>CM027839.1:42763793-43166293 GCA_016097545.1 Eucalyptus victrix | reverse complement strand
AAAGAAACTAGCGGCGGCAAAGCGAGTGAGCGGAGAGAGGGAAAAGACAAAAAAATTAAAAAAAAAAAAAAAAAAAGGAGTTGTCTTCTTCCCCGGTTTCGCTCGATGCCCAACACCAGCGACCATCCATGTCCCTGCCGTCGTCGTGCCCCCTACTACTGCCGTCACTCGCCCGTGTCTCCCTCTTTCATTGCCAAGCGCCATCCGCCCTCCATGTACCTCTATGCCTCTACCGAGCAACAGCCCGCACATTGCTTTCCTCCTTCGAGTGACGCTAGCAACCCACATCACTGTTTCTGCTGCTGCCCGTCGCTCCAATCGCTACCACCGGTGCCTCGCCTCCACTTGCAACTGTCCACCTCGCCGTCACTGTAACCCAACACCAACCACAGCCACTCGTCGTACTGCTGACCTACCTGACGTCCGCATAGCCCCTACTCCGCCTCTGTCCCTAGCCGCAACGCATCCTCTGCTCAGCCCAGCGCCCAATGCCAGTGGCCACAACCCAGCGCTGATGCCCACCGCTCTGCGCCTGCACTGGCCTCGATGCCGCCATCTCAGCTTCAGCGCCTAGTATCCTAAGCCAAACTACAGCCCTCTAGCCGGCACTCACTTTGGCCCGTCGTTCCTCCTTCGGTGACCCACGCCTCCGCCTGTCACCGACGCTTGGCGCCACCCCGCTGCGGCCACTAGAAGCCCTTGTAAGAGTTCTCTTAATGTAGACTACATTAATTGATATTGTAATTTAATGTTTTTACGATCAACGTAAAACAGGTTAGTCTAAGGTGAGATAGAATGTTTCTTAATTAGTCTAATATGGGGCTAGCTAGTGTGGGCCGAGTTGAGCCTGGCCCGTAATGATGGGGACTGGCCGGAAACTCTATAAATAGTGCTCAAATCTCTCCTCTAACCATAATTCTTACATGTATTCACCTAAGGAGTGTTTACCTAATGCTAAATGTGAGGGGGCCGCATCATTAAGCCAGTGATATGGAGGGCAATAGAAGAGAAAGACTTGATGCGTGGATCCCCTTGATATGTGAGTCCCAAAACAGGTGCATTAATCTTTCTACTCAATTATGTATGTTCTTGTTCTGGTTATGGAAATCTTGGAGTTGCGCAATTTGCGTCTAACATGTGGTATCAGAGCTTCTATAACCCTAGAACTCGAACGCATATGATTTTGCCCTAATTTGAGATTTTTGAGATTTTTTGTTCAATAAAAATAAAATAAATTTATTTGGACCGAGCTCGTTGAGACAAGCATAACCATGGGTGACGCGTCGCCGGAGGAGGCCGCAAGTGCCCCCCACACGTGGCCACATGCCGCTTGGGTGTCGAAGATGCGCTTCACGTGCCTTCACGCGCCCCACTCGTGGACTCCACGTGCCGCGCACTCAGGAGGTGCGTGCGAGCGCGTGGATGGTTCGATTGGCGCGTGGCTGGCGGCGATGGATACGTATGATCCTCCTCTATGTTGTGGTGTATTTATTTTACATGTTTGATAATTTTATGGATGTGAAAATACATACAAAGCCCTAAATATGTGTATTTTTAGTGTATTTTTGCGTATTTTTCTTGTATAATTTGTGATTTTGGAAATACAGGTGATAGGTTACTAGTATGTTATCATATAAACATTATGAATGTGTGATTCATTAATAAAATCAAATTTTATTATAAATTGAAACTAGCTTAATAAAATACAATCAATGTGGGATAGTATTTGAGCTATATATTGAGGTGATGAGAAACAGTAAAGGTTACAAAACTTTTGTTTCTCAAGCATACTCCTTGATATACTGGTAACTTTTGAATGATTGACGTCTTAAGAACCTGTGACCAAACTGATTATACTGATTAACACATTTGCTAAATGTGGGTAATGCATGTCAGTTAAGTTATTGTATATTGTATCTAAACTCATCTGGTCGCTGGTTAATGTATATCAAGTTGAATATTTTTTATGGTTAAGAAATATGACAGCATTTACATAGAGCAATTGTATCTACTGTTATAATTTAGATATTTGATTATGTGTTTTTAACTCAATTTATAGGTCACTAGTTGATACAATGATAATTTATTACTTAAAATTGGCTAATAAATCAGCTATTGATCTTGAAGTCATGTTTTGCCTTATGAAACTCATGAGCAATAGTTGATCAGCTATCAAGCTTAGTAATCTGGAGTACCCTATATTGCTATTGATGTTAACTTATGAGGAATCCTTTGGATCGGCATTCTTTTAATGTTGTTCTAGTAATCAGTAATCGATGTGCACAAAAGATGCTTACTTCTATGTTATGAGAATTTTCTTGTGTTACTGTGATCGGTGATCTCATTGGAATCTATTTTCAGGTTCGCTATATATATTTATATATATGTATGATTAATTTTTATTAATGGATAAAGCAATGTAATTAGCATGATATGTGATTTTAGTGATAACCTACCCATATCACTAAAGTTAAAATCACATGTATATGATGTATGTGAGTCGTAAAATTTATATCCCTGATATGAAAAAGTTTCAAGGATTCAATTGAATAGTGACTGCCAAGTGGTACGCTTGATTGGGTTTGAGAAATTTCGGTCTCGTATGCTGATTGGGATGTCTCCTAGTCTAATGCGTGGTCATACTCTCAAAGGAGATGATTATGTATTAGTTCATGGAGGGATACATGATGGTGTGGTAGAGGATTGACTGATCCCAGTGGTTCATCTGCCCAAAGGTGATGAATTCACGAAAATTAGAATATATTTTCATAACCGCTATCATGTGGGGAGTGTACAACTGCATGTCATGTATTCTGCCCAAAGGTAATTATATGATTATGCTCTCTCTGGATGTGTACTTGTACGTCAAGTTACACGGTGCTCACATGATGCTAATTATATATATTGCTTGTTTTTCAGTCACATTTTCTGTAATTAATAACTCCACTATTATTGAGGTTTTAACTGCTTCAAATTTTTAAGTAGTAGACGTATGATTTGTTGTTTGGGAAAAGAGTAATAGAATTTGTTTACTGTCCATGAAGCGTTTCATTCATGAACACTTAAAAAGTGGCATGTCTATTGACTGCACTGCTAAAAGACGATGGAAGCCTTAGTGGCTTGTAATTATGTATTGTCTAATATCGAATTTAAGACACATCTGCAAATATTGTGTTTAAGTTCTAATGGTATATACATCTCGTATATGGTTGAATAGGTTGTTTCTAAAAAAATTATCTATTTAAGGAATAATCTCACACATGTCTAAAGGAATAGTAGAAAAGTTGACAATGTTAATATTACATCTACTCTTAACGATTATCTAAAAACTTCTATAGATTATTGTGGATGTAATATTACCGAGGTAAAGAATAAATTGATTAGAATTAATCTTAAAGGTTATTAGGCTTAATAGTGGCCGTGAATATTTTAGCAAGTATGATAATGCTAAATAACTTAAAGGGTTATTTGTCAAATACTTGGTAAATTCTTGGATGGTAACTTAATTACTGTACCTAAAAATCCTGACAAAAAGATTTGGCCCAAAGGCATAAATGCACCATATTGAACATGGTGATGAGTATGATTAGTAAGACTAATTTATCTGGTCTTTTGTGGGCTGATATTTTGAAAGTAACTTTTTCACATACAAAAATAGTTTCATAAACTTCTTTTGAGTTATAGACTGGACATAAATTACTTGAATCATATGAAATTTAGAGTTGTCATGTAAAAGTGAGGTTATCTAATCCAATATTAAGTGCGTTGAAATTCAGATCCACTCAGAACTATTTTGTATCTTATTTAGATTGTTAAAGTGGTATTGATTTTATGACCCTAAAAAAGGTACAAGAATTATGGAATCACATACTCTAAAGTTTCTAAAGATTGATATAATTGTAGAGGATAGCTGCTCTCAGACTATTAAAGATAATAGTATGATAGATGTTACTGTATTTTTGTCTTTACCTCTATAAATAATTATGGAATCTCCTATACCATAGACTAAACTTGTTGAGATTTAAGATACTATTCTTGATATAGTTTATAATGAAATTTCTTAAACCTCTTAAGTGCAGAATGAAGTGGTTGTAACTTTATTAAGGAGATTTGTTAGGGAAAGACGATCGGTTATACCATCAGACTATATAGTCTATTTGTAAGAGCATGATTACAATATCCATTATATGGTTGATATAATGGCATATTTATAAATGTCGTTTCTTATTCTCAATCTAGTATGTGATTAGATGCCATAAAAGGCAATATATAATCTATGAAATATCATAGTATTTGGAAACTAACTTCTTGCCTAAAGATCATAAGTTCATTAGTTACAAATTGACGTACAAAACTAAAAGAATTTCAAAGAAAAATTGTGGAATTTAAAGTCAAATTGGTAGCTAAAGTTTTCACTTTGAAAAATGGGTGGATAGTTAATAGTGAAAAAATAAATATTTCTTTCTAATATTTTTAAAGATTCTTTCAAAGTGAACGTGGCATTAATAATTTATTTTGATATGAAGTTACGCCAAATAGATACAAAACCTATATTGTGCAATTTGAGGACTTTGCAATAGATGTTTCAAGTAAACTTATGTATAGACTGAAAAGTCTTATTTATAGTTTTAAGCAAGTTTTCAGACAATATTATTAAAGTTTCATAATGTTATTATTTTGTTCAATTGGGAATAAAGTAATTCAATATACTGCAAGGTCAGTGGGAGGAAATTTATTTTTTCTCATACCTTATGTACATGACATTTTGCTTACAAGTTGTGACCTTGACACATCTTATATCCTTTGTACTGAGGTCTGTAATGATTGTTTTTGTCATATTATATTAGATTTTCTCTAAGGACATTTGCTAATTGTATATTGAAATATTCAATATACATCATTGCAAGCCAGAAATTGCTCATGTTGTTAAGGGTGATGGATTTAATCTATCACATTATCATTATTTAGATATTGAGAAAATCTAATTAAATGTTGTACCTTGTGTCAGTGCACTTAAAAGTATAATATACGCTCAAATTTACACCAGACTAAATATCGTCTTTGTGACGGGATTTTTAGGAAGATATTAGTCAAATCCAGGACGCGATCACTGAGTTGCTGCCAAGAAGATTTTAAGGTACTTAAATAAAACAAGATATTATATGCTAATTTATAGATATGTTCAATTCTTGCAGCTAGTAGGGTATTCAAATGTAAACTTTGCTGGCTGTTAGGATGACATAAAATCAATAATGGAATACATATTTATGTTAGCAGGAAGTGCAGTAAATAAAGTTCTATGTTATCTTCTACTATGTAAGCAGTGTTAGTAACATTCTTTTAGGCTGTTACTTGGGCTATTAGGCTCCAAAACCTCATGACGGAGTTGATCGTTTTAACTTTATGGATAGACCCATACGATTGTATTAAGATAACAAATTTGTAGTATTATTTATTTACTACAGATGTTTCAAGGGGTCTAAATATATGGTGGTCAAAATTTTTGACCAAAAGCAAACGGTACAGAAATGTGATGTTTTAATATAACATATTTTCACAGATGATGTGGTTGTAAATCCACTAACTAAATGTCTATGCCCGTGTGTATTTGAGTAACATGTTGTTAGCATGGGCCTAGGAGCATCATGAGATGTTGTTTAATGAGAGCTATTTTGGCTTTACTATGATAAAGGTTTCATCTGTGTTCGTTATACTTTGTAATGATTTGATATGTATCAACTTTTGCATTCAATAAAATATTTTTGAATGTGTTGTTATTATGTTGAATACATATTGATAAAGTCTCAAGAGATTGTATAAACCTTGAGTGAAGGCTAGGGGCATATGGGCATCCGATTATTAGCCTTGTGCATATGTCTTGTGATACATAAAGAAAGGTTAACCATAAGTACAATACATATGTGGGTTCATTGGAACCATAAAGCATTCTCTAGTTGCACAAGTTTTTGTGACACCTGAGGTAAAAGAATAGTAACTGACAAATGGGATCTCTCTATGAGAGATGTTATTCATTTGACACACTAGCATATTGAATATGTCAATAAAGTTAAGAACATTCGTAACCATGGAAGGCTCTGTGTGTATACATGCAGTACTGCCACGATTCGATGTTTAAGACTTTATGGGATAAGATTGACTATTAATAATTATATTTGGACCAAATGTGCGCACATATAGTAGGATTTCAATTAATATAGTCCAAGTGGGAAAATGTAAGAGTTTTCCTAATATAGACTACATTAATTGATATTGTAATTTACTGTTTTTACGGTCATCGTAAAACAAGGTTAGTCTAAGGTGAGATAGAAGGTTTCTTAATTAGTCTAATATAAGGCTGGCTAGTGTGAGCCGAGTTGAGCCTAACCCGTAATGAGGGGGACTGGCTGGAAACTCTATAAATAGTGCTCAAGTCTCTCCTCTAACCATAATTCTCACATGTATTCTCACCTAAGGGGCATTTACTAACGCTAAACGTGAGGGGGCTACCATGAGCTAGTGATACGGAGGACAATAGAGGAGAAGGACTGGATGCATGGATCCCCTTGATATGTGGGTAATCCTTTTTCTGCTTCCGTTTTATATTCGACGGATCCCAAAACATGTGCGTTAATCTTTCTACTCAATTATGCATGTTCTTGTTCTGGTTATGGAGATCTTGGGGTTGGGCAATTTGAATCCAATAGCCCCGTCACCACCTGCCTGCCTTCCGCCATGCTCCACCCTTCGCTGACCGACACCGTTGCTCCCCCTTTCCAAGTCCTCCTTAGATGGTTTGCTTTTATTTTTATTTTTATTTTTCATTTATTTTATGTTATCTTATTTTATTTATTTATAAATTTTGTTATTATTGCTCAAATTGAAACATTGAATGTTGATGTTCATTTTATGAATATTGTAGACACTACCCGAAGGGTTTTGTCCAAAATTATTGTAATTATTAATTTGATCCGTAAGACGTCGGATCATTTTTTTAATTATATAAATTTTTTTTGGCATTTTGATAGTTTTTTTATTATTAAATCATTATAATTATTAATTTGATCCATAAGATTTCGGATCAAATTTTTAATTATTTTGAACTTTATATTATGTCATGATATTTAGGGTTAAAATAATCGTTAATTTAATCTATGAGACAACGGATTATTTTTTCGATTGTTCTAATCTTTTATTTGATGAATATCTTGGTTGTTTAGATATATTGTTTATCTGATAATTGCTTGTCTTGAAAAACACAA
Organism: Eucalyptus victrix; assembly: GCA_016097545.1. NCBI lineage: Eukaryota > Viridiplantae > Streptophyta > Magnoliopsida > Myrtales > Myrtaceae > Eucalyptus > Eucalyptus victrix. The sequence goes on along the minus strand of CM027839.1, from coordinate 43,159,034 downwards.
AAATAAATAAATAAATAAATCAAAAATCAAAAATCAAATCTTGCATCGGAGTTGTTGGTTTAGTAAATTAGGATTGCATTTTTAGGATTGCACCTTTAGATATATATATTTAATAGATTAAGATTGGATTTAATTTTTTTTTTTTGGAAAAAGGCTTAGGTAATCTTTGCATTTTTTTATAATCTTTTAAAAAAAATAAAAGTTTCCTAAGATAGGATTGGGTTTAAATGAAATTAATCCCTAAATTAGGTTAGAAAATTATTCATTTTAGATAATTTAATTAGTTTTCTTTTTATTACAAATTTTAACAAAAAATACCAAAAATATTAGGTGCATGTCAATTAGTTTGCATGCTAGGTTCATTTAATTAGAAATAGCCTATTGGTAAAATTAGGTCATGTAATTAAAATGCATGTTTTAATTTTGAGATAAAAGAAAACCCAAAAAAATAATTGCTTGCTTTGTGTGTTTAATTCTTTTAATGCAATTTGTTTGATTCATTGAATGTTTAATAATGGTTGAGTACATGTGATCACCCTATTTGCATGATAGTAATTTAGGTTAAAATAAATCCAAACTGCTTGTAAAAAAAAAAAAAAAAAAAAAGAAAAGGTATCGAAATGGCATTAGAAAAGTCTAGCGTAACCAAATCTCCGTACCCAAAGTCTTTGGTTTGTAGGAGTAGAATAATTTTCTAATTATTTTATTTATGTGTTTAATCGACCTACCATAAACTGATTAATGACGACTCCTTGATAAAATCCATTTATATGTTAAAAACTTGAATCTAAGTCACGAATTAGTATAAGTTTAGGAGAGCCCGAGCTAAGTTTAAGATTTAGTAGTTCATTAGCCTAAACTCTAAGTGGTGCACCTAAAATTTAGGTCGCGACATTGGGATGAAGTCAATTTCCATGTCATGATGTGCACAATGCTTCATGCCTTGCCAGTTGGATGAAATGTATGTTTTAGGAGTGATTCACATTTTTAATATTTCTTCTTGTATCGATATCTACATGGTGTCCTAAAGTAAGAAATATCGTATCTGGAGGAATATACCATTCATAAGATATCCATTGATGAACCTCAAAGTATCATAAGCAAGTTACTCCCTAAATTTCTAAGTGGAATTGAGCAAATCACTTCTAGATTGTTAATACTCCCTATCTATCAAGAAAATATTAGGTGAAGCTCTGATTCTAGCATGGCATCGTCAAAGTCTACTCATTGGGCGACACGTGTCGTTCGGTGGCGACGCTAGAACCATAGCTCGTTTTCAAAAAGGCACGATACAAAAAAAATTGTTTCTCCTCTCTCCTCATTAATTACGCAGCGCTCTCTCCTCTTTGCATCTTTCTCCCCCACTCTCTCTCTCCTCCTTTATTTCAAATTTTGCTCCAGACCCCTCCCTCCTCTGTCTCTCCTCTCCTCTTTGTCTCGCATAATCTGACGACCCCCTTCGAACGACTACCGCCAAACGCTCTCTTTCAACCTCTGGGAAACAACGGAGGCTTGGCGGTGTTGGAGTCAGACGGCTCTATGGCATGAGCTTCCCTTTGAAGAAGGCATTGTCGGAGAGAAACAAACACAAAATGTTGGCGTTTGTGCAGTTGTAGCACTAGCCAGGCGACCTAGAAGAGAGGACGAAGTCAGACTTCCTGTTGACGTCGTCCTCGTCCTCCGTATTGGCACTATCATCTTCTTTGTTGCCTGCTCACCCTGCTTCCATCTCTCCTCCTCTTCCTCCTCCTCCTCCTATGCAGACGTTGCTTGCGTCCATTGAGATGATTAGTTTGAGCATCACCCATTAGTGAGCCCTCTACTCTTGCCTAGTGCTTGAAATTTGTTGCCCTTACTTTTGGGACGATTAGTTGCCCTTGATTTTGTGCATCCTTAAGAGAGAGAAAAATGCTTGAGCAGAAAAAAAGCAAATATTCCATTTATGAATCCTTTACTCGCAACCGTTGAACGTCGCTCGCCTTCACCGGTTGCCGTTAGCCATCAGGCCTAGGGAGGGTACAAAACCATCCCTGTTCTTCTCTGTTTTGTGTCCGAAAACATTGAAGAGGCAATATTGTGATATTCATAGTTTGGATTAAAAAATTGCCTTCACTTTAATATGAGACTTGTGTTGATGGTGCACATGACCTATTCGACAAATTGTTCATAAGATGTATCTGCAAAACAATACTTTCTATCATCCAATCCGAAGATTAATCGTTGTAGTTTGCATGTTATAAACTGATTAGTGGTCATTTGGGTAATTTTCATGAAAAAAATTTCTGTCATGAGATTCTCTTCTACCTTTTTTCCCCATCTGCTGTATACTATTTAAAACGATGCTATCAGCACTTAACATGAGTGCTATATTGATATTGTCATTATAGTCAGTGAACATTAGGCATGCACACATCCCTTAGTGGTCGACTAAAATGTGATATTTTTCCAAAGACGCAACGCCGACCCATTCGTTTTATGCACATGCGGAAGTGAACTTAAACAGATTCCCTAACAATCATCAAACATTGGGATATTAAAACACATACAACGCCTTTTTCGTAAAACAAACTTTATATACATGATAAGTCAGTCTTACAAGTATATATACAGAAGTCTATACCCAAAAAGAAGCTACTAAGCCAATCCTACCCCAAACCCTACCTATTCGGGATCTGGGTATACCACGACACCGTCAGGGATGTCAATGTCCAGAGGATTAACTACCTCTACTCTGGGCCCTTTAGCCTCGAGCCCCGGGTTCGCCGCGATATCATCCAAAATATCGACATCAAACATGGGGTCGAGTACCTCCTCATACTCGGTATTGACGGTAGGCCCATCAAAACTCTCTAAAGGACCCTCCCAAACCCCGTTAGGCCCGTTACAGAACCACGCTTTGAAATGATGAGGTACCAATTGAGGTAGGCTTTCATAGACCCAAATAGTGGTTACTACGAGCTCACGGGTCCAAGTGGTCCCGTGGATAGGGAGAAGGGTAAGCTCAGTCTCTGCCTCTTGTGGCCACCCAAAACGGACATGCCAAACCTCCATCTAAGGACTTGAAAAGTTCTAAACCATGATGAGGTGAGACAAAGTCTCAACGAGTCAACACCCAAACCCCGATTAGGATGAGAATTCACTCAGAGGTAGCCTAAACATACACCATATAGGACTTAGCTTGCCTCAGCACCTCCCTGCACATTAGTACATCTCATATACATATATAAACGCAGCAAGCGTAATTCAATAATTGAAACACCTCATATCATTCATCAAATATTCACAAGAGTCTCGATTATAAGGCCAAACTTCTATGACACGTTTCATTCCGTGTATGCTGAAATGAAACGGGTCATGCCTTTCCCCTGAATGAGCTGAGCATGCAGCTGTGGGCTGCGAATGCAACGTAAATCTTTGTAGCCTCACGTTGATTTTGTGCACAGTAAGGTATGGAAGTGCTTCTAAGACAGGTATGAAGCTATCATTTCTCCGATATAGTCTCTGAATTTTAATAAATTCACTTCATGTGATTCTATTGTTAGGGGCATCACTTGTGTCCACATCAGCTTTTCATCAACTAATGCCATTAAATTAGTAATGGAAGGAATGTATTGAATGAATTTATTAAAATTTAGGGTCTAATTGAAATAAAGGTTCAAATCTGAAATTGATCATTAAAAATAGACAAAAGCTAATCCTAAATCGAGGCTGTCCGTGTTGGTACAGTACGCGGGTTTCCTAGGTCATTAAAAAAAAAAAAAAAAAAAAAAAAAAAAAAAAAAAAAAGCTAATCCCAAACCAACCATCCCGACCCTCCCTCACCACCAGCCATCGCCCTTGTCACCTCAAATTGTGTCGCCGACGTGGACAGTCATAACGTCCTGCGGTGTTTGCTTCCACGAGCGTGTGACGGTTGAAGCTCTAGCGGTCATGGCTGGTTGCTGATGATTTGACAGCCATGAGCGGGGAGTTCGAAACTCAAGCATAGATAGATGTGAGCTCGAAACTCGACTAGCGAGAGTAATAATCTAGAAAAAAGATTTGGAAGGACAATCTACATCACATTGAATTCGCGTAAGCAGAAACCATCACCAAGGGACGAATAGTCAAACCTTTTATTAAAAGTAACGGGTCAATTTAAAAAAAATGATAAATATATTAAAAACCTTAAAATTTATCATGAAAATATAATTGAGCAGTAAAATTTTTCAAAAGTACAATTAAATTCTAAAACTTATTAGGGATGTGTAATTAAGTATTAAAATTTTTCAAAAAATACAATTAAGTTTATACTTTGTTAAATTGATATAATCAAGTTTCAAAATTAGTCGAGTCGGTGCAATCAATTCTTAATTTATCATATTTTTCATAAGTTGAACGGAGTTAGCAGAAATATTTGATTGTATCAACTTAACAAATTCAAATTTTTAAACTTGATTGTACTTTTTAAAATTTTAGAATTTAGGATTCATTTGTTTTGTGAGAAATATAATATTTCTAAGAAGTCATTAACTTTATTTGTATTTGGCTGAAACTTAAAAAGGACATGAAATTTTTACGTTGTTTGGTAATAAAAATTATATAAAAAAATCATTTTAAAATTATTTTAATTTTTTATATATTATTTTTTTCCTTTTCTTCTTCCTTGACGGGTCGTCGTTATTGTGATGGTTGGAGACCAAGCTCGAGGCTAACGAGCTCGAGTCTCACTAATAAGGTGAGCTTCAAAATAGCTAGCCACAAAGCAAGGCCTCAAGCCTTATTGGCCTATGGCAAGCTTGAACCTTGTTTGTGGCCGATCACCAGCTATTGCTTGTGGTTGGTGATTAGCCAAGGAACAAGAAAAGAAAAGAAAGGAATATATAAAAAGTTAAAGTAAATTAAATAATTAAATAAATCTTTTTTAAAAAATAAAAAATTCATATTTTAAAATTGTTTTTGTAAAAATAAATATTCTTGTGAGATTTTGTGGAATCACCGCTAACTATTCTAAAAACTTAAGCTGTTGACAAAGTTATAGTTTAATATTTAATTACTCTAACACTCCCCTCACACTCTCATGCATGCATAGGCATGACTTTTAGGCTTAGTGGAAATAAATAATTAAGGAAACAAATAGGGTCTAGAAAGATTTGAATTGAAGATCTTATGTTTTGATAGAATATAAGATTTTATAGGACTACAACCAACTGTTCTAAAAGCTTAAGATATTATATGAAGGTATAGTTTAAAGTTTAATTTTTAATTACTCTAAAACTCCCTTTCATGCTTAGTTTGGTCTTTTGTTTAGTACTAAGCGTTGAAATTCAATTGGAGAGGTAAATGAGGCTTGACTCAAGACCTCCAACTCTAATACCATGTGAGATTTTACAAGACTATTGTCCATTGCTAATTATTCTAAATTTTTAAGCTGTTGGACGAATTTGTAGTTTAATATTTTATTACTCTAGCACTCCCCCTCATGCATAAACTAGACTTTAGCCTAAGCTTAAAGCGTGAAAATATATAATTAGAGATAGCTTTCATCTAACATGTTTCATTAACTAAAGAACCAAACCCAAGCGCCAAGGACCTTTGCAAGGCCTTTGTGGACCAAGGCTCGAGCTAAAGGACGTGAGAAAGGGCTTTTATGAACTTGTGCTCGAGCGCCAAAGCATTTGGCATTGGCACCAGAGGTTTGGGCTCAGCCTTGATGAACCTAGGTGTGGACATCGGGTGTCCAAGGTCGAGCATCAAGGTCCTAAGCCCAGTCATCAGGACCTACAAATTAACGTTGGGATTCGTGCCCAAGCATAGGGATTCCGATTGAAGCGCTCATATCTAGTCATATTTTAAAGAAACGTTTTCCAATTCTTCTTAAGAGAAAATCATCATTCTAAATTTAAGTTTTTGGAAATTAAGTTTTTTTCATTAACTCATTTTCTAAGCAAACCAAACTCCATAAAATGAAAAAATATATTTTTCATGTAAAGTTTTAGCATTTTCAATGTATTTATCCAAAAAAAAAAACATAAAGTAAGGATAATTTTATCAAAATTACACTTCCCACGTGCAATGCCAATCAAAGCTCCCCCGGGATGCCCTGCGCATCTCCCGCCTGTTCAGACACCCACGATTCCAGCATATGCTCTTCTGCTTCTCCGACCTCATCCATGGCCCACCCACCATTCCCTCCCTTCTCCTTCGGCCCCGTCCCTGCGTAAGAGCACCGTCGAGAATCCTGCCTTCCCCTTCGTCTCCTCCTCGTCGCCGCCCGCTCTGCGTTCCTGGGTCTCGCCGGCAGCCCCCGCCGCCGCCTCTGCTCCCATGGAAGCCCCGCCCAAGTTCGCGTACTCCGTGTGGGCGCTGCCCCCCGACGACCTGGCCCCGAGGCTGCGGGGCCTGATGGACGGCCTCCGGTCGGAGTTCGGGGGCCCCCGGTTCGAGCCCCACGTCACCGTCGTCGGGGCCATCGCCCTGACGGAGGAGGACGCCGTCGGCAAGTTCAGGGCGGCTTGCGAGGGGCTCCGGGCGTACACCGCCGCCGTGGATCGCGTGGCCACGGGCACTTTCTTCTACCAGTGCGTGTACTTGCTCCTCCGTCCCACGGCTGAGGTAATTTTTGGGCACGTGTTTCGGGTCCCTAATGGCTTGTACTGGGTGCCCTGTGGTTTGTTTTAGTGCCTGAATGGGAATGTTGACTCTGTTGTGGGGGGACTTCATTTTGCTTTTGGAATGGTGCTCTGGGTTTGGCAGAGATTTTATGGCTTTGGGGGTAGACTAGTGTGATTTGCTGGAGAAGAGTTAATGGCCTGACACATTCTTAATTGACGTGCTTCGCTTACAGCAGTTGACATTTTTAAGGCTAATTTGAGCTTTGATCATATCTGTCGGTAAATAAACTATAATGCTTGCTAATTTTGTTTTGTCAATCTGATCATCGACTTTCTCTTGCTTGTTTGATCACATATTTGGTCCATCATCCATTCAAGAAAGGATGGTTCATTTGCTTCTTTTTTGTTGTATTTCCGTTTTCTTTGGGTTGTGGGTGTGATTGGAGGGTGCACTTTCAAGTTGGGTTTCAGAGATTGGCTGCTTCTGATGCCACTTGACCATGGATTGTTAGATATGCACTTTGTTTCCTTTTCTTCATCCTTTCCCTGAGTGAAGAGTTATGGAGTTGTAGTCTTGATTGATATGTATAATAAATATTCTTAATCTAAGCTTTGAGTCAAGTAGGAATACAATATGCCTCTTCAACAGATTTACAATTAATGCAATGTCAAAGTTCTACAAGAAATCACAAGGTCGGTTTCAACTAATCACTAATGAGGTGCCTGAAAACTTCAGATTTTGACAACTACCTTCTACTAACAGAAGTTATACCCATCATCAGTTGATCCAACTTAAAGTCTTTCACCATAAAAACAATTGATCCAAAGTATAAGCAATGCAGCAAAGCTTTTCAGACTAAGTTCAGACAAGGCACAATTTGTCAATTTAGAGAGTTCAACGGAGTACGTGTTAATTATGGTATTTCATTGTTTGGGATGCACATTGTGAGTTTCTTTTTCCTTTTTCTTTAGGACATTGAAGATAGGCATTGAACCCACTGTTGAGAGCATATATGTGCTCTGGATCGACTTGTGTTCAGAATGGGCCTACTTGCGTGTCAACAATGTGTTCGGCCTGTCTATATCTTTTCTTCATTGTAGTTTGTGTGCTGTCACTTGTTTCGTGTCTCATTCCGTGTCAGATTTGTATGATATTGGATTCTGTTGGTATTAGTTTGCATTTCACATGCTTGCAGAGAATTTCCTCCTGGTTGGAATGAATCGAGATTGTTAAGAAGCCCAATTGCACAATTGCAAGAACATGTAGCATTTTGTTGAATGAAATGTTTTAGAAACCTGCAAAAATTTTGTTCTTTGGGTTTAATGGGATAATTAATTCACTCATTTTCTTCTTCCAGGTTGTTGAAACCAGTGATCACTGCTCTGCTCATTTAGGCTATGAGAGGCCAACACGTAAGTTCTGGACATTACTGCTTTAGTTCTAGTCTATCCATGGGTTGTGTGGTTGTACGCTGAAATAGTTTCTTTAGTCTATATTAAAAGAAACAACTGCTGTCCAGGATTTGGCTTAACCATGGGAGATATTTACTTTGTTTAATATTTTTCGGAAGTTGTAGTTGGTATCTTTGTTTCAAATGTCACTGCATGTAGCCAAACATCGGCACGAGTTCTGTCCATTTGTTAGATAGTCATTGATATGATCTCCAAAGAGTAATGTTAAAATTTAATTTCATGATGACAGAATGAGTGATTTACTTTCTGTTTTAGTGAAATGAAAAGTAAAAACCACTGAGCTTCCATTTTTTGTTTTTTTACTGAGCTTCCATTTACTAAGTTAGAATTAGCAATAGAATGAGGCAAGCTGACAGTACTTTGATGGAGATGATAATCTATTGTCACCAATTACATTATTGTATAGTTTGGGTTTACTGAGCAGTTGACCATTTCTACCTGACAGTAGAACCTCATCTTGAGGTGAAAATAAAAGAAGCCCGTGAGAGTTTTGAAAAGACGCTCTGTTCCCTCAACCTTCTTTTGGCTTTTTGCTAGAATTGGTGTTAAATTTAAGACCTTCATGGGCTTTGAGTGAGGATTAAGTCAGATATAAGTATCACTGAATTCATGGGAAGGATCTTATGGCTGTAATTCTTAAAGTTGCATGGCCTTTCCTGGGCTCGTTGGAAGCGTGTCCCATCATTTACTGAGGATAGGCAGAAATGCTGAATTCTCGAATTCTCGATGAATGATATTGATGTCTCCAGAAGGGAATCCCATACAAATGAAGAGCGAACCCATTTATCTTGATTGAGTCTTTACTTTCTTTGCCTTTTTTTTCCAGTGCTATGCTGTGCTGAACATGCTAATGAATACATTTGTGTCCATGCAACTTAGTTGGAGTTTTGTTGCATTCATTTATTTGCTGTGAATCTAAGTACGGGTTTCCTGGGGAATGAGTATACAGTGCATGGTTAGTATTGTCCTGGTACTATCATCAGGCTATGCTAAGTTGCATTAGCTAAGTGTTTTCTCCTCATAAACCTGTTCAAAGTGATTCAGCAAAATGAGTATTCTCTGGAGACGCCTTTTGTCTTCATTTTTTCCATTCAATCTTTTCATCTCAATATCAGTTGGCATTGTAACTTTTGTTATTCTATTCATTTTGATGTGTTGACGAGGTCCCATGTTGTTAATTGTTAACACATGCTACTGATAAATGGAAATAATTGACAGAGGTGGAATTTTTTGTTTGTGAAAGCACTCACATGTTGCTTCTATTGGTTGACGTTGTAGCTTACATGCCACATCTGAGCCTCCTCTATGGAGACCTGACAGATGAAGAGAAGAAGAAAGCTCAGGAAAAAGCCAATGAACTTGATGGGAGCTTAAATGGCCTCAGCTTCCTGATCTCTCGCCTGGCACTGTACAAAACCGACACAGAAGATAAAACTTGTCAATCGTGGGAAAAGATAGCAGAATGCAACCTCAATACAAGTTAGATTCTGCTTGTAACCAGTATCCCTTTCCTTTTGTTCTCAACAGTCTGAAAAACTCGTGTTCTCTACTTTGTCATCTGGTGTTGGGAATGGGACTATTCTACGGGCATGTGCATCCAGTGTCCTTGTACATTTGTGGATTGCTCACTTTCAATCTATTTTCCCTAAAAATTCAGCTGATTGTTTGCGGGAAGTAATGAGAGTGACGAATTTTTCAAGCCAGGGAAAAAATAAGTGCACGAGATTGCGGAAAGTGATGAGATTACTTAGTTACTTTTGTCAGACTCTCCTCTCACTTCATTGACACCAGCCCTCATTCTCTATTTTCTCAACTGCCAGACTTTCTTTCAACAGCTCCTGTTTTGACCTCAGATTAGGCGGCTCAATAACTTTCGAAACAGTCTTAGCGCAAGGAAGGATACCATTTCTTCGATTCCTAAGCACGTCTCGTATGTATTCTTCTACTCCAACCTGCTTCAGAAGTAGAAGTTCCTGCAAACAGTACTGGAGCTATTTCTATGAGACTAGTTTGCAACTGCACGGGTCATGCATTGAGAGATCGTAAATGTGACCATAATTGGAGGCAGCTGGGGCTGATTGTGATAATTTAATTAACATTTGGCATATTTCAGGTGAAATTTAAATTTTCATCGGTGATGTTTTGCTCTGCAGGACGTGAAAATTTTAAAAGTAGTCGGATGGTGAACGTACCAATTGAGTGGTCTAAGTTGCCCATACTTTTCAGTTGGGTTGACTGAAATTTTACGAAGTTACACTGATATGGTCCTATTGTGGTGAGCTGTGATGCTAGCAAGGGAACATCCTAGTTTGTTTCTCTTATTAATAATTGATAGAAAACAGTGTTAAGATGGATCCTATAAAAGCAATCTGGGCGATGGAGACAGCTCTTCAAACATGTCCTTTTTACGGGAAGCTTGAAGGGAATCCTTACCATTGATGTTCAAAGATGATGGAAGATACTCCCATACGATGATAAACAGGAGATACAGGAGTTAAATGAGATGCTCACGTTGCTGTAAGAACAAGTAAATATAAATCCTCAACCAAACTGAATTTACTCTCACATTAGGATCATATTCTAGTTTTCTGCTATAAACCAGCTGACTTTGTATTAGCAAGAAAAGAAAATGGCTGGAGCAATCGATGAGCATCTAAAGCCGAATCCTCTTTTCCCGGTGTGACCTAGAGTAACTTGTTTTGAGCGTAAGGTGGACAGGATCAAATTTCCCATTTGGGTCATGAGGTACACTGGTGAAATGCAAATGGTGCATGCTTACATTTGATTTCAAGGGTCAAAAGACCATAAAATTCAAGCACAGTACAAGGAAAAAGACAGTAGACTAGGAAATGACACTAACTGAATTGCTCATTCATACATCACGGTTATACATGAAGTACACAATAAGTAACTCGAAACTTCGGGTCGGAATTTCATGCTGTGAACAATGGTCTCCAAAGCAGCTGAAGGGGGATGCAATAGGAAAGAGCTTATTTACTCAGTAAGCAGCTAATTTGGGATGATACTAACTATTGCATCAGAAGACATCAAAATCTAATTATATCCTCTGAAGGATTTGCATATGCTCGACAAAGATAAGTAAATACCACAGTACGATCACTTCAGCTCCAGTCTTGGACTCCCATTTTACTCCATTCGGTGCTTGCAATGATCCCCGAAACCGGCCTTGTAATTGATGGCGGTTCGCTTCGACCTCCACTTCCTGGAAATTTAGTTACTAAGCCAATGACTTAACAAGGTAGATGCTGAATTGACATAGATACCGATCCTGCCCAGTAACCTTCTGCTCTTGAATGAAAAGACAATATAGAGCATGCATTAAACAAGAATGATATGTGACGCAGGAGTTTCTCCTTTCCTGTGAATGGAAATGGATAAATCACCACATCATCCGAGGCTTGCCATCGAGTCTTGAACATGGCATTAAACTCTAACAAAGGTTGCAAGACTGCTGAAGCTTTCCTTATTCTCCCGAAGGTTGACATGTTCTATCTGCGGAGAGCGCGGACTGCAGTCAGAATCACCTGCTGGCAAAGCCTCACCTGCGCATCTGCAAAGCTTTGGCTGTCAAGATGCCAAAGCATCCATCGGGGAGCACGTAGCTGAGCAGGAAGAAGATTCTCGGGAAGCTCTCCGCGAGCAACATGGTCATGCTTTGCAGCTCGATATGGACTTGTGCGCGCTTTCGTGCCTCTTTCTCTCGCGTACAATCTTTTGCCGTTTCCATGCTTAGGGGCCTATCTCTCTCCCTTCTTCCCAGGAGGCACATGGAGAAAATATTGTCTGCGGCTCTGATTCCAGCGCGGCATAATCATAGTCCACCTGGTGCCACGCTGGAATCAAATTCCCTTTGGTGGAGAGAAAATATTGGGTGGGTTTAACCCAACACGTAGGCGGTGGGTTAAACCACTCAGCGGTCGACGCGTGGCTCCACGTAGGCAAGGATGTCAGGCGTTTAAAATTTGTGCGCGCCGCTCGTGAGCCCACCACTCTGACGCTCTCTCTCCTCTGCTCTCCTCTGCGACATGTCCACTCGTCCTCTCTCTCTTCTCTCTCTCTCTTTCCCCGTTCTCCCCGTTCTCCGTTCCGTTTTGCGAGAGAACAAAATCGCAGGGCTTCTCTCCGAATGCTCTTCCCCTCCTCTGCTCTCTCTCCTCCGCTGGTTGCCTGCGACGCCGACGCCCTTTCCACCTCCGCCGACGCCGACGCCTCTGCTCTCCTCCGCTGGTTGCCCGCGACGCCGACGCCGACGCCCTTTCCACCTCCGCCGATGCCTCTGCTCTCTCTCCTCTGCCGGTTGCCTGCGACGCCGACGCCTCTGCTCTCTCTCCTCCGCTGGTTGCCCGTGACGCCGACGCCTCTGCTCTCTCTCCTCCGCTGGTTGCCCGTGACGCCGACGCCAACGCCTCTGCTCTCTCTCCTCTGCTGGTTGCCTGCGACGCCGACGCCCTTTCCACCTCCGCTAACGCGTCTGCTCTCCTCCGCTGGTTGCCCACGACGCCGACGCCCCTCCGCCGGTTGCCTCCGTTGCCCCCAACTCCGACGCCGACGCCTCGCCCCTCCACCTCCGCCTCCGCCCCGACGCCGTCGCCGACGTCCTTTCGCCTCCCTCTCTCGACCTCCGCTCCGCTCTCTCCCTCTTTCCTCTGCGGAGCGCCCTTGCTGGCTAACCCTGACGCCGATGAACCCCTGATCGCGTTTTGGCCTCCCTCTCCGCGAACGAAGGTCGCTCTCTCTCTTTCCTCTGCGAATCGCCCCCGCTCCCCGAACGCGGACGCGTCGACGCCGACGCCGTCGCCTCCCGCCGTCGCCTTCCCAAGCCCCACCGTAGGCACCCCATTGGCGACTCCCGTACGTCCGGAGGTTCGTTTTTTCTTTTTCTTTTGGATTCCACTCAGTAGAATTCATGTTAAGGTTTATAGTCGGATAAGGATGGAGCACATTTGCATTAGGATTCCACTCGGTAGAATTCGGAGGAAGATTCGAAGGAAGCAAGACCTTGTTTTTATTCAATAAGCAAATCTGTTGGTTTTCGGACAAAGAACTTGCTGCTAGTGGGTTTACTAGAAAAGAGCAAGATGATATGGACAAGGTATAGTGATTCACGATGATTTGCAAATCGTTAACATTGTGTTGTCCAACCGCTTAATTTGGTGTTAGACCTAGTGGCTGACCATAATTGATTATTCTCGGTTCATGCTTGGACCACTTAGGAGTGTGCCTATTTAGTCTTATTCCTTCCATGGATTTTACTCTTTGTCATTCTTGGCTTCGTCGCTCCTTTTCTCACGATCATCTTCATTCTCTTGCATCCGAAAGCCAAAATAATATCTCGCCAATTGCCTGCATTGTGGTTCGTGGCTTTGCATGTTTGGTCCTTGATTGGAAGTGGAAGTGGAAGTACTTTGGTAGTATTTTAATTTTTGTTTTCTGTTTTCTTGGAAACGTGTGAATGAAAATGAAAATTCTCTAACGGGATGAAAAATGGGAGTATATGCTTGTATTCCATCAAAGCTGTAAAATAGAATTTTTCTTTTTCCTTCCAAAGATCTGTGCTTTTGTTAGAATGAATAAATACTGGATACACCAAAATGTCATTTTCAGCTTTGAACTCTTTTTTCATTCATAACATGCTTTCCATTGTCGAAGTTGTAAAATAATTTCCAGTGTCTTTCCAAACGTGTTTTTGAAGCTGCCGCATTCTGAAATGTAAATGAAAACAGCATATACAAATTTTCTGGAACCAATTACATGTTGCCCTAGAGAATTTTGTGCAACTAGTTGACACATTAATCAAAAGTTCATCCCTAGCGTGTCATTGATTGAGTATTGTAAGTGTGCATTGTCCATGATGCGATATTAACCTTCTCTTATTGGATTCCTTTGATATAGTTCGTCGAAGAAGAAAAGGACCAGGATATATGTTATGATGATGAAGAAGATAGTGCTGGAAGGGATGAAACAATCATGAGTGATGTTGACTCTTTGCGTAAGACCTGCAAGTGCTATTTCGCCTATTTGAGAAGTACATGGCCTCTGATTGAGTTGAAAAAAATATACATACTCTGATCATTTTCTAAATGGTCCAAAGTACAATGGGCATTTTGAAATTTCACTTTCTTAGCGATGCCTGCGTTACATGACATGACTGCCAACCCCGATGGGAATAAAACCTTACTCCTAGTTTTGTTGATTTTCCGCTTGATATTAGCAGACTTTAATGAGACCTGTTATTGTTGAATGATTGATTGAATTCATGTGCCCTGTCAAACTTCGCTTCTCCCTTCTTGGTAGTTATTGTCAACTACATCATATTGAATGTGCTAGATGAGTCCCAGGTACACTAGTTGACAGTGAGAATCTGCTGTTTGAGCATCTACATGTGATCTCATCCCAAGTTCTTGAGAAAGAAAGGAAATTCATAAAGCATTTATAATTGTTCTACATCAATGTGAATATTGCAGAGGCGGATGAATTAAATTAGAAATGCTGAGCATGATCTACATCGAGTTGAAAAAGGCTATTACTTGAAGAGCATGTATGTCATTGTATCATAGTCATTAAACTAATGTCCAAAAAGAGTACGTGATAAGTAAGCACTGGTATAAATAGAAAAATATTTCAAGCTACCCATTAAGTTCACATTAAATATTAAAATTAGATGAAGTACAAAAGAAAATAGAAAGACCTAACTGAACTAGAAGACAGTCCTGTCAATAGCATGATTTAGAACAAGTCTCTTCATGTTCTCACATGAAATTCAAAGCATTCAAAAAGTGTCCTCTTCATATTTTTGGGTTAAAAAAGAAAAAAGAGAACACTCTTTGCCCTTACAGCATATGTCAACATCTCACAGTCATACTTGTCTTCCTATCATTGGCCTTATACATCTCAGTGTCCATAACTAACTCTCATTGACTAGGAAAATCATCTACATACCCGTTCTGCTTCAAGCATTTTGTTAAGTCATTACCTGTATTTTAGTTTCAGCAATCCAAGTCCTTGGACTTCTGTTATCCGTGGAATAATCTACTGTCCAATTGCTGTGAGAACCTGTAATGTATCTATTTCTGTGTGGTAGCCTAGGAATTCAAAGGGATGTTGTATGATTGTCTATTTTCACAAACGCATTCAGTATGGGGAGATATCATTGTTACAAAAGATGCGGCGCTTGTTTTGGAAGTAATGTGGATTGCAAGGAGATTATGGACATTTTTATTTTTCTTACACACAAGAAAAAATCAATGATGTATTTAAAATATCTTCTCGCCATCGAGAACTTCTTAATAATTTCAACATCTATCTATACTAACAATATCAAAATACTCATGTAATTCTTTTCTCGTGTATATAGAAGAAACCATACTACAACATTTGATAATTTACATATCGACTTTCAGCCTCATAGATTTCTTTTATTGCTTACATATATCATCTTTAATTTCCATTGAGCTCTTAAAGAGCTGGGACATTGGTTTGTCTTTTCTCAATCTGTAGGCGTTAATTACTCCTTTTTGAGCTTTACCTTCTACGCTGTGCAGATTTATTCCGAGTCTCGGGGGCACAATTTTACATTAAATGCCACATTCGTTGAAATCGAATTCAGTGACTATGATGGCCTAGTCATGCCAGGAGGACGAGCTCCGGAGTATCTTGCGATGGATCAATCTGTTGTAGACTTCGTCAGCAAATTTTCTCATGCCGGAAAGCCAATTACCACTATTTGTCATAGCCAATTGATTTTGGCTGCTGCAAATATTGTTAAAGGTCGCAAGTGCACAGCATATCCTACTGTGGGACCTGTACTGATTGCTGCAGTGCTCATTGGGTTGAACACGAGAGCCCGTCACACCGTATTACGATGGCAATCTTGTGATCGGGGTTGCATACCCTTAACATCCCGAGTTCATCCAGTCTTTTGTGAAGGCTTTGGGCAGCAGCATTACTGGGTCGGAAAAACGGATCTTATTTTTATGTGGGGTATGTGTTGAGAATTTACTGAACATTTGGGTAGTAATGGCGTATATGACTTGTGTTCCTGCTTCTATTTCTTTTCAACTGACTAGTAATCCATCTTTTTCTATTTACTTGAGCTTTTTGGACCTGGTTCTCTGCTATGGATCGCTGGATACTTCCGAACCTCTCTATATCGGTATTGGAATGTGCTCCAAGAGTATTGTCTGAAAATGTTTTCAAATAAATTACTCAATTTTTTTTTTTTCATTTTCCGGTGCATTTTGTTTGGCTGTCAATTAAAGCTTCTAGTTTCTCAAGAGAGTGAGTTATGGACGGCAAAAGTGCAGAGTGATGTCGTTTTGGATTGTAACACATTTTATTGAGCTTATACAGGTTAATTACATAATTGGGATGATTAGTTGAATTTACTTGTGTCCTTGTCTCGAACCGGTGGTACGATGAGTCAGCGGTATTTGAGTTATGGAAGTGAAGTATGGTAATTATGATATGTGAAAATATTATTCAAGAGAAATATTTCCGAAAAGAATTGGTGCTAGCTTGCATTGGATTAGCTCTTTATATTAAAATAGCAAGTTGAGCCACTCGGTTAAATCCGCATTTGGTTCCATCTAATTCATGGGTCAATTACCGCCATTCTGTTTTAAACAACATTACGGATCTCTCTTCTAGGTGAGTCTATGATTGTCGGGTTAGTTGTCACAGGAGGAGTAGTCCTTCCAAGTGGCTGGTTACTCTTAAGCAATTCCAGTGAAGACTGTCATGGACCCAATACTTATCCTTATCCTTGATGGATGGTTCATTTAACTTATTTTATTTTTCTGCTATTCAACTAATCAAATTCACTTTTCAATCAAAGAATGACTAAATAGGAAAAACGAGTTACATTGCTCATATTGTTGAATTTATACTTTATCTGAAAGGGAGCAAAAGACATTATGAGTAGTTGCGCTTGTGCATGAATTTGGGCGGTTTGTCACGAGCTCGCTTCTACTTAACATGTCACGAGGCCATACATTTTAAGCGGAGTTTGATAAAACCTTTTGCCCATGGCTTGCTATTATAGGACTACATGGAAGATTATGAGGTATATGTATATTTTCAGTCTCTTCAAGCTCTAGGGTGCCATGTTGATGCAGTCTGCCCCAAGAAGAAGAGTGGTGACACTTGCCCAACTGCAATTCATGATTTTGAAGGTGACCAGACTTACAACGAGAAACCTGGCCATGATTTTACTCTTACAGCTGACTTTGAGGGTTTGGATGCCTCAAGTTATGATGCCCTTGTCATCCCTGGAGCTCGTGCCCCAGAATATTTGGCCTTGGATGGGAAAGTGATTGCTCTAGTTAAGGATTTCATGGAGGCCAAGAAGCCAGTTGCCTCCATTTGCCATGGGCAGCAGATTCTGGCTGCTGCTGGTGTTCTCAAGGTTGTTTCTGGATAATGGATATTAATAATGGGACAAAACTGTTGATTAGCATGTTATCTAGTAGCAGTTGTAGGAGTTTCTGTATAAATTCATCGGTCTTTTGAGAATGCTCATAATGATCTTGAGGAACTTCTTGTGGTGGCGACTACTTTAACTGCGACTCTTGGCGTCTGTGATTGTGAACTTCTCCATATTTCAATCGAACACTAAGGTAGAATGTATCAGAAAAAGTCACGGAGATAGGCACATGTCCCTTGTTGGGAAAACGCTTGCCATTATGGGTTTTGGAAAGGTTGGATCAGAAGTCGCACGTCGTGCCAATGGTCTTGGTATGCATGTGATTGCACATGACCCTTATGCCCCCACAGATCAAGCACGCGCGGTGGGGGTGGAACTTGTGGGCTTTGATGAAGCCATAGCAACTGCAGATTTCATTTCATTACACATGCCCCTGACACCTGCTACATCAAAGGTTCTCAATGATGAGACTTTTGCAAAGATGAAGAAAGGAGTTCGAATTGTCAATGTTGCTCGTGGAGGAGTGATTGATGAAGAAGCTCTTGTGAGGGCGTTGGATGCTGGAATTGTTGCTCAGGTATTGCTATCTGATATCTGAAATGTTGAGTTTCCTTCTTGTTGCCTTGGGAGGTGAAGCACATAGTAGCCTTGTTGCAGGCGGCACTTGATGTCTTCACAGAGGAACCACCAGCGAAGGACAGCGAGTTGGTACAACACGAGAGAGTCACGGTGACCCCACACCTTGGAGCCAGTACCACAGAAGCACAGGTTTGTGAACAGTTACAATTTACCCAACTTTAACTTTCTCTATATTATTAGAAGTTTGATCTTTTCTGGCAAACATTTTTTACTGAGGTGGTTGATTGGAATCATCCGATATGTATACAATTGTTTAATTTCGTTGATGTTTGGCTTTGGCCCAAATCCAGCTTCCTCTCAGTACAATATGAGCAGAGGAAGTGAGCTTTTGAAGACTGTAAGAGATGCTTCCCCTTGGTCGATTCCTTTAGGAAGTGGGTCAATAATGTGGTGTGATAGACAAGTAACTCTGAATGACTGTAATGACGATTTTGATGCCTGAGGGTGCTTTGTTTAAGATCCAGAAGGCAGAACTTGGTCAAGATATGCTTGAGTAACATAAATCTTGAGTTCTTTATACATTTCCTTTTTAGCTGCAGGTTCTTACAGAGCTGAAACCATTTGTTGTACTTGCTGAGAAGCTTGGGAGACTGGCCGTTCAATTAGTTGGGGGTGGGAGTGGTATAAAAACCATAAAAGTGACATATGCTTCTGCAAGAGCACCTGATGATCTCGACACTAGACTACTCCGTGCTATGATTACTAAGGGTATAATTGAACCCATATCCGATGTCTTTGTGAACTTGGTCAATGCAGATTTTACTGCTAAGCAGAGAGAACTGAGAATAACAGAGGAGCGGGTCATCTTAGATGGTTCACCAGAGAGTCCTCTTGAGTATGTCCAGGTTCAGATTGCAAATGTGGAATCAAGATTTGCCAGCGCCATTTCAGATTCTTGGGAGATCACGGTTGAGGGGCGGGTGAAGGATGGGATCCCACATCTCACAAAGGTGGGATCTTTCGAAGTGGATGTGAGCTTGGAGGGAAGCATCATATTGTGCAGGCAAGTTGATCAGCCAGGTATGATTGGCACAGTAGGAAGCATTTTGGGAGAAGAGAATGTCAATGTCAGTTTCATGAGCGTTGGTAGGATTGCACAGCGAAAGCAAGCCGTGATGGCAATTGGAGTTGATGACCAGCCCAGCAAGGAGACTCTGAAGAGGATCGGGGACATCTCTGCAATTGAGGAGTTCGTTTTCCTCAAGTTGTAATGTGGGTGTGAGTTATGGTACTACATATGTATGTCTTTCATCATTCATAGCCGCTGAGCATGATTTGCAAGTCTTGCTCTGCGATTTTGGCTGTGACGTTCGTGTTTTGTAGTAGTATTGAGCTAGAGCGGAACAATAATCAAGTGGTGCGGAACATTATTATGTTGCTTTTTGCCTGAATCAAATGCTCTTTTCCAATAAATTCATACAAGTTAAGAAGGTGAATACTTTGCCTCGATCCAGGATTCATGTTTCTCCTCCCTCTCCCCCCATAGTTATTTTTTCCCATTAAGTCCTTATAGTGGCTCTCATACAAGTTAAGGTTTCTCCTCATTTTGATTTTTCAGAATACAATAAGGTAATCATTTATAGACCCAATCCATTGAATGAACATTAACATCCAAAGAATCCCTGGAGTATGCAATAAGGCGGTATTGTCTAATTTCAAGAACAGTAAACAATGGGTAGGAAGACTGTCATGTGTAGTAGCAGAGATTCCACACGACAACTCCTGGAATTTCTGCTTCAGTATATTTTGCTGAAGTACAATAATAGTCTTGTTCATGCGGTGGCTTTCATCATGCGGAACCTCATTGCTATCATCAGCCATCACTACAAAGTAAAAGAGAGATGAAACTAAAAAACCTTTGCACTGTGAACCGCGATAAACTCTCGACTCTTTCTGACATAGCCTACAATCTCAGAGGATGTGATCCCCATTTGGCGCGGTACATGGCGCTTGACCTCAATATTAGATCAACCGCGGGGCAAGTAATCAGTATCTTGGAAGAGACAGCCTCTGTTCCACCTCCCAAATACTAAGTTCACGCTCAGAAAATAGTTTCATGAACCAAAAAGAAACGGGACATGAGCCAGAGTTGTTGGACGCAAGAGATTTAGGTCAGTTCATCAAGACATCCAATATGAGTCTTCATCATTACAAACATTAGACACGTGGGATGTCTTTGGGAAACATCACAACATTTAAGCACAGAAAATGCACATTCCATGTAAAGAACAATGATCAGGAGATACGCGCAATCAAAATTAATCGAACATTATAAAAACAAGAAAAACTAGTTGCATCACAACTTCAAACATCCCTCCGAAAAATTCTGTAGTCGAAGAACGTTTCTTATTTATCAGAACATCTCTGTTGCATACATGGAACATAAGTAAAAACTAAAGTAAACATAGCCATCAAGTAGTATTTTGAGTGCCTGTGATGAAAACCATCTGGAAAATGAACCTCCTCAGAATCAGAGATTCACGCACTGATTATACATACTGTACAGAGGTAGACGCAAAAGCCGACTTTAACTGCCAGTATAATGTGCCGAAAGATACTTGTACCAAAGCGCTCTGCATCATCGGCTCATGATACTTGAACAAACTTGTCTAAAGCGGATGTATCCAAAGCTGCAAACTCCTTAATAGCCCCAAGCACGGCAAGTCCAAGTTTTACAGCGTCATCGTGAGTTGGTGCCTACAGCAGGTAAATTTTGATTTGAATTCTTAATCCAATAAAATCATTTTTATGGTAGCTTGTGTAAGAGATTCCTCTACCTCAATGTTAAGAGGAAGAACAGGATCATAAAGCAAGAGCCTCAAAAGGAACCATCCTCCAAACCCAGATACCCGGGCCTGTTTAAGCAGCAATCAGACTAGAGATCAGTATCACATGCAAAATGCAAAGCTCACCCAATGTCTTGCGTTATTCAGGGAGAAAAGAAGGGAGGAATTAACTAGATAGCATGATGGACCTGCATTTATTTTATAGTAAAATACTCCTTTGAGGTCACTAGTTCAGACATTATTTTGGTAAGCACACAGCATTTTGCTCAACTCATTGTGGACTATAATTTTGACTCCTCTTGTAGATACAAATCAAGAACCAACATGGACTCCATTGTGACATTTAACTCTCCTTCTTGCTCCCATCCCCAGGAGCATTCAGAATGTATGTACTTTAATTGAGAATTAGAGCATTAACTTGTCTCCTCAGCATATGAACATGATAATACCACGAATTAAAATAGCTGCTGAAATGATGAGGTCCAATCTATTAAGAATAACTTCATCGATTGAGGTAACTTGATTCTCTTGACCAAGGGATGGTCGTTTGAAAGAGAAGAACGGTACTAACAATCCTTGAATTCGTAATGATGGACCAACAATTAAAGCATTTTGAGACTTTTCCATTGGTGGAATTTTAGAACCTTCTGGACCTGCAAAAGAGAAAGGAGTTTATATCCTTGGGATGAATGACATCCTTTAAAAGTACATCAAGAGACGAGATTTCCTGAACACTTGACAGCATGTGTTCATCTCTCTTATGCACCCAAAATTGCATCACGGAGAAAGGAGACACTTCTCTTTTTAGCCATACTTCCTTCATCTCCATTTTAAATCCAACATATCATGCATCAATTAAGGATGGTGGACACTGCTCATCAATCTTGTTAACCAATGGTATTTTTACTCTTTCTTCTCCTTTGGCTATGTCATTAACATCATGGATCGACCTCAGATCAGTAGGAGTTGACTGACTCTTCAAGAAAACCACCATACTACGCGAATCAGCATCTTCATGTTCTTCTGACAGCTTCCTTTCAGTTCCAGCACAATCAATTGTGGTCTTGTTTTTGTTCATTTTCAAGTGATTATTACTACCATCTAAAGACCGCGGAAATCTTGGAATTCATGGTGACTCATTCATATATCCAATGTTAACATCATTTAGTATGATGGTAATTGTATAACTTTAGTATATCTAGAATTATTCTTGACAACAATGGAACACCGGTAAATTTTCTAGAAAGAATCAGGCCCTATTTCCTTTTTCCTGAATTTAAGGTACACGATAAAGACAGAGCATAGGAATTTAAAAGCTTCTCTTAGCTGCCATAAAATCCTAGTTAAAACAACAATATCACACAATCAATGAATCAATGGAGTGAAACTGGTCTTAACAGTAATCGCTATAAAAAACCTACCTCTGAACAACTCAAGGTTCTGCATAGTGACATGATCGAGATTAACAATTGAAGGCAACCCCTTGCTTGCAGCGGCCAATTCCATCAGCTCCAGCTGTTCATCCTCCATAAGCTCCGTGGATTCCTTGGCAATTCTGCCAGCAGTGGCCTTCTCCACTGCAGCTTTTCGTCTCTCTGCTTCTTTTTCTCGACGAAGCTCTTCTTTTGTCTCTTTTTCTCCACCTTCCAAGCAAAAAACCAGAGAAGTTGGTAAAGAAAAGAGAAAAGAAGAGGTGCTGCTTAACCGATCAAATAAAGCAAAAGAAACTAACTAGTGAAAATGCAATATCAAGCTCAAATACTTACCTTAATAGATTCTTTCTGTAAATACTTCTCCCGTCGCTCTGATTCTCGCCTCTGCTCACGTAGCAATCTCTCCTCCTCTCTCTGCTGTTCACGCATCAACCTTTCTTCTTCTAACCTTCTTTCACGATCAAATCTTTCCATCTCTAATTTCATTCGTTCCTTGGCCTGCAATAGAAAAATACAGGATATCAGTACATGCCTAAGTTTTCTCCACAAAGTTCACATATCCTTAAGTGATAAATGAAAACCTTTCTCCTCAAAATATTTTCTTTCTCTAGTGCTTTGCGAATTCGGTTTTCATAAACTTCAACTTCCCTTGCAATCTGGGCTTCTTCAATCTGCAACAAAATGACATTTTTGGTCACCCTAAATCTATATCAAAAAGTGATGACAATACTCTGCTCTCAGAAGCATCAAAATTACCTTGTGTTTTCTCTTGACATGCCGGTCAGAAGTGTCATGCAAAATTGTCTTGTCAGGCATGAGATTTCACAAGCCTAGTTGTCTTCCCCGGAAGATAATTCAGCCAGGACCACTTGATGGAAGCAGCAAGGCACTTGACACTCCGAAGTGACCGCATGGCGTGAGTGACTTGAAAGGAAACCAAAGGGCTCACAATATAAGAAATCAACCGCACAGGTTCTACAAAACCAAGTCTTTTTTAGTGAGGGAAAAGCACTTTTTGTTGCTTCCCCTCTCACCCCTGAATTTTCATTTGCAGATATAGTGGGAAATCAAAGCCCAAAGTGTCGTAACACGGGAAAATGACAGATCCTAAATACACAAAACTTCTTTAGGCGACAAACGACGTGCACTTCTTTGATTTTCACAATAGAACCTATTTGCTTTCCCTCTCCGTTTCTGGCTATAGAATCTAACCTACTGTATCAAACCTGTCATGGCAGAGACAAGATTACAGGAACAGACAAGCTTACGCAATAGCACATTACCACAAATTTTGCTTGGCCAAGAAAAGCATAAGAACCACAGAAGGTGGAACAAGCACTTGGAATGTTTTAATGTTTTAGAACAAGCGCTTCCTACAATCAGCTGCACCACAGTAGCATGGCATTCTTTTCACCTTTCCATCAGGGCCAAAAACACTATCAAGCGCATAGCCATAGTCATACGTAAGCTCCTACAGACGAAATAACTGGGAGTCAGTCATGCTGAGAAGAATCAGAACAAACCCGCTTAAAAGATGTCAGTTCCTCAAAATTAGCAAGAACCAGTGGTCCACACTTTCAACAAATCTATCAGCAAAAGTTTACTAAAATAAAAGCAGTCAGTTTCATGAATACGCAAGGCTTTCAGACTAGCAGCTATGTGCATGCACCTATATCTCGTAAGCGCACACATAAGTACAGACAGAGAGAGCTACAACTTGACACAGTGCTGCTGAATATATTTAATTAAGTCTATAGCTACCAAGCGAAGAGTGCATCACAAGAGAAAAATGAATTACCTGCAATGGTGGTATGTTATCAGCTGCAAATAGCACCACCCTAGCCAGCTTAATGTCTTGGTGGGAACTTAATACACATTGGACAAATAGATTGGGCTCGCAGCTATGATTGATAAACCTGGCAATGTTTCCAACTGAACCAGCATCAATGCAGAACTCTGGGACCTCAGATTTCTGTTCATCATGCTTTTCCACCTGATCAGTTGTCCCAGAGGATGCATCTTGTGACCTCCTCTGATCATGGATGACAAATATGAGAAACATGAAGTCACATTTCGGCTGTTCTTGACAGAAAAATGCATTTGACAGTGACTTTGAGTTAGCTTTCACACAGTTACATGCTTTTCCTTTTTTCAACTTTCAGTCTAAGAAGACAATACTACAAAGCAGTGTATAGATCTTGGATAACTCTTGTTAAAATTTGAGAAACGGCCAGATGCCAATAGAAGAGAACATCATTCAGGAAAACTTGAAAACAGACTAGTCAAACTATTCTCAAGACAGCAGTACAAAAAAAGTTGCCAAGCAAACTTTTGAACCATCTAGATATCTTAAATATATATTCAAAACAAAGCACTATTCTCCTGTACAAATACCTTGGTAACTAACCTCCATATTTGTAGCAAAATTTCAAGACTTTCAATTTTAAGCACTGAAAAGGCTGATTGTAGACGATATGCCACCTACCACATAATACTAATGTTGATGATGAAAATACTCAATTCATTTCTCAATCCTACGTCATTCCCATTTAAAAAGGCTAGAAATTACAATGTCAAAAAACTTAAGTTACTGAAAGGAAAGAGGGTTCATGCAGATAAGGTCGCAATAGACCCCAACCCCATAAACAAGTGAGGTGGAATAAAATTTAGACCTCGTCTCACGTGCAAATCAGAATGAAACCATATGTATGCATGTGGAACTGCAGATCAGGGATCTACATGTGAAATAAACATAAAACTGGCAGGAAAGATTAAAACTTGACTCTTAAAACCATGTCAAAAGTCTAACCCCAAAGCTCAAGCTAATAGGCCATGATAAATCCCTATACAAGCGATGTGGACAACACTTCAGCGCAATGCAACAACAAATTTTAAAGTTACTTTTGATTAGATGACCAATCACTTTATCCCCATGACACAAATGCCTAGCACTTATTTAGAGAAGTTGAGATCCATCTATGAAATGCTTAATTGATAAAATTGCTCTAAAAATTTAACTACAATATTCACAGTGTAATTATCCAGTTAATGGACTAGGTATTGTTCAAGCAATCACAAGCAATTAAAAAAAGGAAAAGCTTGTATCATCACAAGTTCATACCAATCTCCACAAATATTTGGACTCATATGCAAGAGTATAGTTCGTATAGAGACAGCACGTTCACTTTCAGGCCGGTTGGTCACGAGCGAGTGAGTGGAGAAAGGAATCGGAAGCGGCGCTCACCTGGAATGTAGGTGTTCTTGGTGAGAATCGGCAGCAAAAGCAGAGCCAGAACCCCAACAATGCAGCAGATGACACTTCAAAGAAGTCCACAAGGTCAGCTCGCGCTCGAGTCGCCGGAACAGATTCGCCCGAATAACAACGAGCAGAGATAATCAAAGATCAAGAAGCTACTGCGGTACCTGACGATGACGCTGTAAGATATGAGCAGAGTCCCCAGCCGAACGAACGGTCGAGGCTTCGGCGGAGGTGGAAAGGGCGTCAGCGGAGGCAGAGGCGGAGGTGGGCGTCGGCGTCGAAGTCGGGGGCGACGGAGTGGCGAGAGGGCGTCAGGGCGGAGGCGGAGGCGGCGTCGGAGGCAACCGGCTTGAGTCGGGGGCGTCGGAGTCGCGAGAGGGTGTCAGGGGCGGAGGCGGCGTCGTTGGCGTCGGAGGCAACCGGCTTGAGTCGGGGGCGTCGGAGTCGCGAGAGGGCGTTGGGGGCGGAGGCGGCGTCGTCGGCGTCGGAGGCAACCGGCTTGAGTCGGGGGCGTCGGAGTCGCGAGAGGGCGTCGGGGGCGGAGGCGGCGTCGTCGTCAGCGTCGGAGGCAACCGGCTTGAGTCGGGGGCGTCGGAGTCGCGAGAGGGCGTTGGGGGCGGAGGCGAGGTCGTCGGCGGGGCGTCGGAGTCGAGAATGGACAGAGAGAGATTGTCGGCGAGAATGGAGAGAGAGAGCAGAGGAGGGGGAGAGAAGCAGCTTTTGTAAAGACTTTTGTTCTCCCCCGCAACGGAACGGAATGGAGAACGGGGGAGAGAGAGAGGAGAGAGAGGATGATTTTGATAGGCGCAGGCGTTGCAGAGGAGAGCAGAGCAGAGGGAGCATCAGAGTGGTCGGCCCGCGCGAATTTTAAACGCCTGATGCCCTCGCCTACGTGGCGTCACGCGTCCACCGCTGAGTGGTTTAACCCACCGCCTACGTGTTGGGTTAAACCCACCCAATATTTTCTCTTTGGTGGAAGAGAGAGAGAAAAATTTGGTTATCTTTTCCTATTGGGCCCACCAGAGACCCCGTCTCTATCTCTCGGTCGATTTGAAAAAGCAAAGCTCTCTCTGCAAGAAAATATTAATTGGGGCCCACTAGAAATCCTTCCTCTCACAATTAATTTGAACTTGAGCGGAAGCGGGGGACTTTCCCTCTCTCCATTTTTTTGTTCGACTCTTACCTGGTCGCTTTGCTCTTCGCTCTTTCTCTGGCAGATGCGGAGCCCGCCTTCCGGCAAACCACATTGCCACTGCTACTTCTACTTTTGCATCCTCTTCTGATATGCTTCCTCTGTATCCGCCGACACCGCTTCCATCCCGAGAATCCTCTCGATCGCTCTGCCTTTCGCTCTTTCTCTGATGGATGATGAAGCCCGCCATCCGATGAACCACACTACCGCTGCCGTCGTTTCTACATCCACTTTTGACACGCTTCCTATGCATCCGCCAACATTGCTTCCTTCTTGAGAATCTCTCTTGGTTTCTCTACCCTTTGCTCTTTCTCGGATGGACGAGAACATTGTTCTGACCACAAGAACACAAACGCCACTTCGCTGGGAGGCAAATTACACCTTTCTAGAGACCTAAAGTCTGTAAATTCATGACGCAAGGCAATTTTTTTCATCTTTAATTAATCACAAAGGTAGAAAGATAAACGTTCATATTGCCGAGATTTGCTCTCCTATTCAAGGAAAGCACATATTGTGGGCAAATCTCTGTATTGATAGTTTTCTTATTTTTGAAATTTCCCTTTTTTGTTGCGGTGAACCCTGTGTACAAATTGCAGAAGAATGTTATGACAAAAATAAGAGAGTCGAACCAGTCTGGTAGATCTCAGTGCATTCCTCCGTGGAGGCCTGGGTTCGAAGCCCCAGCAACGCTAGTTGTAGGGAGGCAGTTGGGTCATTTGTGTGCCTTGCCCGGTGCGTGGGGTGGTGGTTTCCCCACGTTGCCCCCAGGGTTTACTCTCCGGCTGCCGGCCGTGCGGGGTTCCCTAGGTCACCAAAAAAAAAAAAAAAAAAAAAAAAAAAAAGAGAGTCGAGAGTCTTGTCCGAGGATGTAGGCACATAATTGAATCTCGAAATCCTTGTATTCTTTTCTGATTGCCTTACTAAAATTCAACATGGTATCAGAGCAAGTTTGATTCAACCTATGATTTTTTTTTTTCTGCACATTTGATTGTCTCAATTTGATTATTTTCGAGACCGTTCCTGTTCTATGACAATTTGCATTCTTCGGTTAGTGCTTGTTCCCCTCTTTGTTGCTATCATATCATTGTTATTACTAGCAATGCGTCATGGATGGGTCAAAGAAGTCAGGAGATGCATCCAACACAACAAAGGTGCTTGAGACAAGCAATCAACGGTTGACTTTGTTGTTGCTAAACGAAAGAAATTACCTTCCTTGGTCACGAGCTGTAACTATTGCTCTCGGGGGTAGATCAAAGCTTGGTCACATCAATGGGAAGATTAGAGCCCCTCCCGTGACAGATCCCAAATTTGATTAATGGCAAGCGAATGACCATAGTGTGATGTCTTGGATATTCAATTGCATGGAACCATCTACGAGATATTTGCATATTCAGAGTCAGCCAAGGCATTGTGGGATTCGATAAACGAGATGTATGGTCAAGCCAGGAATGCATCTCAGATCTTTGAACTGCAACAAGGACTTGCTTCTTCTAAGCAAGGCGCAACACAATCTTTCACTAAACACTTAGGAAAAATGAAGAAGCAATGGGATGAGCTTCGTCAGTATAGACTTGCGACTCATAATGTGATGGATTATGTCAATCGAGAAGAGCAAGATAAAATCTTTCAATTGTTAGCAAGCATCAGGCCTAAATTTGAGGACACCAAACGTCAAATTCTTATGAGTCTTGAATTGCCCACTTTCAATGAAGTTTGTGCCATAATCCAAAGTGAGGAAGCAGGGAGATGCGTCATGCCTTCAGTTCCAAACATCAGGAAAGCTTGGTGAACAATCGGCCCACAGTGCTATCAACACGAAGCAAGGAGACTCCACTGCTAGGTTTGCCAAAGGAAAATTTAAGAAACCAGCACGGTTCCATTGTGACCATTGCAATCGCGATGGCCATTCCAAAGAGAGGTGTTGGGTTCTTCATCCGCATTTGCATCTTTCCAAAGACAGGGGTTCGGAAGCTAAGGTGGCAATCCAAGAAAATCCAAATGATTTTCAATCCAAGTTGGAGGCTTTGTCTCAACAAGTTCAACAATTACTTCAGATACATGGCAATGGAACAAACGCTTCTAGCACCGAAACCAAAATTTGGCTATGACGTCTGGTAATGTCCATGCTTACTTAGCTTTATCCAAAACTCAATTTATTGTTGACTCAAGGGCTACAGATCACATGTGTAGTTCTCCAAACTTGCTATCCAATATTACTCCAGGTGTGTCATATCCACCTATTACTATTGCTAATGGCGGGTAGGTTCCAACTAGTGGTGTTGGACAAATTAATTTCTTTTCAAATAATTCTGAAGCATTGTTGGTACCTGAATTATCCTCAAATTTAATGTTAGTTAGCAAATATACTAATCAGTGGAATTGCAATGTTATTTTTACTCCTCAAAATGTGTTTTTTCAAGATCAAACTACCAAGAGGATGATTGGTGAAGGGCGGTTGCAGAATGGGCTATATATGGTGGACCTCAAAATGAAGCGTTGATGGCACAAAGGAAGATTGTTGACATTTCTTGGTTGTGGCATTGGCGTTTGGGTCATCCTCTGATCGGGTGTTACATGCTCTTGATATGATTTAAGTTATGTTTCCAATTGTTGTGATCCTTGTCATTATGCTAAGCAGCATAGGTTACCTTTTCCACATAGTACACATAAATTGGAACAGTTTTTTGATTTAGTTCACTCGGATGTTTGGGGAGCTTCTCTTATTGACTCTAAGGAGGGGTTCAAGTATTTTGTTACATTTATTGATAATAAATCTCGAGCTACATGACTTTATCTGCTTAAATCCAAGAGTGAAGTTATGACTGTGTTTTAAAATTTTTGCAATATGTTGAAAAATCAATTTAACACTATGGTGAAGATTCTTCGTACAAACAATGAAATTGAATATACCAATTGGGCCTTTTCAAGTGTTCCTGCGTAGCTTGGGAGTCATTCATTAGATCTCATGCGTTGGAATTTCGCAACAGAATGGAGTTGTTGAAAGAAAAAAAATAAGCATCTGCTTGAGGTTACCCGAGCATTATTTTTCTCAAGAAATTTGCCCAAGACATATCGGGCTGACGCAGTCCTTACTAGCTGCTATTTAATCAATCGTTTGCCTAGTAAAGTGTTGGGGTATAAAGTTCCAATTGAAAGTCTGTATGGCCGAAAATTTGGCATCTCTCACCTAAGAATTTTTGGATGTGTGTGTTATGTGCATTCTCAATCTAGTGACAAGCTGGATCCATGGGCTCGAAAGTGTGTGTTTGTGGGATACTCAAATGTTAAGAAGGGATACAAATGCTATGAACCAAGTACTAGACATGTTTATATTTCTCGTGATGTTGTCTTCGATGAGGCTCACATGTTTTTTGCTAAGAATCAAATTCAGGGGGAGCAAGATGACTATTCTGAATTTTTGCTTCCTATCCTACCTATTGGGGATTCAATGTTGAATCAAGAGGAAATTCCAACAATAGCTGTTCAAGGGAGTCAGCTTGTCCCTAATGTTGATGCCATTCCTGATATAGCTGCCATCACAACAGATGGGGCTGATTTGGAAGTAGAGGTTGAAAATGCAACAAAGGTAGATCCAGTAGAAATACGGTACCTAATATCTCAGCCTCAACCCGTAGGTCATCACGCATTCCAAGGCCTTCAACATGGCTCCATGATTTTTTAACATACCATACGGCTTAGCATCCTATTCAAGATTTTATTGGGTATGATAGAATTTCCCATAATTATTTAAGTTTCTTATCTACCATTGAAAATCAACAAGAACCAAATACCTTCTTGGAAGCATGTAAAAGTAGTGTGTTGGTGAATGACATGAAAGATGAACTTCAAGCATTGGATTGTAACCATACTTGAGAATTTGTTAAATTGCCAAATGGGAAAAAGATAGTTGGATGTCGGTGGATTTACAAGATCAAATACAATAGTGATGGTTCGGTTGAGAGGTACAAAGCTCGACTTATCGCAAAAGGGTATATTCAAACATATGGGATAGACTACAAGGACATATTTGCTCCTGTAGTGAAAATGAACATTGTTTGTGTCATTCTATCTGTGGCAATTAATTGTAGCTGGCCATTGTTTCAGATGGATGTGAAGAATGCTTTCCTCCAAGGAGACTTAAAAGAAGAGGTTTATATGGATCTTCCTCCAGGACATCCCTTAGAGAATAATAAGGGAATGGTTTGCAAATTAAAGAAAGCAATATATGGTCTCAAACAGTTACCTAGAGCATGGTATGGCAAGCTAAGTTCCGCACTCGTTAGATTTGGTTTCAAAAGGAGCGCATATGATTCTTCGATATTTACTAAAGTAACTAGTGAAGGTATTGTTGCTATTCTCATTTATGTTTATGATCTTATTATTACTGGCAGTAACTTAGCAAGTATTGCAGAACTTAAACAGTTGTTGAGCAAGGAGTTTGACATTAAATATTTTGGAAAATTGAGGCATTTTTTGGGGATATAATTAGCAAGTTCTAACAAAGGTATGTTCTTGACTCAAAGGAAATATATCCTAGATTTATTGAAGGAGACTAGTAAGCTAGGTGTTAAACTTGCTAGCACTCCTATGGATTACAACAATAAGACTATGTCTAAGGAAACACCATTATAGTATATTGAGCAATTTTAGCGTTTGGTAGGGAGATTGATTTACCTAACCATTACTAGACCCGACATTGCTTATTCTGTTAGCTATGTGAGCCAATTTATTCAAAAACCTACACAAGGACATATGGAGTTGTTAAACCAACTCCTTCGATATCTAAAAGCTTCTCCAGGAAGAGGAATATTGTTGAAAAATAATGGTAATACAGAGATTGTGGGATTTACTGATGTTGATTGGGCTGGGAACCTCATGGATAGAAAATCTACCATGGGTTTTTGTACCTTTGTTGGTGAAAATATTGTTACTTGGACAAGTAAGAAGCAAACAGTTGTGACTAGATCTAGTGCGGAAGCTGAGTATCAAGCCATGGCTACTGCCACTAGTGAGATTGTATGGCTTTGTCTATTGCTTCAAGAATTGGGTTGTGATGCCATGTCTAAACCTACTGTCGCGACCTAAATTTTCAGGGTAATCCTAAAGTTTAGGTTAATGGATTACTAAGTCCGAAAACTTGGCACGGACCCTCCCAAGTCCTACCAATCGCGACTTGATAGAAATTAACTCATTTAAACATGCAATTTCAATTTGGAGCCGTCGCTAACCAATTAGGGCTGGTTAAAAACCCAAGTAAAGTATGGGAGAATACTTTACTATTGCGAATCAGAGATTCAATAGGTCCAGGAACATGGTTACGCTAGATTAGTCTAACGCATTTTCGGTACCTTTTATTTTTATTTTAAAAATATTTTGCAGGCAATGTTAATTAATTTTAACCTAAACTACTAACATGCAAATGGTGGTCATGCAGGTGCACAATCAATAAAATAACATTCAAATAAATAAATAAGTAAATGCTAATAAAATGCATCTCCTAAACATGATTTCTAAATGACAGACACCTACTTTTTCTTTTTCTTTTAAAAAATATTAATTATGTGCAATCTTAATTTAAATTTGATATGCATGAGTTTTACTTTAATGACATATGAGATGCAATTCATGTGACATAATTTAAATCATTACAATATGTATTCAATCTAATTTACATAACCATAAATATGCATATGCTGTATGATATGAGATGTATGACGTCGTAATTCTATATGCATGTTCTTTTTATGATTTTTTTAATGATTTTTTTTTATTACACATATGCAACCTACACTAACAATGATGACATGAAAAGAGATTGATTATGAGCTAACCTATTAACTAACCAAATAAAAGACTTTCGTGTTTTCTTTTTTATTTGAAATGACCTAGTAATTTTTATTAAAAAGAAAGTAACGTAATGATACAATGTTAATTTTTTGGCATTTTTTATATATATTTTAAAAAAAAAAACTACATAATGAGAATGTTAAAACATTAACTTATAACCCACTAATTAAAACGCAATATGTAATGTGCACATTATGAAATCTATATAACCTAAATAACATTTTTTGTTTTGGTTTTATTAAAGGAAAATCATCCTAATTCTACATGAATCTTAGAAAAAACTAAAATGCGAAGTTTTAAATATGAAATGCATATGGACTTAAATATCTAAATTCTAGATATGACATTTGATGCATGATATGTGATGAGCAAATAATAATAACACGCTAAAATAAAAATACATCCATGTAAATCAATGACATTTTAATATGAATCAATGATGTAAAGTAATTCATGAATTTCGCCATAAAAAGTTGAAATAATCAAAAATCTAACCCGACGTCTCGCGGGTCAATATTTTTGATTATCATAACTTAATATGACAAATTTCCTAATGATAAAAATAAATCAAAGCAAATCAAGTTAGAATAAAAAAGAAACTATGAGTTCGAATACTCGAACTAAATTTAATCTAAAAATTTACCTAGTCTAACTCACAACCGCCTTGAGGAATGGTGAGGGAGCAACGGTGACCGAGCTATGATGGTGGTTCGCCAAGGGTGATGGGTCCTGGTGGCCGGAGCTGGGGCTGTCCGTCGGAGGTCCGGTGAGGTCCTGCAGCAAAACAGAGGAGGCAGCAGATGGTGATGGTGCAGCAAGGACAGCAGCAGGTCGTGCAGTGCATTCGTCGGTTGCGGGGGACGCCAGTGAGAGGACGACGGGCTTCGGGGCGGCGGGCTGCGCGGGTCGGCAGGGCGTCAGGGGAAGTGAGCAGCGCGGGTCTGCCTGGCTTTGGGGCGGCGAGTGGCGCGAGTCGGCAGAACGTCGGGGGAGAGAGCAGCGCGGGTCTGCTTGGCTTCGGGGCGACGAGCGGCGCGAGTCGGCAGAACGTCGGGTGAGAGAGCAGCGCGGGTCTGCTTGGCTTCGGGGCGGCGAGCGACGTCTGGAGGGGTGATGAGCGGGCTGCTGCGATGGAGGTCCGCCGGTGTTGAGTGATGCTGGAGCAGCGGCGGAGCGAGCAGTACCGAAAGCTTCACGGGCGGCGGTGACTGGCGCAAGGCGTGCTGGTGGAGATCTCGGACCGGCGGTGATGTGGGGCGCCGGAGCGGCAGCGGTGTGGGGCTTCGCGGACGGCGGTGGTCGCGGTCGTGGAAGCAACAGCGGCGTGGGGCTTCGCGGAGGAGGAATCCACGAGGAAGATGAACAGTGCACAACTTTTTTCTTTATTTTTTTTTTTTTCTCTCTCCCTCACGTCACTCTCCCTCTGCCCCTGTGTACTTTCTGCAGGAGACTTTTTACTTTTCTCCTCTTTTCTGCTGTTTTCCCCTTTGACTCTTGCTGCAACTTTCTTTTTTACCTCAAAAAGCTTTTTTCCTCATTCTTCTTTTGTGCAGATTTTCAAAGGAACGAAGGAAAAAGAAGCTGCTGAAGGAAGAACCCTTTTTTTTTTTAATTTTTCTTGTCGATTTTTTTTCTGAATTCGCCCCCCTTGAACCGAAGCTCCCTTTTAGAGAAAAAACTCCAATTTGTTTTTGCAGGTGAGATATTCACTCAACCGTTCAACAAATTAGCAACTCCAAAATCACACAATTTTCAAACTTTTTAAATTTTGAAATTTGGTTCATTTTTTTTTTTAAATTCCCTCCACAACTAAATGCTCTATTATTATTTTCTAAAAGATAAATTAAATTTTAAAGTAGGTGTCAACACCTACAAAGCTATTTTGTAATAATCAAGCAACAACACACATTGCTTCAAATCCAGTCTTTCATGAAAGGACTAAACACATAGAGGTCAATTGTCACTTTGTAAAGGAAAAGGTTCAAGACAAGACAATAGAGACACCATATATTCGTAGTGGGGATCAACTTGACATCCAAAGCTTTACCTAAGGGAGTATTTCAGGATATGATGAACAAGTTGACCTCTGACGATATCTTCGCTCCAACTTGAGGGGGATTATTGCCGAGATTTGCTCTCCTATTCAAGGAAAGTACATATTGTGAGCAAATCTCTATTGATAATTTTTCTATTTTTGAAATTTCCCTTTTTTGTTGCGGTGAACCCTGTGTACAAATTGCAAAAAATGTTATGACAAAAATAAGAGAGTCGGGAGTTTTGTTTGAGAGCGTAGGCACATTGCTGAACCTTGTAATCCTTATGTTCTTTTATGATTGCCTTACTAAAATTCAACAGTTTAGTACCTAGCAAAGGCAGAAAGCAAGGGCGCTGCGAGATAGAGCAAAGCGTTGTTTGGCATGGTTTTGTCGAAAAGTGAGATGAGGTAGATGCAGACACATTAACAAAAACCTTGAATTGAAAGAAAACAACAAATTTACAAATCAATGGCAAAAAGAAAAAAAAAACAATGTTAGAGAAAATGGAAGGCGGAGGAGGTGAGTGGTTCATCGGCCAACGGCGACATGGTTTGGTGGCCCCTTGAGTTTCTGAGTGGAAAGTGGCAAACTCCTGATTAGTGATTTCTCGCATCAATGAGTTGGCCTAAATGCAACCAAAAGATCAACCCAAAAAAGGAAAGGTGAAGATTTTGGTATTGATTCAAGAAATTTGCAATATCACTTTTGGGTGTTGATTATATCTAGATAAGGACACTATTATGTGCCTCACACACATTGTTTTAACCACAAGAACATAAACATCACTTTGCCAAGAGGCAGATTACACCATTTTAGAGACCTAAGGTCCATAAATTCATGACATATTGCATTTTTTAAATCCTTAATTAATCATAAGGCTGGAAAGACAAAGCATTCAATACCTAGCAGATGTAGAAAGCAGGGGTGGCGTGAAACAGATCGAGGTGTCGTTCAGCATGGTTTTGTCGAACAGTGGGACGAGATGGATGCAAACACACTCGTCAAGTGGCGAGGGCGAGGAAAAATTAAAAAACCTTGAATTGAAAGAGAAAACTAAGTTTACAAATCGATGGCCAAAAAACAAAAAACACAATATTTGAGAAAATGCAAGAAAATTAGTACCTAGGCGAAGGCAAAGGTGAAGTGGTTCATTCGGAGGTAGTGGAGTGGTTTGTCAGGTGACCCCTTGAGTTTCTGAGTGGAAAGTGGCAAACTCCTGGGCAGTGATTTCTCGTGTCAATGAGTTGGCCTAGATGCAAGCAAAATATCAAATCCAAAAAAGGAAAGATGAAGATTCTAGACTTGCCTCACTGGCACAACAAAACTAGATTAGCAAGAACACTGGTCACCACAGCGAGGGTGAGAACTAGAGACAAAGAAAAAGGAAAAAAAAAAACTAAGGTCGAGGCAAGGCAGAGTGGTTCATTGTAGGGGTGTCAACAATTCAATTCGGTTTGATTTAATTTTTTTGAAAAATCAAACCGAACCAAACCGTTAAGAAAAAATTCAAAATTGAACCGAATGAGACTTGACTAAATACGAACTAAATCGAAATTTGGTTCAATTCGATTTTTCAATTTTTGGTTTTCAACTTTTTGCATTTGGCTTTTTTTTTTTTTTTTTTTTTGTATATAATTTTTTATTTTCAAGAAATAAACTCTTATCGGTTTGTTGATTCGATTCGGTTAATCGATAAAAACTAGACCGATAACAAAAATTTCGATTTTTAATGAGAATTAAATCGAATGAAAATCGAACCGAAAAAATCAAATTTTTTGATTTGGTTCGGTTCGGTTTTCGATTCATTTTTTGACATCCCTAATTTATTGGGTGGCGACGGAGAGGGCGAAAGCAAGTCAAGGGAGACGAGCGGATGCGGATGAGGAGGCGGCGACGACGTTCGTCGTCCGTCGGAGAAAGAGCGAAGGGTAGAGCAACTGGGGGAGATTCTCGGGAAGGAAGCCGCGTTGACGGATGCAGAGGAGGCGTGTCAAAAGCGGATGCAGAAGCGACAGTGGTGGCGTGGTTCATCGGTCGGACGGTGGGCTCCATTGTCCGTTAAAGAAAGAGCGAAGGGCAGAGCGATCGGGAGAGATTCTCGGGAAGGACGCGGTGTTGACAGATGCAGAGGAATCATGTCAGAAGCAGATGCGGAAGCGGTGGTAGCGGCATGGTTCATGGGATGGCAGGTTCCATCATCCATTGAAGAAAGAAGCGAAGAGCAAAGCGACCGGGCAAGAGTCGAATGACAAATGGAGAGAGAGAGAGAGTCTCGCGCTTCCGTTCAAGTTCAAATTAATTGTGTGAGGAAATTTACTTATAGAGAGAGTTTGCTTTTTCAAATTGACAGAGAGACAGATACAGGATCTTTGATGGGCCTAGTAGGAGAGAGAATATAATTTCTCTATTTTCCAAAAGGAGTCTGACTCTAGCATGGTGTCGGGCAACATATGATTACATCACGTTAGAATCAAAGCTGTAGGTAATATTTTTCGAGACACATGGGCTTCTGACCTTCTCTTTAATATGTGTTATTTATGTTTAAAAATTTCTTCCAATTATTTCAACACTTTAATATGTATTTAATTATTTTTTCTCCATACAAAAATTGTCACAATGTCCTCTTTTATTCCTTTTTTTTTTTTGTGAAAAATATATGATTTGCAAAATATTTTTATTGCTTGTATCGATTAAAAAATTAGTCAATGAAAAATTTTTTATTATTAATAATAATTTATATTTAAATACAAAAATAAAAAAAATCTCATTTATTTATTTTTATAAGCGATACAAGCAGTCATATTTAGGAAAATAGCTTTCAAATTTTTCATTTTACGCAAAACAAACTGAGTCTAATTATCACATTATTTAGTTTTTTTTTAATGACATGCCATTATCTAGTTAAGAGCTAGAAAAGGAGAAGTTCTACGTTCTTTTGCTGGCTTGATCACTCGCTTAGTCTCGTAGCTTCAAGTTCTAAATTTCATGATGTTTTTACTATCAATTGGACCTATCAGACGGATATGCTGGATTGGGGTCAGATTAGGTTAGATTTGGGTGTGTCGAAAAATGGGTCTGACCTAAAATTGACTCATTATATGCAATATAATTTCATCTTCGTATCTTCAATGTCAAAATTCCGATATGATTGGTTTGTTGTTGATTGTTTATTTGTCAATTTGCTATTATGATTTTGTGATGCTGTCACTAATTCTTGTTGTGTAATGCTATGTTTGGTAATCATTTTGTTCTTAGAAACAATTTCTGATAAAAAATATATTTTTTATTTTGTTCTTGAGAATAAATTCTAAGCATGAAGACATTTGGTAATTGGTTAAAACTTCTGCTCCTAAAATAGATTTGCATTTGGCACTATCCTCAAAATTTCTAATCAAAACCATTTTCTTAATTTTTGAATAATTTTATTACATTTTTCTTTTTTTTTTCTCTTATTTTTAAAGCTTTGTCCAGTTGTTGGCCTTAGGATCACTAGCGATCGGCCAGACAAAGGTCAACAACCTAGCTAGAGTGTCACCATCCCTTGGCGAGGTCCCACCTCATTAGCTAAGCCTCGTCGGTGGCCTGGGGAAGCCTATGCAAGACTTGCTGGTGGTTGGGCGAGCCTCCGGTGAGCTCTCGCCACCTAACCGATCATTTGGGGCAACCATCGACAACAGCGGCGGTGGAAAAACAAGAGAGAATAACAAGAAGATAAAAAGAAGAAAAATGAGAAAAAAAAAAAAACAATTTGGATTAGCTTGATTCTAAATTGTTCATAGAAACAAAGATGTAACTTTTTTTTTTTTAAACTTTTTGATTCTATTATAAATCTAATTTTAAGAACAAATTTTTTTATGAAAATAAAAAAATTACCAAACAGATTTTTGTTCCAAATTTATTCTTGAAAACAAAAATATAGAATCGGTTACTATTTGGTAAGTTACTAAATGCGCCATTCCATTATGCACTATAATTTATCTCTACAAAATCTCGAAAGCTACATTCAGTGACTATAGTAAAAATCAAGACCGGTTAATTTTTATTATTAATATCCCAAAAACCCCAAACTGGTACACGTGTGACAAATTTATCATAACTTTTTTTTTAACTATGAAAAACCTTAAATTAGTACACATGTGACAAATTTATCCCAATTAACCATAAAAAATCTAAAACTGCTATAAATTTACTCTAAGCCAATTTTTTTCGACCGCTAAAAACTCTAAACTGGTACATTTATGACAAATATATCCTCCGTTAAATTGGATTAATACCTCAAAAATCACAAAAATTGTATAACTGTGATAAATAGAGAGTAAAATCTCAAATTAGTATACCACCAACCAAGTTACGTGTTTTCAACTTAATAATTTGACAGTAAAATTTAACGGAAACTAACAAAGGGTAATTTTATTATAAGTGTATCAATTTTGGGTAAATTTATCAATGATATATCAATTTAGGGTTTTTAGTAATCAAAAAATTAATTTGGGGTAAATTTGTTACAAGTGTATCAAGTTGAGATTTTTCAAAGTATTAATCCAAATGTTTATCCTATGTAGTATTTGGTTGATGTCTAAAATAGGTTAAGAATAAATAAAGTAGGGATATGACCCAAATTATATATATAAATCTCATGTGGGAGATGATAAAGGTGTATAGAATTTCTCATGTCTGGCCATTGTCTAGCCATTGCATGAAAACCACCATAGCAAGAGCCAATCCATGTCGGAGCCTCCGACCACCATGCGGTTATTGTCACCTTCGACCACTACTGGTTGCCATCACTAGCCAACCAATTGTGATCCCCAACTGAATTTTCCCAATCGATATCTGCACCTTCACCAAATATGGCGCGATGGCGAAGCTTTCATTTCCTGTCCTTTCTCATTCACATCTTAGCATGTCCCCTTTATATATTTATTTGTTTTTTTTTTTGTCAATCTTATTATATTCACATTTTTGTCCTATCCCCTTAAGAGGGTGAAAGTTGAAATTCACATTCTCTATCTTAACTTTTATCAAAATGGGAGGATTCGAACCCGACCTCCCTCTTCCCATATAGGATGGTGGCGACGGTCCCCACTTATATATATATATATATTAGTTATACTTCACATGCCAGGAAAAGTTTCCAACCTTTCTCGTACCCGTCACCCAATCGCGCATTGCCTTCACGGGAATCGAAGGAATCGGACGGCGTTACTCCACCTCCTCCGAACTCGTCAACAAGCTCATCAATGCTGGCAACGCACGCCTCCTTCTCTCCCTTCCTTATATCCCGCCCCCGCGAGGCAACGCCGCTAAAAGTGAACCCCTTAGTCGTCCCCTTCCCCTCCCCGTCGCTGACCGCCCTGCATTCTCGGTCTCGCCGGCAGCTCGCCTCCCCCTACTCCGCTTCTTCCATGGAAAGCCCGCCCAAGGTGGCGTACTGCGTGTTCGCACTCCCCCCAGATGACCTGGCACCGAGGCTGGGGAGCCTGATGGACGTGCTCCGAGCGGAGTTCGGCGGACCGCAGTTCGTGCCCCACATCACGGTCGTCGGGCCTGTTGGCCTGAAGGAGGATGATGCCGTGAGAGAGTTTAGGGCCGCATGCGATGGGCTCCGGGCGTACCCCGCCACTGTTGACCGCGTGGCGACGGGGACTTTCTTCTACCAGTGCGTGTACCTGCTCCTCCGTCCCACGGCTGAGGTAACTTCTCGCGTGTGTTTTCAGTCCCTCGACACATTCTCGATTGACGAACTTCTCTTGCAGAACTTTCAAGCTGGAGGGTTATGGGGTTGTAGTCTTGGTTTACACGTATATATCATGTTCATCATCTAAGTTCTGAGTCAAGTAAGAATAGAAGAATCTGCTTCAGCAGATCTACAATTCTTGCAATCTCAAAGTTGTACAAGAAGTAACTGGGCAGGTTTCGTTTCAACTCATCACTCATAAGGTGCCTGAAAAATCCAAATTCCGACTACTTAACTTCGACTCACGAAAGCTGTACCCATCATCAGTTGATCTAGAGCAATATCTTGCGCGGTAAAAAAGATGGCTAATGGCTTTTAATAGGTCCGATTCCCTTAAAGGGCGCAAACTTCAGGTTGCAAAATTGCGAGAACACAGTATCATTATATTAAATGAAATGTTTGAGAAACCAGAACATTTTATCCTTCCTTTTATTTAGTGAAATAGGTGATTCACTCATTTTCTTCTTCCAGGTTGTCGAAGCCAGTGATCGTTGCTGTGCTCGTCTAGGTTACAAGAGCAATACACGTAAGTTCCGGATGTTGCTACTTTAGTTCTGGTGAATCCATGGGTTCTCTGATTGTATATGCTGAGATCGTTTCTTTACTCCACGTTGGACGAAATGACCGTTGTCTGGGATTTGGCTTAGCCATGGCAAGTGTTTACTCCATTTAATAATCATCGCAAAACATCTGCACAAGTTCTGTCCATTTCTTGGATAGTCACTGAGGTGATCTCCAAAAAGTCACGTTCAATTTAAATTTGTGGTGACAGGATGAGTGATTTACTTCTGTTTTAGTGAAGCAAAAAGGAAAAACCACAGAGCTTCCATTTACAAAATTAGAACCAGCAATAGATTCAGGGAAGCTGACAGAAGTCTGATGGAGGTTATAATTTATAGTCACCTGTGACATTATTGTATACTTTGGGATCGCTGAGCAGTTGTCCATTTCTGCCTTGACAGTAGAAACTTGTCTTGAGACGAAAACAATTCCTAGAGAGTTTGGAGAAGATGGTCGTTCCCTTAGATCCTTTTTTGGCTTTTTGCTAGGAATTGTATCAAATTTAAGACCTTCGTAGGCTTTAAGCTGGGATTAAGCAAAGATATAGGTATAAGAGGATTCATGTTGAAGGATCTTATGGCTGTAATTCTTAAAGTTGCAAGGCCTTCTCTGGGATCTTTCTAAATATGTCCCACCAATTCTTGAGGACAGGATGAAATGCAGATCCATAACGAATATTAGTATTGATGTCTGGGGGAGGGAATCCCACTATACGTGTGAACAGCGAACCGGTATATATCTGGGTTAAGTCTTTACTTTCCTTGCCCTTTCTCCAGTGCTTTGCTGTTCCGGACATGTGAATGAATACAAAGTTTGTGCCTG
The DNA here is from genome assembly GCA_016097545.1 of Eucalyptus victrix. NCBI lineage: Eukaryota > Viridiplantae > Streptophyta > Magnoliopsida > Myrtales > Myrtaceae > Eucalyptus > Eucalyptus victrix. The sequence continues at coordinate 43,117,214 of CM027839.1, read as the reverse complement.
TAGGACCTATTTGGAGTTCCGTTGCTTTCATTTATTTGCTGTGAATTCGAGTAGGGGTTTCCCGGGGAATGAGCATGCAGGGCAACGGTAGTATAGTTCCTGGTGCCATCATCTGTCTCTGCTAGGTCATCTGAGCTTAGTGTTATCTCCACACATACCTGTTCATAGTAATTCAACAAAAATGTGAATTCTGTGGGCACGCCCTTTTGTTCTTTCAATTTTACCATTCAATTCTTTTCGTCTTAACATCACTTGGCACCATAACTTTTGTTACTCTGCCCATTTTGATGTGGCGATGAGGTCCCGTTGTGTTGACCATTAACAAGTGCTACTGATGAAAGGTAATTGACAGAAGGGGACTTATTGTTTAAGTGCTTATGTGTTGCTTATATTGGTTGATGCTGTAGCTTATATGCCACATCTGAGCCTCCTCTATGGAGACCTGACGGACGAAGAGAAGAAGAAAGCTCAGGAAAAAGCCAATGACCTTGATGGGAGCTTAAATGGCCTCGGCTTCCTGATCTCTCGCCTCGCGCTGTACAAGATCGACCCGGACGACAAAACTAGTACCTCATGGGAAAAGATAGTTGAGTGCACCCTCGGCACATGCTAGATTCTGTTTTGTAACCAGTATCCCTGTCCTCGTGTTCTCAGCAGTTCTGAAAATGTCTCACCTTGCCTTCTGTACTTTGTCATCTGGTGTTGAGAATGTGACTATTCCTTGGGCCCATGTGCATCCAATGTTCATGTACATTTGGAGATTACTCGCTTTCGATATGACTTTCCCTAAAAATTCTGCCTGCCTATTTAGTCCACAAGTTGAAAAGGGCGTTGTCTTCAGGACGAATAATGTAGCTGTGAAATTACATGTCTCCTCGATAGCGAGAAGAATGCGGACATCTTCAACCTCTCTCGCGCTTATGATAGAGCAAACTTAGGGCAAATCTAACTCCCATCATCCATCATAATTTCTTGCTAGTTATTAGCAGTAGAGCTTATTATACTTTTTATTATTAACCCTGGAATTGACTTATCTGGTTTGAAAACTCTATATTGTTTTGGGACTCTGCATTGACACTTTTGGTGAGCATAGAGGATATCTCAAAACAAAATGCGATATATAGGGTAAATTGTGTATTCGACACAAGAATGGGGGCAAATCAAAATTTTCCTCAATTATTATTAATGAATAACTTGTGTATGGGACAAGTCAAATATCAAAAACAATGAAAAGATGGGGACTCTCCTGTTAAGACTCAGTAATTTTCATAGAAAACAAGTCATTTTGAAAAGTCAATAATTCGGAATCAATCTAATCGACCAAGGTAAATGGCTCAAATAGCTAGTAATAACCTAAAACTATGTGATGATTTCATCGAAAGAAAAGTTGTTGATAAATAATTCTAATAGTAATTTGACATAAAATTTGATAGCAAACTTATGAGTTCTCCGTGGAACAGGCATTTAGACATATCCATTCATTGCATTTGAATTTGTCAAACAATACAATCTGCAATGCAACAATAGGACTTGCCAACAAAAGCCTAGGAAAGTCTATGCGCGTACAGAATCTTTCGCTGCACAATCCTTCGCAACACTCAGGACAAAGACAATCCTTTAGATAGAAACTTGTGTACAGATATTACCAAAATATAAGTGGATTTTATTCAACGAGATCCTATAATCTGCTAATACTGTTCAAATTTTACATTTATATGTTTCGTTGGATTCTTATCTAGGCAGAATATAAGAACAGATGAACAAGAATCCCCTTACGGCAGCATCAATCTACCTCCTTACCTCAACACAAATAGTACTCCTCCCTAGGGTATAAAGTTGCAAGCAATTAGGCTTGCGAAAATAAGGTGCTCCGCGATTATTCCAGCATACAAGTAGATCTCCTCCTCCCGTAGTTCTGTTCAAGCACCACCGATCTGCTTCTTTCTGCGAGTTCCTGCTCCTTGTAAGTTGGCAAAATGAGAAAAGCCAGCAACAGAATACAAGCTGGAATCCTACTAAGTTATGCAAATGACGCTAGCAAAGTAGTTGATGCAATTGAGTTGATTCCCTTCAACGGTCTATCTTGACCTGTGTGTGTCTGTGTGTCTGTGAGTGCAGGCAAACATGTGCATGTGTGCAGCTGAGTGAAAGTGGGACTGTTTGGTAATTTAAAGTGAATCTTCTTGACATCCAGATTTTTTTTTCCTTGAACCTTTTGTATCTTTTTTATTTTTATGGCTGCAGCTCCACTTTCTGCAATGACTGTTGTATATGTTCATGAAATTATATTAAGCTTCCACTATCAAGAGAAGTAATAATGCTGTCCCCTCTGCTTTTGTAGAAGTTTCATTGCTTTCCTCGCAGCCAGTAATAAACACCGTGAGAAGATGAAGCAACTTGATAAGATGCGCTTCTTGGCAAGATAAAAAATCCCAGTTAAACAACTTTGCTTTGTACTGCTTATGGTCCAAAGCAGATGAACAAAGATTAAATCATACATAGTGAATGCTCCTAGTCTGGGAAACACTTGAGTTTGCCAACCATCTGGGATACGTTAAGGAGAAGCCCGTCTCATCAGATAGAAGAATTTGGAAAGTTTACAAAGCAAAGGTTCCTCTTACTCTATCAGGTAATAAAGGAAAACATTGAAAAAGGCAGTTGCTTTATCTATCTAGCATACTCACTGAGATTATTCTAAAAATTAGCATGGACGTGGTGAGATGAGAAGGATGCGGCTCTAGAAAACTTATATTGGGGGAAGAAGGATTAGGAAGCATAATTTATTAGGTAAAAACCAAAAGTATATGACTTGTACTAAACTGTCGGTCATCTTTTAGATTCTAAAGAGGGGTCAATGTTCAATATGCATTACATTATTACGCAAAATATCACAGGGAACATGTCAACGGCTCAATTTTTTCTGCAATGATGGTGCAATCAATCCATTCTGATGATTCAGAGTTCTTCCAGGCGAGTCAGATGTCGGTATTTGAGAAATAATTGATTTGCCCAAAACTGAGGATGAAGCTAGACAAAATTGGTCAAAAGAGGTTTAAACACAGGAAAATGAAATCTCAATGTGATCTAGCAAGAAGTCTGCCTTTGCGGCAAGGTGCAGGTAGATAAGGCATGGAATGCTATAAAACATGGAGAGATATCTCCAGCAACCTTGTTTGAGAGAGGCTTTATTCGTTGTTGATAGTTCCAAAGAGGGGCCAAAGGATCTTGCTTGTGGAATAGCGAGTAAAAATTATGAAATGAACCATATAGCAAGTTACAGAGAAAAAGGCCAGTAAATTTGTGGGCCTGCTTCCTAAGCTTCAAATATCAAAAGCTATATCTACATGGAGATGAAATTGATCAATCTGGAGATATCTAGGAAGCCACTTTGATATGACTTGAGTGAGATTCAGCAAGATAATCAAAAGATGAGAATATGAAAATTTTCTATATGATCCAATTTCAGTCGAGAATGAATTGGTCTAGGCCAAACAGATTTATGATCTCTTCCCATCACACTGGTCATTAGTGTAGCATATCCAGCTTACGTGCATACTCTAAACAAGTGAAGACCTCTAGACTATTTGCCGAATGACGGACAAAGACTTGAAGCATGCTGCATATTGACTGAGATTTTGTAATGAATACCTTTAGTTCTCTTGCTCCAAAGTACTTGACCATCAATTGCAGTAAGGTGTCGATCATCAAGGCGTTTCCATGTTTTAATTGACTTCACAGGACCCCATGTTGCCTTGTCTGTTTTCTCTAACGTTGCCAAGACCACCCTTGCCCTCCTTGCCCATCCAGCCTTCCCATAGGCATGGTATCCAAAACCCCCAGCATAACAAAGCTCTATACCAGTTAATTCACCACAAAAGTCATTAAGGTGATCATGGCCCGTGAAAACAGCTTTAACATCACCTGCTTCTACCATAGTTGCAAAGAAGCCCGAGTTTACAGAAGCAGAGCTGATGCCTTCTTGTTTTACACCAGTAAAATTTGATGAATCAAAACTAGAAAACTCGGGCAATGGGATATGGAAGTAAACAAGCCCTGGTGCAGGTGCTTTCCGGTGCTTACTCGTATATGCTCTCTGAAACACAAATACCCAAAACGAACTAGTTAATCACATAATTGTTGTCATCAAGCTGGGATAAGCCAGAAGAATCTTAGTCTGTTTCTTTTCTCTGTTAAAATGCCCCAAGACTAATCACTGATGGCTCCTAGCCCACGAAACCAATTTAGTAGCACAACAGCCTGATTGAGATGGCTTGGTAATTGGCTAACTGTTTTGAAGCGCACAAAGTGCTTCGCTGGAAGCGAACTGATTGTTCTTTCTTGAGTGAAGGCTCAGGTTTACATTCATCAGGAGCATATATGGAAGAAAAGGATGGAACATTTCTAAAAATCATCCAACACTCAGTAAGATTATTCATGAAGAAATGCCAAATAAAAATAAAAACTTAAGAATTAAGTGATCCTAATTAAGAGATAGTTAGAGACGATCCTTCAAAATATGTATGACCAACACTTCCATAAACCATATAGTGCATGGATCCACAGCAATGTAGCAACAGTGGGTCAGTTACAGCAACAAAGATTAATTTCTCATTTTGAGTTTGCATTTTCTACCTATAAACCAAGGTAATAAATTGATTAAGTACCTTAGCTCCTCTTATTTAAAAGGAAGAAAAGAATTTTCTCTTCATTTCTTACCCTGGAAAATTAAAGTCAATGCAGTTCCTGACCAATGTTCTTTTGTTTTATGACAGACATTAGTACCTCCATTAGATACCCAAAAAGAACATCAACAACTATGCCTTTTCCTTCTATGAATCTACACTCGATAGCTATCCATTTTGAATTGATGTTCACTCTATTGTCTGTAAGGAGGACAGTAAAAGACAAAAGAAAGGAACAGGCGACATTCATACCCGAAGCTTCTTAGATGTGTGTTGAAACCAAACTTGCTGAGAGGGTTTGATCCAATCGTAACCGAGGATTGAGGGAATTGTCGAATAATCTCCACTATCAAGGAAATAGAGATTCAGGACTGATTTGTTTTCAAAACCAGAGCCTTCAACTCCATGGACCTCCAAGTTGTAATTCCCAAAACCATCAATTTCAACCCCAGTAGGATTGACCTGAGACAAAGTGTGCTTGAGGGTAACTATGTGTTTCATAACCCCTTCTCTTGACAAGGTGGACTCTTGGTCGTGGTTTCCCAATATGGCAGCCCATGGTATGCTTGAGGACATGGCGGGGGCAAATGCATATTCTAAAGATTTTGCAGCATCAGTCGCATCGAAGCCAAAGATATTATCCCCTTCATCACATTGTAAAAGATGAAACAGTTAGCTTGGGGTAACTTACGACCTCTCAGCTATTGATGCGAAGGGAAGCAGAGCCAAATTAGAGAAAAAAAAAAATCAAGGGACTGGAGAATCTGAAAGCTCCAACCAAGAATGGCCATTAATATTTCAGATCTTTCAATATACAAAGACACACTACCAGCCAGAAATTCAAGTATTCCTCAGTGTGGATTCTAATTGCCCAAAATTTCTATAATCAGGATTAGGATAAGAAACCCAGAAACCCAGACAAGCAATTACCACATTCAGAATCACAGCAGAAAATCACAGTGAGATCGTCCTTGCTTTGTCAGCTGCAACTCTCACAAAAGACAAACAGATCCTAGCATTCATCCATCAAGATTGGCTCCTAAGTATAAATTGCAATTTGCAAAATCTCTCTACACCTCAAGCGACTGTCATCTAGAGCGTACGCGCATACCAAACTCACAAGCACAAAAAGACAAGATATGGTGGCGTCTCGAGAATAGGGAGAAGGGGGAATAACCCGTGAACACGACGAGGTCGGGCTTCTCCGCCTGGATCATCCGGTGGACGAAGGCGGTGGTGTTGAGGTCGGAGCAACCCGCCATCTGGGAAGGAAAGACGTCCTCGCAGGGTGTGTCTTGCCGTCGCCGTAGTGCATGTCCGCCACCTGCAGTATCTTGAATTCCCCGTTCTCCCCGAACCGCAGCCGCTTCTGCCCCGCTCCTCCCGCCGCGCCGGCGAGAGAGCTCAGGCAGAGGACCGCCACCGCCGCCGCCGCCGCCGCCGCCGACAGACACGGGACGCCGACCGCCTTCCTCTTCATCTTCCCCTCCTCCGTGCTCCCGATGCCTACGGAAAACAGAGCTCCCCTGTTCAGGCGCGGACAAAAAACAACCGAGCGGAGTTCGCCACTCCACAAGCCGAACAGCGGTCGCGAGTTAGATTAGATTAGCGATGATTGATGTCCAAGGAACGATTTGACTTGACTTGGAGAACACGTGGCGACTCCTATTGGAGAAGTCATTATTATACAGCGTACGTGTGCAACCTACTTTTGTCTTCTCATTTATTGGGGTCCATGCTGAATTTTATTAATAAAGGAGTGATGGGCTTTGAGCTTTCTGATTGGCCACTAAGCGACATTCGAAAAAATTTCATGCGTAAAGAGCACGTCACTGAAAATGAAATCTACATGGGCTTTGACGAAAGGAAATTGACTAATTAATATAGCATACTTTGGTAATAAGATCATCTTTTTGGATTTCATCTAATGTAGGGTGAAACCTGTTCCATTCAAAACCGACTCTCAGAGAATATTAGGAAGAGAGAATATTTAGAAACCCATTTCATTCAAAGTTGAAGTAGACAGAGAGAGGTTAAGAGAATTGGAATGCCCCAATTTCGGGAGTGAGTACCCCAATCTCAAGATGCTCTCTTCATGAGTATCACATGATGTCCCAAATCCTGAGATAGAGAGACGAGGAGGACTTTGCGACTTTAAATATAAAATAAAATAGTAAGTGAAAATTGGTCGGAAAAAGCATATTGAAATTTTACCCAAAAAGTTTAAATTTACATTAGTAAAGTTGAAGGATTTATGATTGAATTGATATTATAATATATTTATGACTAATTTAGTAATTTTACCCAATATACGTCACATACTCTAAATTGTAGAAAAACAAGAAATAGTATCCCAAAACTCAAAAATTGTAACAACCTGTAAACAAACTCAAATAAAGCCTTCCCAATATAGCCCATAAGTCCTCTACACCAAATGACCTTGGAAGAATCTATTATACTCATAAACCTTTAATAACATTTAAATTGCAAAAGCCAAGAAAATTAGCTTCTCAAGCCTCTATAATCTTGCCCTGCCAAAAACCTCCATAATCTTCAAAAGAAAAGCTCCTAAAAAAAAAATCAAAATTGGGCGTTGGCCTGGTAATAAATGCACCACATCAGAATTACCCCTATAATCTAAAAACCCTAATTTTGCCAATAAACCAGAACTACAGTAGCCAAATCAATACTCAACAACTAATTAATAACCTCTAATTACTCAAGCAACTTAGATAAACCTAATATCCTAAATAAGGATAATCTTTATATAACATATAGTATACAGAATACCAAGAATATAACAACAAAACCTAAAATTGTGGAGGGAAAAAGCCATGAAAGCCACAAATTATCTCTGATCTTGAAATAACCCCTACGCTTGTATAATTCTGATTTCATCCTAAAATCGTTAAAAATGGTCAATCTCAAAATAATTCCTAAACTCAAAATACCTACAAGTAACCCCACTTTTCAAATAAGCAATACATCTGAAACAAGAAAACTCAAATTGAGCATCAAATAACCGCCATCTAACCCCAAAGCCCTTTAGAAATCAAGAATTACCAGATAGGCTCAATATCCTAAATAACTCATAAACCCCATATTACATTAAAAAAAACAAAGCATCAATAATATAACACCAAAATCTAAACATAAAAGAAATAATCATGAGTAACCATGATCTTGAAATAACTACTAATTCTAAAGTAAACCCAAAATAGCTCAAAACGTGTCTCAAACCCCCATGTCACACTTATTTTTTTTTTTTTTTGTTGTTCAAATTCGGCGTTTCTCCAATTATTTGTCCTAGTATGTTGAGTTTAAGACGGCAAATCTTCGAGAGGGACCCCCATACGAGTTTAAGACGGCAAATCTTCGAGAGGGACCCCAATATCACACTTAAACCATTAATAAATGATCACTATTGAAATAGCAAAAATTCCTTCATATTACGTTGAATGGGAAACAACACAAGAGCCAAAAGTGTAGCCCCATACCAACGCTCAAAAGTCTTACTAAAATCAAGAATATAACACCAAAACCCTAAAGATCCAAACAACATATTATTAACCCCTAACCATAATAAAAATATCCCTAGACTTGAAATTGCCCCTAAAGAAACTAAGAAAGAGCTTCAAGTAACCTCAATAAAACCCCAAGCTCTATAGTAAAGCTCTACACCAAATGGGCACGATGAATCTATTAGATAACTGAATGTCCTAAAGTAGTCATAGCACCTAGCTTGAATTCATCTTTGAATTAGCTTAACTAGATATTAAAATTATCAACAAATGCTCAATATCGAAATAAACCCCTAAACCAGAAATGTGACTGCTAAATAAAGACTCGATAAGCCCTAAATAACATATAAGTAGCCAAAAACAAAAAATATAACGAAACCAACCCTAGAATACAAAAAGATTCGCAAATGAATATGTTTAAAAAATTAACTCATCTTTTCCAAAAATAAATTAAGTAATATCCCTTTTTATTCTCATCATGCTTCTTTTTAATAAGTGAAATATTATGACAGTCAAGTTATTGTCTATAATCTCTCTACATGTCACATAGGTCAATAATCATGCCCATTCACACAAAAGATGATATTGAACAGGATTTTGACAGGTTGTGCAACTGCTGAAGCTTATTTTACCCAACTTTTTTATTATTTGTGCATACAGATGTCGAGAAAGTATGGAGGGGTATGTTTGATTAAGCCATCAATTGTTAAAAGACTTCTAAAAGGTCTTTAAGCGTGATAACCTTCAACTAGGTGATACATCTTTCCATTTTCATTGCATGATAAAAATAGGGTGTCATATGTTAGTCACGAAAACACACCCAAGAAGATTTATGCACCTTATTTGAAATCAATCATTCTTGATACAAAATAGCTCTATTACTAGCTTAATAAAACTACCTCTCACTCTTAGCATTTAGTAAATGCTCTTTACGTGATGATAATTGTGTGTTAGAGTTTGAGAAGACACTTGAATACTATTCATAGAGTTTTTAGTTTGGTCATCTCATCATGGGTTGGGCTTAACTTAGTCCACACTAGCCAACCTCATATTAAACTAATTAATAAACCTTATATCTTACCTTATTATACTAATCCCTTAAAATAATAAATTATAATATTAATCAATGTAGCCCTCATCTAAAAAACTCTTACATCATAGACTTATATGTATGGAAGGTACCACAAGTGATTGAGCTGAACTAGCGGGGTAGAGTGGTGGACTAGATGGGTGTTGTTATGATCTATGGAATAATTGTACAAGAAGAGAAAATAAAAAGGAAAATGAAAATAAAAAATTAAAATTAATAATAGTTTAGACAAAAAATAAAATATTATAATTGTCTACATCAATGCTGGTTGCACCACATGAGACAATCAATGTTGATGTTAGCAATTTTCAGTCAAATTTAACCAAATGGACTTGATTGACAAAATGTGAAAATATTTAAGACTCAATTAGCATAATTAAAAATTTATAACTAAATTAACAAAAGTACGATATATGTAGGACTTTTGGGACAATTTTCCCTATAATTTAGTATAATAATGGTGGTGATGGTTAAGTGCTAATATTGTTGCAAATGAAGCAACTTCATCCGATCAAATCAAAAAATTTCATTATCCTTTTACAGCAGTGCACATGGTTTCAATGTCAATACTATTGCCATGCAAAATATAATTTTAATTATTAGATATTTTAACAGTTTTGGAATATTTTTGAAAGTAACGACTTTGATAGAAATTATAACTATCATGAAAGTCATTATTTTGTCATGACTATATAACAGTATTTTAACTGGCCTTATAACGACTTTATAATGGTTAAAACCCTTCATTATTTTATGGGAAAATACTAAAGAAGGGCTTGAAGTGTCATTATTTTTTCAAATAAGAGCTTAAAGTTGAACTTGTTTCAAATAAGAGTCTAGAGTACTCTCATTTTGTCAAGTAAGGGCATGAAGTGATTATAACCATTTCAAATAAAGGCCTAATCTTGCCAGCTCACTAGTCGGCAAAATATTCTAATCGATCAAGGATATTTTCGTCCAAGAACATTTTCAATTTTGAATTTTGATTAAATTATACTTTAAAAAGATTTTTTTTTTTTTTTAAAAAAAAGGCAAATGTACAGGAAAGATGGAGCCCTCCTGCCTATAGCCCTCATCGCCCATAAGGCGGCGATGATTGCTAGCAAGGTCTCTAACACCTCGCTTAGGACCTTGAATGGCCATTGTCCAGATTTAGGAGAGGGTCGTTGCCGTCTCCCATTTCTGGCAAAGGTCGTTGTGTAGTGTCCCAATAGCGCCACTTTCTATGTTGGAATGCAACATGAAAACAAATTTCAACTAAATGATAAATTCTAAGTATGAATGATAAATAAGTCACACACGGCCCAAGTTAAAATTGGCATCCATAGTCGACCCTGCTACATTCATTCCGTTCCTCCAAATGCTTTAATCATGCACATCTATAGAAATACGATCTCAAATTCCACCTATTAGAATTAATTTAAAAAGTACAAGGTAAAGAAAACTGTGCTTTTATATCCTTCCGCGTAATAACCGTTTGAGACACATATAACTTACAAACTTGCTTTCACCTGCATGCACGTATATACATCATTTACCCTTCATCAAAATACAAAAAGAACATGCAGTGAAATGTTTGGGAGAGAGGGTTCAAAAAGTGTTCTAGCTCCTATACTTAAAGTCGACCTATGTTGATACAAAAACCACTCTTCACCAGCCTAATTGCCTACGCCTTAGGCCCATCCAGTCCCCCATGAAGCAGGCCTCTTAGGTTCCCATCCTGGCTCAAGAACCAGGATATGAATCGCATGGGAAACCAAGTAGGGTGACCATCATCGATCCATAAGGTGCCCTCATAACGGGTAAATGTCTAGCATTGGTTGACATCATAAACATTATGTAAGGAGATCTCCACATATGCTAGAGCACCATATATGACTACTGGAGGTAGGGGTGAGCAGTGGTCTAGGGTCGACCCTGAACTGACCCTGGACCGGCCCAACCCTACTGGTCTTGGTCTGGTTCCTAAGAGGACTGGGTCGGTCCTCGGTCCTAAAATTCCAGGACCAACACTGTGCGTGTTGATCCTCGGTCCTAAGAATTTTGGGTCGGTCCAACCCAGACCAACCCCGTATATTATATTATTTATAATTTATATATATATATATATATATATATATTTTTTTTGGTAAGGAATAATTCTTTTATATATTCAAATGGTCAAACCTAAGTAAAATTATGTTAAAGTTGACTCCTCACCTCACATCACGGACAAACGGCATCCAAAAGGCGTGAAGTTTACGCCGTCAAGGTCTTCACGGCGTCCTCCTCCATAGTCCAAACTCCAAAGTATGTTCTCCAGAGTCCACAATCCAGAGTGTTCTTCACCGTGAAGACCATGGAGTCTTCACAATCACGGACTCGCAACGTCCAAAACGGTGCAAAGTCTACGCCGTAAATCTCCTCGCAGCTTCCTTCCCCAAAGTATGTTCTCTTCCATTTTGTCTTCTTTGTTCTTCAAATTTGCCAAAATCAAAAGTAGCAACATCCTTGGTTGCCTCTGGTTGCCCGTGCCGCTCGCTCCGCTCACCACTTGCTACTCGCCCTTTGCTGTCGTTGCTAGCCTCGCTCAACCCTCACCACTCGCCACTCACCGCTAGCCTTGCTTAACGCTCGCCGCTCACCACTAGCCTCGCTCAACTCTTGCCGCTCGCCAGTTGATGCTCGCCCCACTTGATGCTCACACTTGCCGCTCGCCACTTGCGCCGGTCGCCTCGCTTATCGCCGAGTAAATCAGAAGGAAAAAGAAGAAGCCCTAATTAGAAACCCTAACGCTCGGCTCGCCCTTGCTTTCCGAACACAACTTGGCTAGTGAGTTCTACTTTGTGCTTCATTTGAGATCTTCAACCTCATGTATGCTCTTGATTTGTGTTGATTTTTTTTTTTTCCATGTTTGCTTCGTGTACATGACCGGTTTTGCTGGGTATTAGTCCCTATGACCTCCCAGATGGGGTCACTTATAACACAATCATCCAAAGACTACTAAGAGATAACAAAAATACTAGAGCCATGCAACTTGTTGGTGAAATGGTTGAAAGGGGTTTTTCAGCAGATGTAGCAACGATGGAATTGTGGGTCAAATATCTCGTGACAAATGGAACTTCTTCCTTTTCTAGAAGAACTCTCCATTGTCTCTGAGATCTGTCCACTTTTTCATCTGAAATGTGATGCAGAGTAAATCATATTACCGCCAAGTTTCCTTCCAATCATCATCTCATTGAGTCTCATGTCCCATTAATGAAGTTGTTTTAAATATGGGAGATAGTTCACTATATCGAACCTGCCAAGACAGCAAATATTTGGACAGGTGGAAGGTGGATTTTGATCCTCATATATCTAGGTTCGGTACGAAGTCTGTGTATTAAACCGGTATGTATACTCGTCTGTTAGTGCTTTTGGTGCCTAATGTTATTCAAACAGGTGAAATTCATACAAATGATTAAGCAGTCTAAGGGTGATATTAAATTAAATAGATGTTAATAGCAATAACTTTACTTTGTAATGAAGTATATTATGTCATAAATCCTGATTAGCCTATTGTGTATGTGCTTTGAGAGAGAGATCCTAGTTTTTTGTTATACACCTTTTTTTTTTCACAATATGATCCTTACAATGTCCTATTCACCATAGATATTTCAAAGAAGAGGCATACCTTGAAGTGGATGGTATTTGAATTAGTAGTGGAGAATATTTGGGTCGAGCTGTGTACTCAGATTATCACCACAGGTCGATTACATATTTGGTGTATTTGCTCTGCTTCTTACATGCAAATAACAGAGGGACGGCTTGCTGACTGAGGAACATGGCTGCAAGTGTATGAAAGCTACCTGAAGTATCTTCTCCTTTGCTCTCCAAAGGATTTTCTGAAAAGCATTTGATGATGGGTGAACATGAACGCCATTGTCAAACATTCCCAATGCTAGACATCTTGAGAAGAACAATCAACTTCATCGTAGTCAGGCCCATATGATGTAATTTTCGTTGTATTTTCCAGTACAGCAATTGAATTACTTTGCTGATCAATAGGTTGGCTCTTAAAGGAGGTACATTCCTTGGCATTTTTATCTGTTTTAATTACTCACTCGGGAACACATTTTTCTGTTTGTTTTTTAAGTTTCTCACTTACAACAGGGGGACTTGCCTGGACTGTCTGTCTGTCGTCAGTCGTCATGCCCTCTACTCTCTGTTTGCTGACCCAATCATAGTAGCGCGCAAGCATTTTGGAGACCAGTCTTTGAGCTAAGTTCACGATTGTATACCATGGGAGACATGATCAATCGAAGTCAGGAAAAATAATTTGAAGTTGTGCGTATATCACAAGAGGATCAACTTCTTGGCTGTCTCTTTTGTGTATTTCCTGATTTAAAAAGAGCAGGCTCATGGGCTTAGCAACTGAAGCAAGGCCACTCAATTTGACGATGAGCATACAATTGGTAATGCTAAAAAAAAAAAAAAAATTGTAGTATTTTGGGATGAAATAAGAATTTCCTACAAGTATGGGTTCAAATTGTCGGTGGATTTTCTAAGAAATTGGCTTTTTCTATTGGTTGCAGGCTCCATCATCGTAGTGCTAACGACTTTCGCAGAGAATTGACTTAAATGGGCACAAGAATCAAGCCAAATTCACTTGAATTGGGAGTCGTGTGGCAAGGCAAAAATCACTTTATTATAGATATACACCGGCAAACTCTCTAAACTTTATGAACTTATCATTATCGAGTAACTATGGGTGCTACGTAGCTATAGTTTAATCAGAATAATAATTAAATTTCATAACGAAATGCCCAATTTTTCTTTTTGGGCTTTGTGTCCTTTTGCTCTTTTGACCTCAATTTATGATTTTGTTGATTACTTCAGCTCCTCTTACTATGTTTAGGCCTTCATAAATTCTGCTCGATGCCTCATGTTGGCAAATATTCGGATCTAGTGAAGTGCCTATCACAAGGTTCTGATGTGCTATTCTACTACTAATTTGAATGAATCACACCCTTGAAAAGTGGTACAACCTTACCTAACATGAATAACTTTCCGTAGATCCCAAGTTTGTCAATTTTCCTTCTCTTCAGGGAAATCATTCTAAAGATCCCTTTTTCTTTATCACTTAACTTCTGCATTTTCTTTCCTGGTAAAATTTATTTTCCCCCCTCAACCTTTTCCTTGTCAAGACTAGTAGCGGTCACGGTTCTCAACCACCCAACATATAAATAGCTATTTGATGTTGCATTTTTCTATTATTTGTTGCATGTAGTTTCTGAATAGCTATTTGATGTTGCCACCTCAAAAATGAAACCATAGCTGATATTTTTTGTTTCATCAATGAGGGCAGTGCTAAAGCTTACGTGCTGATACTTAAATATTCAGGTGAACTTGATGGATTTAGATAATATTTCAACTGAAGTGGAGGGATGCTACGAGATCAGTCCTATGATGGAATCGTCTAGCCATGGATGTGAAGAAAACTTAAAAGAGTCAACCAAGGTATCCACTAATCATCCTCCTCTTTGTAAGAAGCAAAAAACGGATAAATCTATTGCGTGGGATAATTTTTCAAGAATCATAAATGAGAAGACAAAAAAAACATGTATGGTAAAGTGCATTCATTGTGGAAAGGAGTACTCATATACTGTTAACAATGGTACTTCAACAATGTTGAAGCATTTGAAAACATGCAATAAGTATCCTCCCAATATAGATAAGAGGCAAAAATTGTTTGCACCACGTGATGCAAATGTGCTTGGCATGGCAAGGGGAGATACTGGTACTGGTAATGATAGTGGTAATATCTTAACAACATGGAAATTTGATCAAGACCGGTCTAGGTACATGCTTGCTCGGATGATCATCGTTGATGAACAACCATTTTCTTTGGTTGAGCGTGCTGGATTTCGTGATTTTGTTACTAAGATACAACCTCTCTTCACACATTTGTCACGATTTACGTTAGCTAGAGATTGCATCAAGTTGTATATGAATGAAAAAAGTTCTTTGAAGGCTTTCTTTGGTAAGCTTAGATCAAGGGTTGCATTCACGACTGATACATGGACTTCTGTTCAAAATATGAACTATTTATGTCTTACTGCACATTTCATTGATGAAGACTAGAAATTACACAAAAGGATCATCAATTTTGTAGTGATACACAGTCACAAGGGCAGGGAGATTGGGAAAATACTTGAAAAATGCATCTATGAATGGGGAATAGAAAAAAATGTGTCTACAATCACAATGGATAATGCTAGTGCGAATGATGTTGTCATTGATTATTTGAAAGATAAATTTTCAAGAGATGGGTCATTGGTCTTAGCTGGTGAGGCTTTTACACATGAGATGCATTGCTCATATATTGAACTTGATTGTAAAAGATGGCTTGTTTAAGGTACGTGATTCTATTGCACGCATCCGAAACATTGTTAGATATGTGAGGAGTTCTCCCATGAGAGCTAAAGCTTTCCAATCTTGCATTGAGGTTGAAAGAATCACTCATAAGGGTTCGGTTTATTTAGATGTTGCCACTCGATGGAATTCCACTTATCTCATGTTACACACAGCCATAAAATTCAGAAAAGCTTTTGAAAGGATGGCAGAAGATGATTTGTCTTTCCAATCTGAGCTTAGCAATGATTCTCCTAAAAATGAAGATTGGGAAAATGCCACTATTCTTTCCAAATTTCTGAAGCAGTTTTATGATGTTACCAATCAAATATCGGGGGAGTTTATATACCACTTCGAATGATTATTTTGAGGGGATAGCTTTTTTATATAAATATTTGAAAGATGCAAGTAATGCTTTAGATCCCAAGCTTAGAGCTATGGGTGTGAAGATGAAGGGGAAGTTTGATAAATACTATGGGAGTTTAGATAAAGTAAACATGATGGTTTTAATTGCAGTCGCATTAGATCCTACAAAAAAGTTGCATTATGTGAAGTTCTGTTTTGAGCAAATTTATGATGATGAAGCAAAAATTGAAGACATGCATGATAAGGTGAAGTACGTGCTGGAGCGTTTATATGCATTTTATGAGCAATCTTTTTCTAGTCATGGTCATCAATATTTGGGTGGTCAATCTATACCTGTTGATAGTAGCAGTGCTTCCAATATCAATGGAAATGATGAGAGTGATGAGGTTAACATCAAAGCTTGGCGAAAAGACTTTTCCACCAAAAGAAAAAGGGGTGTGAAGACAACAAATCGGAGCTTGAACAGTATCTTGAAGAGGAATCTGAAGATATTCTTGATCTTGACATTTTGATGTGCTGGAAGAGTATTGATTCAAAATATAAAATCTTATCTTTGATAGCTCAAGATGTTTTGTCCATTCCTGTAACTACCGTTGCTTCAGAGTCGGCTTTTAGTACTTCGGGTCGTGTGCTTGATGGTTTTCGAAGTTCTTTGACTCCTAGAATGGTGGAAGCTTTAATTTGTACTCAAGACTGGTTGAGAGCTACTCGTGTGCCTATTAATGTTGAAGAGTGTATTAAAAATGCTGAAAAGTTTGAATTGGGTAAACTTAAATTATGCATATTTCTTTTTCCTTGTTAATTCATTTGTAGATCTAATGAATGAACTCTTTTTTTTTCAGATATGGATTGTCTTACCGAGGAGATTACCATCAATAAATAGAGCTTGCACATTGAATGAATATATATGGTGAGATGTTCTATCAATATCACTAATAGTAATGGTATTTATAGTTTAGTTGCACAATGTCGCATTGTTGATGGATGTTCTTAATCTTGCAGAGTTGGATGTTCGATTTGCTTTTTGTGAAGGAACTGATTTTACTGAGGGACAATGGGAATCTAGACCGAATCGGACAGGGGATTACTGATTTGATATTATGGAGAGATGTCGCGAAATCGACACTCTGGTTTGGTGTAGGGTCTCTCTGCTTCTTGTCTTCTTGCTTTGCTCAAGGAATCAGCTTCAGGTGTGATGAAGTCATTTTTTGTTCGTTTGGCTTATGTCTACATGGGTTTTTGATTGCAAGAGCACCGGGTGAAGGGTGATATCCAAATGGTGGGTTCTTGAAGCGTGGGGTGCTTGCTCCCACAAGAAAATCGTGGCCGCATCAGCAATCATGGCCTTCTGGAACCTGACGACTATAAAAACTCGCTTGCTCACAGGTGAACTTAAAAAGACGAGTCTCTGAAATTTAAGACGCGGTGTAGACTTTTGTGAAGTAGTTGTTGACGACTAAACTTGTTCAGAGCATCAGTGTCTACTTAACTTGACATTTTGGTATTGGTCTCTTGACAGCGTTCATATCTATCGTGGTTCTGCGTTACCATCAACAACATTCGGGAGCAAATCTTGAAGTAGCTGTAGAAGCTGAAAAGGAAGATTTAGCACAGGAGCAGCTGGACAAGGCTATAGTTGTTGTAGAAAAGATGTCCTGTGACTAGTGCCGAGGCTTTATCAGCGACATCCGAGACACTATTGTACTGTCCGAGGAGCGTTGTAGATCTTGCAATGCGAAAAATGGGTTCTCTCCCCTCCGGTGAATAATCTGTCTGTAAAACTAATACCTTTTTCTGTATATTGTATATTCTATTCAAATCACTTTGGCTCTTGCAATTTTGGAATGCGGGCATTTAGATAGACCGTAGAGTTAGGCCTGTTTTTTCCTTCTGTCCTAGTGGCTTATCTACTATTGGAGAAGAACCTAGGAAGCTTTGTGTTTGATCTAGTTATGTATATGCATGATGAAAAAAATTATCGATCGGTCCCGGGTTGACCCTGGAACCAAACCGAACCTATTGGGTCGGTCTGGTCCTTGGTCCCAGGCTCAATAGGGTCGGTCCTCGGTCCTAAAAATTGAGGACCGGCACTGTACGGGTTGGTTATAGGGTTAGGGGGTGGCCCGGACCAACCCGGACCATGCTCACCCCTAACTGGAGGTACATCCATTGCTAGTTATCTGAAAAAGGTTAAGGAGTGAGCTGTGTCTAGTAAAGGAAATAAATCACATATTAGAATGTAAAATCCATTTATAACTTGAAAAACAATCCACTCCATAACCTGAAGTACATTCAATTTAATTCACAAGCCTACTGCTTCATAAGATAAGCATCTATAAATTTTACAACGCTAACTTCAAAGAAAGAAACAATATAATACAATACATTTATAGCAATCCATCAAGAAACCATCAAACATTTCAATTTATAGTTAAAAGTCATCTTTGTGCCACCAACAAGGCCTTTAAGGCCTAAGCTTAACTTGCCCATTTCCAAATTTTCAGTTCCATTAATAAGCTCACAAAACACACCAGTTGCTGGCTGATCTTCCATGGATCGCAGGCCATGGGCATCTCATTTCGAGGCATCCCGGATCCAAGGGTCCCTGGTCTTGAGATTTTAAATCAGGGCATCTTAGACACATAGCAGGGGCATTCCCTCTTTAGGGGCATCATCGTGACGCTGGTGAATGGATATTTTTTATGTTCATTTCATTTCACACGGTTCATACTTCCACACCTTAGATTAATTCACACCACACCAACATATCTAGCATTCACGGAATTCACAATCATATATAGAGTCAATTCTATGGCATATACAAGTAGAGCAAGTCATCAGTCGACTTTCATGCCACATAAAGCCAAAATTCCAGAATATATGCTTACACTGTGCCTCAGATTTCCATAAGTATTCGACGTCACAATAATCTGTAACACGTACATAGGATAACACAATGAATGCTATTCACATTATCTATAGACCACAAATCAAAATTCCATCACCTTCCCCTTGAATTCTATAAAATTCGGAACAAAGGCATGAAAAGTCAGATTTGTACAGTTTTGTGAATTTAATTGAAAAACACATTAAATGAGCTCTACAAATTCTGAATTTTTAATGTGTTATAAATAAAACCCTAACTAACATCTTTCATAGAGGAAGTTTAGCGCGATTCTATCTGTATAAAGAGCAGCAACTCACGTGAGATAGCCCACAATCAGACTCGCAAAGCAAAAATACAAACCGTAAAAGAGAACCTGTTTCGACACCCAAAACATCACCAATCAACCTGAAATTTTAGTTGTTCTACATATACATGTGCCAAATAACTCTTGTGAAGGAAGTATGTCATGATTCTAGCCAGAACATTTTATAAACAATTGAGGAGGTACCGAGGTCATGAAAATTGCAATTTTAGGCAGAGAATCTAGCCTATATGTCAACTATACCAACCCAGAAAATTTTGAATTAAATAGATGTTATAGATTAAGATATTTGGAGTAACTTTCATGGAGGATACCTCTACATAATTGCATCACAAAACCACACTATGAAATCGACAAGTCTAGGAGGTCTAGTTTGGTCAGTTTCCGGAAATTGGTTTATAACCTCACGAATTTGGACACCAACATCCACCCGCAGCCATTACCAGCCCTCGCTTTAGCCTAACATAGCCGGTCACCATTTTGTGGCTCGCCACTCTCACTTAGAACTACCCACAACCCTGCCAAACGTGAGCGACCAACCATAGAATAGCAAGATAACCTCATCATACACACGAAACAACAAACGATAAAAATCCAGTAGCTCGAGACCCTAAAGCTCACTAAAAACCACCCCTCTCATCCCTCGAACCCAGCTCAGCCTCTAGGCCCCACATGCATGAATATTTTAAGCCTCATCACGGGCCCGTCCGACACTACATTTAAGCCGATCAGACATTACGAGCTCTGAAGGATTTCGAACATCCTAAAACGTGATAATTTCCCCTACCTTTGGAGCCGCAGACATTCTTCCCACTCGGATCAGTCTCACCATAAACTTTGAGCTCCCTTGGCTTCGCTCGAACAACAAAAAGCAAGGACATGGGAAGTGCTTGCTGCTGCGTAAAAGAAAAGAGGAGAGTGGGGTTCAGGAGAGAGAAAATGCGAGGGAGATGAAGTGTGGGCTTATTTGAGGGAGAGTTTTCTACAGATAGTGGTGGCCGAGGATTAAATGGGCCGAGGAAACGAGGGGCTTCTCCTCCTTAATCTCTCCCCCTTCTTAACTTAAACCAATCTAATTTAAATAAAAAATTTACTAAAACTAAGTCTCAAAAAGAATTAAGATTGAGTGCAATTGCCCCCGTCAATGCACATTTCGAAGTTTTCAAAATGTCGCGCAACATTTACGTCAACAATTATTACGACACCCAACTGACCAGAGTCACCTTAGCATCTTTGCAACACATGAGACCTCTTGTGGTAAAAAATTATGCACCTCGTTGCATCTGTAAGGCTAAAAAGGCTTTTTTAAAAACTAAACAACAATTAAATCTCTTACAACTTCACACGAGCCTAAATAGTGCTAGAATAAGGCTTGTATCGACTCGAGTGGCCTTGATTCTCTTCTTAACAAAACGGGCTTTCACGGCACTATGAACTTAACTCAAGCCCATGATATTAATTTGGCTTGCTCTCATGGCCCAACCTTGTTGCAACCTGATCTCACTGTCAATCCCTTCCAAGGAAAGGAAGGGGAAATGTTGGATTTAGGGGTACTTGGACACGAAAGTTCGCTCACGGTTCTCAACCACAGGGATGTCATCACCTCATCCCCTAGACGAACCTCATGTGATTTCACTTAATCATAATCGTGAGTTCTCCCAAACTCGTACCCTATGTGAAACAGAGTATCATGACCCTACCTCGATGCCATGGTATGTCTTGATCGATGATTTTAAGGTCGAAAGGAATCCAAAACTAAATGTGAGTTTAGGGGTACCTTTACCACAATAACTTTCTCTATAGGATGCTTCGCCCATAAGGATGTCATCACTTCATCCTTTAGGGGTATTGCCAATATCGAGTATGCTAAATCGCAATGAGTCTTATCAAGACTCGTACCCTACGCGATGGGTTCATTTATAATATCTAGTTATTTAAGACAACCTAGAAATAAGATGGAAGTCGTCACTAGTCTCGTTTTTGGAGGTTGGCTAAAAAACCCAATTGAGGGTTGGGAGTGTTTCCTCAATTCCTATGCAACTAGATATGTAGGTTCGAGGACTTGGGTTATGCCAATATTTCTATTAGTGCCCTTTCGGTACTTAACAATATATTGTGTTTACCTAAGGTATCCATGCATTTCTTCTTTAACTTTTCCGATCATTTATCTTACACTGGGCGATCATACGTGGTTGGTTTCTAGAAAATGTGAAAAGAAAGCAATTAATTAAATTGAAATTGAGAGACAATAAGTAAGGGCGCATTTGATAATATTTTTGTTTAAAAATTGTTTTGGGGAACAGAAATAGAAAAATGTGTTTTTGTTCCGGGAACAATTTTTGAATAAAAAAACGCGTTTGGTAAACTTATTCCGGGAATAAAAATAAACAGAAATATGTTTGGTAAATTTGTGTTCTTTTTTTGTTTCTTTTAATATTTTTAATATTTTTATTTTCTTTTTATTTATATTCTTTCTTTTATTTTTATTTTTTTTCTTCTTTTGGCTTGTTGTCGGCCTTGGCCATGGCCGGCGACCGGCCGATGAGGGCAGGCGACCTCGCCTAGCCACAGCGAGGCTTGCAGGCTCCCGGTGAGGCCGAGCCTAGCCGTGGTTGGGCGAGGCTCGGTCTTGCCTTGGCTGGGCGAGCTTGGGCTCACTCAGATCCGGCAAGCCCGAGCTCGCCCAGCCACCGATGAGGCTCGGCCTCGCCGAGCCACCTCCAGGCCAATGAGCCTCGTCGGTGCCTGGGCGAGCTCGGGCTCGCCGGATCTGGGCGAGCCCGAGCTTGCCCAGCCAAGGCGAGGCTGAGCCTTGCCAGGGGTCGACGACACTCGGCCTCACCGGGGGCTGGCGAGGTCGCCAGCCCTCAACGGCTAGTCGCCAGCCATGGCTGAGGTTGGCGACCAGCCAAAGAAAAAAAGAAAAAAAAAGAAAAGAAAAAGAGAGGAGAGAAAAATTTGTTCTTAAAAATTGTTCCAGAAACAAGAAACATGTTTTTCTTGTTTATTGTTTTTCTTCCAAATATGTTCCTGAGAACAAAAAACTAGATTTGGAACAAAAACGCAAACAAATGCGTTTATATTCTTTTTTTGTTCCCCGGAACAAAAAAAAACAGAAATTTTGTTCATAAACAGAAACAAAGAACATTAACAAACAAGCTTTAAACAACCAAGAAAAACAGTAAATCTATTGTGCAATCCTAGGAAAGATAAAAGAGAAACATAATTAAAATAATAATAAAAGAAAGAATCCACAACTTGTCGAGTTTTTATACAAATAATAGGACCCCGAGACATATGTTGGGGATGAATGGTACAAAAGCATGGTCAGATTGGACATCGACCCTTCACCATCTTTGCGTCGTCTTCATTTTCAGGATCCTAATCTAAACCTAGCCTAAGAATTGTAACTAGATACATACAATGAAAAGAAAATAAGCATACACATCAAAACAACCAAAAGCACAACATCATGCCAAAGTCAATCAATCAAAAGAAATTCAATTCACGAATTAGATTTGAGCCTTGGGATCGGCCTTTGTAGTTCATGCGTAGGTTCCTCTAAGACACCTACCCAATTAATTTTATGACTTACAGCCATTATTGACCAATTATATTCTCGCATGGCCAATAACACTTAAAAGTCCCTAATGAGGCTATCTGTGTGATCCAAGACTTCCCTTGATATCATGCATTGGCCCTAGCATACATCTACAAATCACATGCATTGCATGCAAGTCTTTTGGACTTTATTTCTTAACCAATTAAATAAGAAAGTGAATCGACGGTGGGTCACTTATCACCAAGGGCATGCGTCAATCACAAACATAAGCATTTCTAATGAATGATGTGATTATATGCATGAAGGTACATATGATGTTTTAAAGGCTTTTTTTGAAATCATCCACAAAGTTTTTGATACAAAGTGATGTTTCAGCTATAGAAAGCATTCAATTGTTAAGGCTAGCTCGGGGCTCACATAAATGCACTCACAAGTATCGTAGTCATTTTGAATGCAATCCAAACCATAAATTTTCCTTAAGCCAAATCAAACTTGGAAAATAGCTTATAAAAAAGGTTTCTTTTGGAAATACCACAAGTACCAAAACATTTCGAAATATGATTTGAAAAATTGATCCATTGGAAACCATTTGATAACAAATATCAAAGGATTTAAAGTGACTCTCATGAAGATGGCATGACCTAAATTCATGCACAACATAAACTAAGTAGTCTAGCTAAACAATCACAACCAAGTTCATGTAAGAAAATTCTAGATGAAGCATGATAAATCAGCAAACTTGGGTGATACCCATGGATAATCTAGCTATGCAAAAATTTCTTAACATGCATAACATGATAATGATCAATTTTCATGAAGAAATTTTTTTGAAAGGGATAAGTGCATTGAAAGTCCTAAAATTTGTCATGAAAATGCAATTAAATCCTAAAATTTTCAAAAAGCACAATTAAGTATTAAAACTTGTCACAAAGTGCAATTAAATCCTAAAACTTTCAAAAATGCAATCAAGTCTTAAAACTAATCAAAGTGGTTCAATCTAAGTCTTTCCATTGATTGCACTTTTTGAAAGTTTAGGCCTCGATTGCACTTTTGAAATAAGTTTTAGGACTTTATTGAACCTTTTGAAAGTTTTAGGACTTGATTGACCTTTCGTAACGAGTTCTAGGACTTAATTGTACTTTTTGAAAGTTTTAGGACTCAATTGTATTTTCATAATAAGTTTTAAGACTTCTAATGCATTTATCCCTTTTCCTAAATGAGCTAAGCATGATTTTATAAAAATCAGACAACAAGTGATAATGCATCATAAATTTACTAAGACAGTAGGAAATCATATCATTACAACCAAGATTTGTCCTATCCAAAGAGGTCTAAAAATCATGACATTTTCACATAATATAGTCAGGATAATGGCAAACAAATCTCATTAAGGGACCAAGTCGAGAATCTTTATAGAAAAAATGATAACTATCTGTCCAAATGGGGGTGGAAACAATAGTTTGAAATTAACTATAGGTCCAAATTCTAGTCAAAATTGGGAAAAATAGAAAAGGGTCTAATGATGAGCAAATGACATGAAATCAATGACATTAGAAACCTATAGGTGTGCTTTACAACTTTCTAGAAGGGCTCGAGTCCAAATTAAGTTAATTTAGTGCTCTAAGACTAAGATTTCTAAAAGTGTGTGTATCGGTAATTAAGAAAATAAAACATGAGCACGCATGATAAGACCCCAAAGTCACTCAAGTAATGCACAAATGACTTGAAAAAATCACATGTGACTTAGCATTGGATGCGACAAACAATTGGAGTGATCATCAACTCTAAGTCGGTTTGCAAAGATGTCATGCAAGTCAATGTCAATGCCAAATGACTTAAGACTTAAATGACATGCTTGAGAGTTTCTAAGTGTAACACGCACTTTTACAATACAAATTTAACATGTGAGATGACACTTAAATGTAATAACCTAAACATGTACACCCAGTACGAAGCCACACTATGGATGGACGATGAGCGTGTCGACTGAATCCCTATGTTGTTTGAGGCCTGGCTCATTAACCATGGAGGAAAGCTCTTTGGGTCTCATTGGTTCGATGATTGTGGATCTAGAATTGGAGCAGGTGGTGCTTAGAACACCTAGTTGATGTGGAAGCTGAGATTTTTTTTCTTTTTTCTTTTGAACAACATGGGTTAGTTTAAGGGGTAGTGAAGATAGACTACTTTTGACCCTTTCCCAGGATTGACGCATACACTTTCAATTAACATCATGTAAATATTTCCCTATATATGCATAGTTCATGTAAGCTCTCATGTTTATGTAAGTAAGCAATAGGTGATGATCATAAAAGGTAATGAGATGGTGCCACTTCCAAGACCTTGTAATATTCGTGTTCTACATGCTAATCACTTAAATCGGAATATCTTAGCATAATTATTGATTAAGACAAGTATGATCTTGTTAATGTACTGATACTAAGTTTCCGCTTGCGTTTAGTATGTGAAACTACCAGGACATCACACGACCACTAGCCAAAATTCTAATAGGTGGTGGTCAACACCAAACTAATGTCGTACCAGTTCTTGAGGAAATTGGGCAGAGATAATGATGAGTGAGAATATACCGTCCATTGTTACCTTGTCGAATCTTGCCAGGGAAGTTAGTGATAGTAAGGGGGCAACAGTGGTCGAGGTTACCATTAGTACAACTACATCTATGACTACCTTTTTCATTATTTTTGTCGATGTTTCCTACAACATCTTGCTAGGAAGAAAGGATACATAATAATTACTGTGTACACTCTACGCTCCATCAAATGTTAGCGTAGGATGGTGATAAAGTGGAAGACATTTCGGCTAATCACAATGTTAGCATTGCGTGTACAAATATAGTTCGGTCTCCTCAACACATAGTCGACAACTCTTTTGTGACTTAACCACCACAGGCTAATTTGAAAGATCAGGTTTCCGGTTGCCTATCTTCTAAAGAAGTCAAATGGATTCTGAAGAGAAAGGGATTGGCGACCTAGCAAGCAGATCTGCTCTAAGGAAAGAAATACTACATTGGAACATTTGAAAGAAAGGTATTTCTCTTACCCTATCTTCTAAAGGGAGCTTATTATGCCTCTTTATGTCACGGAAAACTCAATCTTGTACACATGTAATAAGATTACTTCAAATTAGTTTTTTGACTACAAAAAAACTTAAACCAGCACATCTACAACAAATTACTTCAAATTAATTTTTTGATTATCAAAAACCCCAAACTGGTATAATTATAACAAATTTACCCTATGTTAATTTCTATTAATTTGGAGTAATACCACGAAAACTAAAAACCGGTAGACTTGTGACAAATAGAAAGTAAAATCTTAAATCACTACATTCATCAACTGCCACGGGTGATCCATCTTAACAATTTGACGTTAAAATTTAGTGAAAACTAACAAAAAGTAAATTTACTACAGGTCAAAAAATTAATTTAAAGTAAATTTGTAACAAATATATCAATATGAGTTTTTTGTGGTATTAATCCTTTCTTATTTGAGCTGGAATTGACTCATAGAGGAGTTTAACTTAACACTCTATATCAATTTGGAATCTCTGACTTATTATCGAATCAGTTTTCAAGGAAATTGTACCACGATGTGGATAACCTTCTCTTTTCCCTCGGTAAGTTAGAGTTGCACGAGTTCAATATACACCAGCCAAGGAATCCGGCCCGACCAAGACGCCCTTGGGCCAGGGCACTAGTGACATGAGTGCGGGGCCATGCCCCGAGGACTTGGACACAAGCAATGAAGTCTAGGGCCTAGCCTCTTGGGATCCAGATATAGTGTCGTGCCCAAGTTTCGAGGTCTAACATCCAAAGGCCAAGTCATATGTTGGGCAATGAATTTTGATATTTAAAAAAAGAAACTATTTTTTAGAACTTAAGCATAAAATTTTCGTTCATTATGGAAAAGTTTTCTAATAACTTATTTTCTAATCGATTTAAACGTCGACGATTATGAAAAATGTTTTTCAACAGAACATTTTTTGCAAAATAAACTGATCTTGGGTTAGAAGTATTATCCTCTAGTTTTAACTCCATTAGGACGAGTTTGGCATTGTACTCTCCTTTATGAGAAAATAGTTGAACTTTCACGCTTTGCAGTGGTTTCAAAATTGATATAGAGGATTTTAGTTGGATACTATAACTTTGAACACTAAAACCCCTCGTGCGAGAGTAATTTTTGGAATTATTCTACGAAGGGAAAAAGGGCTTTGCCTTTAGACCAAGCGATGTAGGAGCAAGTCACCAAAAAAGTTGATAACTCGGAAACGAATTAATCAACCTTGGTAAATGGCTCAAATAAGTACTACTAACCTAAAACTAGTTGATAATTTCTATGAAAAAAATGTTAATAAGTATTTCTTAAAGTCGGTAATATGATATTAATATAATAGCTTCAATAAGACACTAGAGTTTTGCACGGAGCATGCCGATTTCACCCATAGAGAATATCGATCATAATTCCAACATTCATACAAATATGCAATACAATGATAGGACTCGCCAACAAAAGCCTAGTAGAGTTGATGCGTGACAGAGAGTGTCTTATTCCAGTACACAAGTAGATCTCCGCCTTCCACGGTTCTCTTCAAGTCCCACCTGCTCCTTGTAAAATAGGCACAGAGGATGAGAAAAGCCAGCAACAGGATCCGAGCTGGAATCCGACTAAGTTGTGCAAGTGAAACTACCAAAGTAGTTGATGCAATCGAGTTTATTTTCTACGACCCTCCTCTCTCCCTCTGCGAGCATGCACGAGTGCGCACAAGGGGGCTGTCTGGTAATTTAAAGCGAAACTTCTTGCCGTCCAAAATTTTTCTGCTACTGTTTTTTGCTTTATTTCTTCTCACCGTTATATCTGCAATGACCATTGTATATGTTTATTAAGGTATTTGACCTATACTAAACTGTCAAGCACCTTTTAGATTCTAGAGTGGTCAGCATTCAATTTGCAATGGCCAAGATGTCACAGGGAATATGTCTAGGACTCAGTTTCATTCCACAAAGATGATGCAACCAGTAAATTTGTGGGCTTGCTTCCTAAGCATCAGATGTCAAAAACTGTATCTACATGGAGTAGAAATTGATTAATATGGACTTGAAAATTGGCATGTAGAAAGTCTCTTTGATATGACTGGAGTGACATTCAGCAAGATAATCAGAGGATGAGAAGTTGATATATCTTCTATGTGTCCAATTTCAGTTAAGAAGTTGGTATAGGTCAAACAGATTTATGATGCTCACCGCTTGTGTCTCTTCCCATTACATTAGTCGTTGGTCTAGCATATCCAGTGTATGTACGTACTCTAAACAAGTTGAGACCTCTAGGCTACTTGTTGAATGACGAGCTAAGACTGGAAGCATTTTGTATATTGACTGAGATTTTGTAATGATACCTGGAGTGTTGTTGCTCCAAAGTACTTGAACATCAATGGTAGACAGGCTTTGATCATCAAGGCGCTTCCATGTTTTAATTGACTTCAAAGGACCCCAACTCGCCTCCTCTGTTTTCTCTAATGTTGCTACGACCACCCTTGCCCTCCTTGCCCATCCAGCCTTCCCATAGGCATGGTATCCAAAACCCCCAGCATAACAAAGCTGTATACCGGTATATTCGCCACAGAAGTCATTAACGTGATCATGGCCGGTGAAAACAGCTTTAACATCACCTGCTTCTACCAGAGTTGTAAAGAAGCCCGAGTTCACAGAAGCAGAGCAAATGGTCTCTTGTTTTACACCAGTATAATTGGATGAATCCACCACATTTGTAAACTCGGGCAGAGGGATATGGAAATAAACGAGCCCTGGTGCCGATGCTTCCTGAGCCTCTGGCTTACTCATATATGCTCTCTGCAGCAGAAACACCCAAAATGAATTAGTTTATCATGTAATTATTGTCAACAAGTTGGGATAAGGTGGAAGAATCTTATGTTTCTTTTGTTTTGCGGAAAATGAATGATTTAGAAAATATTTTCCTAAATATTATTATGGTATCTTTTACAAAAATATTTTTATTTTCCCCAAAAATATTTAGATGTAAATTGTCATCAATAATTCAATTATTTTTCATTGTGAAGCTACATGATAGCTATTGATTTTGAGTCGGTGTTGACTTTATTGTCTATAAGGAGCAAGACAGTAAAGACAGAAGAAAGGAACCGGCAACATTGATACCTGAAGCTCCAAAGACGTGCGTTGAAACCAAAGTTGCTGAGAGGGTTTGATCCAATCATAACCAGAAATCGAGGGAACTTTCGAATAATCTCCGCTATCGAGGAAGTAAAGATTGAGGACTGATTTGTTTTCAAAACCAGAGCCTTCAACCCCATGGACCTCCAAGTTGTAATTCCCAAAACCATCAATGAGATCAATCCCGGCAGGACTGAGCTGAGACAAAGTGTGCTTGAGGGTAACTATATGCTTCATTACCCCTTCTCTTGACAAGGCAGACTCTTGATCGTGGTTTCCCAATACGGCGGCCCATGGTATGCTTGCGGAAATGGCAGGGGAGAATGCAGCATCTAAAGATCTTGCAGCATCAGTCGCATCAGAGGCATAGATATTATCCCCTTCATCAGATAGTAAAAGCATGAAACAGTTAGCTTTTAATACCTTCATTCGTCAATATTGGCGCCTACGGCTGAGCTGTGATGTAGAGCGAATGCGTATACAATACGTACAAGCACAAAACGCGATTCAGTAGCTTGATTTGTTTGAGAATAGAAGAAGGAAACTAACCCGTGAAAACAATGAGGTCGGGCTTCTCAGCCAGGATCATCCGATGGAGGAAGGCGGTGGTGTTGAGGTCGGAGCAACTTACGTTCTCAGAAGGAAGAACATCCCTGCAGGGTGTGGTCTTGCCATCGGCGTAGTGCATGTCCGCCACCTGCAATATCTTGAATTCCCCGTTTTCCTTGAACCGCAACTGCTTCTGCTTCGTTTCTTCCGTCGAAACGGCGACAGAGCACAGACAAAGGACGACCGCCGCCGCCAGCAGACCTCGGACACCGATTGTCTTCTTCTGCTCCTCCATATTCTTGATGCCTACGGAAACAGAAGTTCCGTTTAATGGTGGCCTCATGCTGTTATATCGCCTCATCTTCTCTCTCTAATTCAGTGTGAAACCAGACAGCGTCAACAAGACTTCTTTGAAAAAATGGGAGTCCTTATCGGTGGACCAGTTGACTTGAAGACTATTCGTCAACCTCCACGGTGAACATCACATCCTTCACGGCGTCGAATAATAAAGAGAGATGGTCTTTGAGTCGTTAGCCATTAAAAATACGAACAAATTTTACATTTAAAGAACCTGCCATGACCGAGGAAACCAAGAGGCTCTAATTTTTTTTTTTTTAGAATAGAGATAAATGTACTAAAAAATTAAGCTTCCCTATTTCATTTTGAGGAAAATTTTCGGTTCGATTAAAGATGATTTTCCATGATGAGTGATGATTAAATTTCTCAATGAAAGGGAAATCACCACCCTCTAATCGCAATTTGATTCTTGAAGGCCCCTTGACCTTTTGTCCTGTGGTTAGACTATTGAGGCCTACTTTATGTACGTGCTAACGACCTAAGATGATATGACTTGGCAGACTTTGCATTAGCGAGTAAAAAATTTGGATAATCATGTCATAAAAAGAAGGAAATTTCCAGGATTTTTCCAATTGAATGTAGAGATAGAGCATCAAAGCGAAGCACATTTTGAGATTCCATCCGAGGGTAGCGATCAGGATGCTGGCGGTCTTTCTTTAGATTTCCTAGAAGACTCCCATATTTATTTATGATATCCAATTATGTGATCTAGGCATAGTGACTGGGAACTATCATGAGATCACAATGACATGAATGACTCTACGCGGTCCATGCATGAAATATGGTTCTAGTGGTCACTGGTTAATACACTGCGTCTGGATTCATGGGGAGAATGCTGTGAAGACGCCACCCATAGTCACACTTTTCCATTTTTTTTTTTTTTTTTTCATATTTGAGATATAGTATATAGAAAGATAGGGTTAAGTATAGTATTAATACTTTAAGTTTCAGCGTTCGTGTAATTAAATGAGGAGCTTTGATGCTAGTGTAATTATACTTTGAACGTTGATGTTTAATCGTTATTTGGTTCCCTTAAATTCTCTAACTCTCTTGATCTTTGATCCTCAAAGTTTTATTTTATGCAACCAAATTCTCAACTTTCTCGACTTGTGCAATTTAAATTTTCAGTCAACCACATTCACTAAACCGACAAATTAATTAATACGTGACACTGTCAATGGTAGAAAATGGCACATGAATTATGATATTGATGTAATATCAAATTGACACAAGAAATAAGAGAAATTACTGCACTCCAGTCGAGAATTAATTCTTGGAGGCCCCTCAACCTTCTGCCAAATGATTAGACCATTGAGCCTTACTTTATGTAAGTACTAATGACCTAAGATAAGATGGCTTGCTTGTGTCATCGAGTCGAAAGTTTGGATGATCATGTCATAACAAGAAGGAATTTGCCAGGATATTTCCAATTGTTAATAAAGATTAAGCATCGAATCAAAGCACGGTGTGAGATCCAATCCAATGTTAAGGACAGTTAAGCGAGTAGTCTTTCTTTAAACTTCCTTGGAGACTCTCATATTTATATATGAGTAAATCCAATGGTAGCAACAACTAGTCTTTCTTCGTTACATACAACATTACCTTTTTCATTAAGCTTGTTTATGAATACTCAATTTGTTCCAATGAATGAATGATCACGAGGAGGAGGCAGAAATTCCCATGCTTTGTTGACTTTAAATTCACAAACTTCCTCGATCCCATTCTCATCAACAATAGCTTCGTCAACTTCTGTACGCTCAGTTTTGGTCATTAATGCTATCTAGTTCATCAACTCTTTAAATGAATATCTGGTTTTGATTTCTTTGTCATTTGCTTCAAGGATTCGCTCTTTAGGATGACTTGATTTGAGTCTGCAATCCTTTGGTGATAGTGCAGATTTTGAACTTTGTATTGTGGATCACCAATGTTGGGGAATATGATCAATTGATGTTGGCAACAGCACTAGTTCTTCATCATTATTAACTTGTACACCATTCAAAATATCTTCGAATCCAATATTTATGGATTCTTCTACTTCTAGCAAAACTTTATTAAATACACGATATGATTTTTAGAAGTTGAGTAACTGAGAAAAGTATCTTTGGATGTTCTGTTGGTGTTGACATCTAAATTTTCTTCAACAAATTTTCAGAGCTCACTGATTTAATTCATTTTTAAACATTGGATTAGGAAACTAGAATGACTCAAGAAGTCATGCTTATTTTAAGATTTTATGTTCAAACGAGACGGCTGATGCTTGAACGTGAGTTTAGGGTTATGATTAACTTTTTTCAATCCCCATTAGTTTAAGAAAAATCACTTTCAATATGAACTTGGACACAATTAAAATAATTGGAGAAGTAAGCACAAAATGATGAATTTGACCGCAACTCAATTTGGCCCAATGGGAGAACCAAATGAAGCGGCCAAACCCATCCCCTATTAAAAGAAATAGAACAATTGAGAATCTCTGGTTCAAATTGGTCAGATTAGGTCAATCCGATTTAACCAATTTTAACCCTAGTCAACCAAGTCAACACAAAAGTTAACAAAATACAGCACAGAGTCCCATGGCTGGCCCCCTCTCTAGCTATCTAGCAAAACATCATTTTCCCAAATTATCAAAAATCAATCTACGTTATCAATCCCTAAAAATCCTCACCAACGCCATTCATTTTTCACTCAATCTTGGCCTTAGAGGGTCCCCTGTCCCCTATCAATACGAAAGAACAAGAGTCAATCATATGCTTACTTAAAGTACATCTTAAGTACCAAAACTTAGCATGTGTGGGCTTTTAAGTGCCAAAACTTCCAAAAAGTACACTTAAGTGTTACTTTTTTTTTTAATTAGATACTTAAGTATTGATGTGGTGTGATTTTTAATAATAGAAGTGGTCCACGTAACTCACTGAAATATCCACTTAATAATCAATGTGCAAAACATCTTTTTGCCCTCAAATTTATTAATTAAATTAAATTTTAAAACTAAATTTAAAAAAAAAAAAAAGAAACATTTAGCACAGCCCTTGCCACTACCGGCCCATCATCACCAACCCTTTCCAATAATGGTAGGGCGGTGGCGAGAGTTATAGGAAGCCCTTTCGATGATGGTGGGCAGCGGTGGCAAGGGCTGTAGAAGCCCTCACTGAATGCTGCCTCTTATTTAATTTAATTATTATTTAATTTAAAAATCAAATTTGGGGGCAAAATGACCTTTTTTTTAGGCTTATCTAGCCAAGTCAACGCCACGTGAATATTTTACTTTTAAAACAATTGCCACGTCAATAAAAAAATACCGCTGGAAAAGGCCACATCAATAATTTGGCCAAAAATTTTCGCCATTGGCACTAAAGTGTTTCTTTCTTTTCCGATTTTAGCCCTTGGTATACATTTTGAAAGTTTTCGCACTTAAATATCCACTCGTACCAAGTTTTGACACTTGGGGTGTCTAGCACTCCTTACTTGCTCTTTAAGTAATGAGCTATGGCCATTGGATCATATAATGAGGCGTAAGATTAGGATCAAATCATTTTTAAAATTTAACCTCAATATTTTCCCATATCTTTCTTTTGGCCAAACCGTTTTCCCATATCTTTTTTTTTCCCATATCGTTCTCTCTCTCTCTTAGCATCCTTGCTCTAGCAAAGCTCCGACCCTTCACTAGCAAAATTCCAATTTTCCTCGTCGAAGTATCCGACCCAATCGTGGTTGACACCACCTCCAATTGTTGCTAGAACTTGCTTGAATTGGCCGACTCTCACTTTTGCTTGCTAGAGATCATATTGAGAGATAAGAGATCCAATAATTGATATTAATTCCAAAGGATCATCCTAGAATACCTATGTTAGTTTCTATTAATTTGGATTAATACCACGAAAACTAAAAACCAGTACATTTGTGACAAATAGAGAGTAAAATCTCAAATTTGTACACTTGTCAACTGTTGTCATGACCCAATCTCGCCGCCCTCAAATCTCTCATCATCACGAGAAAAAAATGGGGAAAGGTCGGGTTTAGGGGTACTTAATCATGAGAGTTCCCTCACGATTCACGTTCTAAAAGAAGTCATCAACGCACCTTTTGAATCAAGCCTCTCGTGAATTCCCTCCATGAGATCGCGAGCTCTCTCAAGTTTGTACCCCACGTGACAACAAAGTATCACTATCCATACTCACATGGGCGACACACCTTAGAAGAACAGGTCAAGTGTGGATATCGGATTTAAGGGTACTTTTACCATGGTAGCCCTTTTGACAGTACGCCTTGCTCATAAGGATGGCATCACTTCATCCTTTAGGGTACTCCCATATTGAGTATACTGAACCGTAGTGAGTTTTATTGAAACTCGTACCCTGCGTAATGGGCTTATTTATACGGTCTAGTTGTTTATGACAACCTAAAAATAAGACGGGAGTCGCCACTAGCCTCATTTTGAGGGTCGACTAGAAAACCCAATTGAGGATTAGGAGTGTTCCCTCGATTCCTATACAACTAATATCTAAATTCGAGGACTTGGGTTACACTAATATTTCTATTAGCGCCATTTCGGTACCTAAATAGTATGTTGTGTTTTCCTAATATGACCGTGCATCTCTTTTTATATTTTCAGGATCTTTAGTCCTAAACTAAATGATCATGCATGGTTAATCATTTTCATTATATTCTATTTCTAGAAAAACAAGAAAAGAAAAAAACAATCAACGGAATTGAAATTACAAGATAATAAGTAAACAATCAAAGAAAGCAGTAAGTCTACCATGCAATCCTAGCAAATATAAAAGAGAAACACAATTGAAAAAGATGAGAGAAAGAGAGAAAACCTGCAACTCGTCGGGCTTCATAGGGCTTCATACAACAAATGAAACCCAAGACATATATCGGGGAAATGAATAGTACATGATAATGATCGGAATGGACATCGACCTCCACTGTCTTCTCACTTTCTCCGTTTTCGGGGTCCTAATCTAAACCTAATCTAAGAAACTCACACCTAGGTGTATACAATGGAAAAAAACAAGCATTCACATCAAAACGATAAAAAAAAAGGACATCATATCTAGATCAATCATTTAAAGGAAGAGCAATATGAAAGTCAAATTTTGGGGCCTCGAGGTCAGCCTTTGTCTTTCATGCAAGAGTCCCACTAAGACACATATTCAATCCATTTTTTTTTTTTTTTGACTTATAGCAATTGTTGACCAATTGTATTCTCGCATGACCAATAACAAGTTTCCTAATCAAGCAATCTACGTGATCCTAAGGTTTTCTCTCGATATCATGTATCGACCCTACCATTCATTTAAAAGTCACATGTATTGCAAAAATTTAAACATGCATGCAGGTTCTTTGAACCTTGTTTCTCAACAAATCAAGCAAGAAAGTGAATTGTCGGCAAGTTACTTGTTACCAAGAGCATGCGCCAATCACAAACGCAGGCAATTTCTAGTGCATGAGGGGTACATGTGATATGTCAAAAACATATCTCGAAATCATTCATGAAAAGTTTTGAGACAAAGTAATGTCTTAGCTATAAAAGACATTCAATTGATAAGGCTAGCCTAGGGCTTCCCATAAATGCACTCACAAGCATCACAGGCATTTTGAATACAATTCAAACCATGACTTTCACAATGTCAAAACAGGATTTTAAAAAGGTTTGAAAATATTTAGGATTAAATAATATCTAGGCTATGGAACACATTCAATTGCCAAGGCTAACTTAGGGCTCGCATAAATGCACTTACAAGCATCACAAGCATTTTGAATATGGTCTAAATCACTATTTTTCCTTAAGCCAAATCGAGTTTTGGAGAAAAGCTTTTTCATAAATTGTTTTTGAGAAACATCACATGCACTAAAGCATTTTTTTTTTTAAAGATGCAATTTGAAAAGGCTGATTATTTAATAACAAAGATCAAAGCATTTAGAACAATTTTCATGAAGATGACATGGCCTAATTTCATGCACAAATTAGCCTAAAAAGTATAACTAAACAATCGCAATCATGTTTACATCAGGAAAATTCAGAACAAGCGTGTAAGGACAGCAAAATTGAGTATCACCCATTGACAATCTAACTATGAAAAATTTTCTAATATGTACAACATGACAATGAACAACTTTCATGAAAATAAATTTCTTGAACAAGTTACACATGAATTTACAAAAATCAAATAACAAGTAACAACACATCATAAATTTGCCAAAACAACAGGACATTCAGCTAATGTCACAAGAATTTGTCCTATCAAAACATGTCTAAAAATCATCAAATTTACATACAACATAGCTAACATGATTACAAACAAGTTTCACTAAGAGGCCGAGTTCAAATTCCAAATAGAAAAAAATGGAACAAAAATATGAAAAGTCTGTCCAAACAAGGGTTAGAACGAGAGTCCGAATTTGATCCATTATCCAGATTGTGATCTAGTTTTGAAAAATGGAAATGGATCCAAACGATGAGCGGTTAACATGAAATTAGTGACATTAGAAACTTTTAAGTGTGCCTTATATCATCCTAGAAGAGCTTGAGTCCAAATTAGGTCAATTTGGTATTATAAAATTGAGATCTCTAAAAGTGTGCACATCAATAATTAAGAAAACAGAGCATAAGCATTCATTAGAAAACCTCAAAATCACTCAAAGAATGCACAAACGACATGAAGAAATCACATGGAACTTAGGATTGGATGTGATGGAAAGTTTGGATAGTCATCTAATCCTAAGTCGGTATGCAAAATGTTATACAATTCAAATGATAGTATGAGATGACTCATGATTTCTAATGGTATGCTTGGGAATCCTAAGTGCGATAAGCACTTTTTGTGAGACAAATTTAATGTGCAAGATGATATTCAATGGACATGACCTAAACATGTATGTAAACCTTATAACATGTGGTTCAATCAACAAGAAGGTATGATCGTAAGATTTTGATCACTAAATGACTCAAACAAGCATGGAAAGGTGCACATATGACAAGGTTTCATTTTAGCATTGAGTTTATAGAACAAGTATGATTTCGGCCATCCTCAAAACACGCATAAATCCTACCAAACTATATGTCTAGCACATATTGCTGCAATACATTTTACTCTAATGCGTGCAATTGACTCACTTTGCTAATGTAAAAACCTTGCAAAGCATGCATCAATTGAACATAGATATAATATATTTCAACTTTCATGAAGGATTTGAGATCGAATAGGTGCATCTATGGACTCAATTTCATCAAAACAAATCTCGGACCAATGCATGACAAATTGACCTATGTTAAGATCCTAAGTGATTTTGACCTACCTAAACATGTCTAAAAATTTTGAAAAAAAAATATAGAATATGCACAACACCTGTATGAGCAACTTTTGTGAGGAAATTTGTTCCAGGACTCATCACAAAAATCAACACAAAAGTAGCAAAATCATAGATCGATATGGAACGGATTGACCTAAGCGTAGATCTAAGTAGATTTGACCTAGCTAAACAAATCCAAAAATCATGAAAACATTACAAGAGATGTATGAGACGATTTGGAACAAAACTCATGAAGAAAATTTTATCAAAAAAATGATCATGAAAGTTGGCACAAAAATAAATAAAGCCAAAAGGCGGAACAGAATCATAACTGAAAAAGACCTAAACTACTGTAGAATCATTAATCTTCAGAGGTAGTTTTTGAGGCCAAACGACACTTGATTAGTGTGTGCAACCTATCGTTTCGAAGCTCGGGATGTCTATTATCTAATCCTAAGAGGACTCAAGCTGAAACGAGATTGTTTCGGACCTCATTTTAGCCAAAATAATGACCTATGTACAAACCTACGAAAATCACAAATTATGCTAAAAAACACAATCATCATTCAAATCATCAACAAATTATTACAGCATTCATGTTCATTGATCTTAAGTATATAAAAGCTCATAATCTCGAATCCTAGCCACAATCGACTAACTCAATCTTGCTTCATCATATTCAAGTTTCGAATCATTACCTTCATCGCGATTTTTATCGATTTCTACCACGATCAATTGGATCAAGCCGTTGGATCATGATTAGGACTCCAAGAATGTAGATTAGGTCACTACAACTTGAATAGGGATCAATCGAACCATTGGCTCAAGGAAAAAGGAAGAACCGGTCCAAAATGGATCGGCCTTGATTTGCCAGTGAAGATCAAGCCGCCAGCGAAGATTGGGTCGCCGGTAAAGATCCGGCCATCGATCTAACCTTCTCTATTCACAGCAAGGTCAAAGACCTCTGTTACTACAGATCATCAGCAACTTGGATGCTTGGGAGCTCCGGTGACCGCTAGTTCGAGCCTAGAATGAAATCAATCCAAGAGGTGAACCAAAACTTAGAGAGAGAGAGAGAGAGAGAGAGAGAGAGAGAGAGAGAGAGTCTATTTGGGTGGGATTTTAGAGGGAGAAAATAGAGAGAGAGCCTTGAAGAGAGAGGATATTTCATGCTAAATATTTCATTTTTATACTCCTCACATTAAGCGATTTCGACTGTCGGTTCAACCCGACGGTCGAAATCTCAATCCAACAGTCAAAAACTCATTTCGAATGCTCTATCATGATCTCGAGCTACCAAGTAATTGATCTATTAGGTTTGATTTGTAAAAAACCAAGCCAAAATCAGGAATTGCGTCAAAATGTCTAATTAGGGGTTAATTTGCAATTTGACAAATTTCGAGAACTAATATGATTTTTTTTTTTTGAGAAATTGAAGGTGTAGAAGTGAAATTGGATTGAGAGAGTTTCAAAACTAGTGGCTGGAGGTCAAGAACCGGCAGGCAAGAGCTCGAATCGGCTAGTCCCGGCGATGGCTGGTCAGACTGATCGGACCAGTTCAGTCCCATTTGGTCGAATTTTGACTGATTCTTGACTAGTTTGGTCCAGTTTCTGCTATTTTGTCAACTTGGGATCTCTTGTGGGTGAAAAATTTATGCAATTTGACCCTTAAAGGACCAAATTGAAAAGGAATTTAATCCTTTTTATGAAGAAATTGACCAATTAAGATACAATTAAGCTAATTAAATCTTATAAATGTGATTTAGGGGTATTTTATTGACCTAATTGAATGATTATCATGAAAAACAATGAGCCGAAACTATGGGTACTTTGAATTGGGCCTAAAGGGCTAGACTAGTAAAATTTGCAATTCAATGGGCAAAATTGCAAATTAACTAAAATTGAACTCAATTAGTGTCATAATTGCCCTATTTAATGAGCTACCCATATGTAAGATCACTTGTCATATTCAAATTGACCTTGAATTGAAGCGCTCGAGCTTAGGTCAAAAATAGATCTAAGCCTGATATTAAAATTGGACCTAGATTCATGAAATTAAACCATAGCTACGATTGAAGCTTAATTGCTTGATTTTCTAATGCTTGGGAGGATAAAATTCTTCAAATTAATGAGTTATTGTGTGAATTTCACAAAATCAATCTCGAATTTGGACTTATCTTAAGAAAATGAGTGAGAACCAATTATCCGTTTGTAACTTATGAATGATCGATTTTAGTCTCATAATTAGGGCTAAAAATGGCACTTCGTATTTTGACTCGATAGATCACAAAATTAAATGCTCAAATAGATTTTAGATAGTCCCTAAACCCAATGTCAAAAAATGAACTATACCTAATTATAACTAGAATTAAAGTAATTTTATTTTTGGTCGATTTAGAACCTAAAATTAAAAAATTCCAAATCAATGTTCTTAACCGAATTTTATGAAATTTTTGACACAAAAGTAAAATTGGTATTAAAAGAAATGTATTTGTGCATTTTTAATTTTTTTTAATTTTTTTAATTTTTTGGGTCAAATGTTTGATCAAAAGTTAACAATTTAGTTGATTTTCCTAAAAAGCTGATTTTTTGGTCAAATCTTTGAATGATCAAGAAATTGATTTGAAAAAAGTGAAATTAAAGTTAAGTGGATTTTTTTGGGTAAAAAGTCAATTTTTGACCCAGGGTTGACTTTTAGTCAAATGGTTGACCAAAAAGTCAATCTAAAAGTCAATCATTTGACTTTTTGGGTTTTTCTTGAAAATGAGCTAAAAACTGCTTTAAAATAACAATAAAAAAAGAAATGAAAAATGACACTTTTGGTTGAGAGAAAGGGCTCCATCGTGATTAGAAACTTGAATCTCAATTTTTTACCTTTTAATGATGTGTCGACTAAAAATCAAGTGTCAACAACTATCACGTGTCATCCGTCTCAAAGAGTAAATTTATTACAGATATACCAATTTGAAGCTTTTGGTGACCAAAAAATTAGTTAGAAATAAATTTGTAACAAATATATTAATTTGAGGTTTTTGTTGCATTAACCCTTTCTTATTTAGGTTGGAATTGCTTCAGAGTTTGAAAACTATATACTATTTTGCAACTCACATTGACACTTTTTGGTGAGTATAAAAGATATCTTGAAATAAAATGCGATATATAGCAGTATTTTGAGTATTTGATACAAGAATGGGGGTAGATTGATTATTTGTTTGGCAAATTCATTTGTGACATACGGAGGCTAAAACTCTAAACTCAGATACTCGTCAATTGTCACATGTCATCTAACTCAATAATTTAACAGTAAAATTTAATAGAAAATAAATTTGACATAGGTATACCTATTTCGATTTTTTTTGTCAAAAATTAGTTTTGGGTAATTTTATCACATGTGTATTAGTTTAAGATTTTTCATGATATTAACCTATCTCTAACATGCTACATCATATGAAATAATAAGAAAACTAATGAATTAATACCATGCAAATATGTACAATGGTATACACGTGACAAATTTACCCCAAATTAATTTTTTTGATAATTAAAAACTCAAAACTAATACTTTGTAACAAATTTACCCATATTAATTTTTTTAATCTCCAAAAAACCTCCAAAACTAGTATATTTGTGATAAATTTATCCTCTACTAATTTATGTTAAATTATATTAATATCACAAAAATCACAAAATGGTATACATATAATAAACAAAGGGTAAAACCCCAAACTGATATCCCTATTAATTGCCACATGTAATCTAACTTACTAATTTGATAGTAACATGGTACATTTGTCACTATATACCGATTTAAAATTTTTAGCAGTCAAAAATTAGTTTGTAGTAAATTTTATCACACTTATACCAATTTTGAGTTATTTGTGGAATTAACCATATTATAAAAGGAAATGGCTCGTCTTTTGAATGACTTGTGTCTAAGATAAGTCATTTACATGATCGTCGCATCAATGTTAAAGTGCCTTGAAGCTAGACTCTGAATCAAGATTTTGTAATTTTAATAGAAAGTAATGCTGCTTACTGCCGCGCGGGTTTCGTTGGTTAGGACTTGGAAAATAACTTCCGTGGAAAATACCGGCGCTTTTCTTGAATTTCCGGTGTTCGTTCGTTTCGGAAAATAACTTCCAGGAAAATATTTTCTTGAATTTCCGGTGTTCGAGTAGGTGGAAAATACATGGTCAAGGAAAACATTTTCCGGTCAATGGAAAATTCTCTCTTGACATTGAGGAAAATGTTTTCCTCTTTTGAAAAGAGGAAAACATTTTCCTGGCCTCTTGCGCTCTCCCTCGCGCTGTTTTTTCCTTCTCATTTCTGCACTCTCTCACAAAAGCTCAGGGTTTCTGATCTCCTTCTCCTCCTTCGATGCCGATGATGGGCGAAGCATCCTTCATTCTCCGCTCTCCCCGGCCACTCCTGCTCGCCTGCTCCAGCTTGGGCGCCGCTGCCGCCACGGCGCTCCGCTTCCCCGGCAGTTCGAAGTTGCTCGGGAGGATCCGGCTCAAGAGGGAGCACCGCGGTGGCGCCGGGAGGCTTGCGGGAGCTCGCCGTCCAGGCCGCTCGTCGTGCAGTGCGAGGCTTCCGGTGGACGGGTGATTGTCCCCGATTCCTTTCCTTGGGATTTTTTTTGGTGCTCCGCGTGCTTGCTCGTGTGTTCGTTCGTTGCTCTGTTTTGGGGATTTGGTTATGCTTGTTTGGGGTGATGCGATGAGGTCGCGGATCTAGCGGTGGAGCTCACGGCTCGTAGGATCTAGCGGCGGAGCTCGCGATTCGCCGATCCAGGTGAGCTCGAGCTCTATCGCCAGATCCGGCGAGCTTGGGTGAGATCGGCCGAGCCTCGAGCTCATCGAATCTGACCACCGGGTCTTGGTTGGCCGCTGGGCAGCCGGCCATCGTCAGGCAGGAAGGAGGTGGCGGCGGCGGAAGGAGGAGGAAGAAGGAGGAGGAAGGAGGTGACGACAGAGGAAGGAGGAAGAAGGAGGAGGAGGAGGAAGGAAGAAGGAGGAAGGAAAAGAAAAAGAAATAATAAATAATAAATAATAAAAATTTTGATTTTTAAACATATAAATAATTAAAAAATAATTTAAAAAATATAAATAAATAAAATATTTTTTTGGTCATTTAAAAATATTAAAATTCAATTTTTGATAAATTTTCCCAAACAATTAAATGAGCTAACGAACGGTGGAAAATACTTTCCATTCAAATTTTAGATTTTGGCTGAACACCGGAAAATAGAGTCATTTTCCTGGAAAATGACTTCCAGGAAAATATTTTCCGGAAACATGATATTTTCCGCGAAATGAACGGAGCTTAAGTCATGAGAAAAGTTGATAATTCATATCAACCTCAGTAAATGGCTCAAATGAGTATTGATGACCGAAAAATATCTGATAATTTCATCGAAAGAAAAAAAGGGATAAACGTAATAGAAATCCTAAAATTTGTTATGAAAATGTAATAGAGTCCTAAAACTTGCAAAAAGTGCAATCAAGTCCTAAAACTTATCAAATTTGTTCAGTTGAGTCCTAAAGTTAACACCATCAAACTTACTAATGGAAAATGTTGACGTGGCGCGGACACGGTATTTTAAATAATTTTTATTTTCCATGTGGCTTTTTAAAATTATTTTTTATTCAATTTTTTAAAATAATTTTTAAAAACTAAAATTTATATTTTAAAAAATATTAAAAATAAAAGAAAATGGCAGTTCCTCCACCGCCGTTGCCTATCGCTGGAGGAGTTGACGATGGTCGCAGGCCTTTGGCCGAGGTCGCCGGTGTCACACCCCGATTCTCCAAGCATTTGCCCATCCCTTTATGGTCTATTAAATAACGACATCTCATGACACATCACCAACCCATTCATTTTAATATGCGCATTCTGAAGCAATAAATAATTTCCCTAGACAAGAACAAGAAGGGATAGGAAAGTAGAGCCTTAAATTTTGAAAACCAACAACACGCTTATATATACATATCATATCAAGTCATACACAAACTAAGTCAATATATATGTACATGCTAGGTCTACAAAACAAAGGGGTTTGCAAACAACTACTAATCCTCCTTCGGCTCCACATCCTTACTAACATTAGAGCCTTCCTCCGAGAACACCGGAGTTCCTAGGTCTTCAAGATTCGGATCCACCAGGTCTACCATTGAACCTTCGGGGAGATCTGTAATGCCTTTCCCAAAAGCAACCTCGAACACATACACAGATACCTCGGATTCCAGTATAGGACCCTTTCTTTGTCCATGCCACTCACGATGGTACCATGATCTGTATCGATGAGGTTCCTTAGGGGGTAAAGCCTCATCAACCCAAACCACAGACTCCATGAGCTCATAGACCAAACCCCTAGGGTGCCCATGAATCGGAACATAAAGTACCTGTTTTGTGATCTTCTTTGGTTGACCAAAACGCTCAAGAGGAGCTGCCATATAGGCACTTGAAAATGTTATCCCACAACGGGGTGGGACGACGTCTCAGCAAGTTCAATCCCCTAATACTTGACTAGGAAGAAGATACGCCACAAGGGCTGCCTAAGCACAAGCACCAATTAAAGGACTTACCTTTGCCTCGTTTCCTTCCTATAAGTTAGTACAATTCATCGACAAGTAAAATCATTACACTAGATCGACTCATCAATCAATCGACTTAGTTGATTTCATGTCATCAAGACCATCACATGGTCACTTCAATTACTCACTCCAACTATTAATTTTGGCCCAACGGGCACGGCCTACTAAAAGTTCAGCAGTGAATTACGGCCTAATGGGCACAACCCGTTCCAA
This sequence comes from Eucalyptus victrix, assembly GCA_016097545.1. Taxonomy (NCBI): domain Eukaryota; kingdom Viridiplantae; phylum Streptophyta; class Magnoliopsida; order Myrtales; family Myrtaceae; genus Eucalyptus; species Eucalyptus victrix. The sequence continues at coordinate 43,073,199 of CM027839.1, read as the reverse complement.
GTTTGGCGATAAATTACAACCTAATGGGCACAGCCATACTTTGTCGGTTGATTACGGCCCAATAGGCACAGTCATACTTTGGCGGTTGATTATGGTCCAATAGGCATAGCCTTTTCTTAACCCAACCCATATCAACACACACAAAATATGTCACTTTGTTATTCAATAGTCATTTTATTACGACTATAAACCATCACACGATGATTTACCCACAGCCAACAACATTGTACTTCACAATTAATCTCCTCAATTAACATAATACCTTGGCCTATTCCCTCATGTTAAAAATACCTAATGAAAATAATCGTGAGTGGGTACACGGTTGAACTCAGCCAAAAATATAATATCTTTACTTTCAAAACTCCCACCATTTAAATTCGCGGTTAATTTCAATCTGGCGCAATTTTTAGCGTGACTTAGGTTACCGGATAACTTTTAGAAATTTTTAGTGTAAATGACCCATGGTTGATTTTCTTTGAGCCATAGTGAACCTCTTTGACACATTAACGACTCTTGATTGTCTTGAAAATCTCGAAGATTCAAATACGAACACAAGATACCAAAACGATAGAAAAATTAGTATAGTGCAAATCGACGAGAATTTCTCAATTTGGTGGAATCACCCATGTTTAACCACACATCTCAGTCGAACTAATCTATTTCTAATTTCTAATCAATGTTTACTATCCCATAATGACCTCCGGAGATGAGCACGGTCGAGTATTCGATTCCTAGTTGAATTCCCAACTCTAATGCATTAAAATTTCTTAATGACTTCCCATGATAGTCTAGTTATCTCAAGAGTGATCAGTTTTGAGAACATCACTATAGGCATGTCGATGAAAGGCTCGATTTATTAAATTGAAAATAGAATTGCAAATTTTAGAATGTCACAGCCGGTCATCGCCCGACTAAGGCGAGGGTTGAGCGAGGGCACCTAGATCTGGGTATGCTGGCCTTCACGGAAGTCTGCCAATCGTCACCTGCCCTGGGCAAGGCCTTACCAGCCCTCACTAGGGGCCGACAACCATCGTTGGCCAGACCTAGGCGAGGTCACGCCCAGGGCGGGCGATAGTCATTAGCCCCTCATGAGGATCGGCATGCCCAAATCTGGGTGCCCTCACTTGCGCTTGGCGAGGGTCACTAGCCCGCGGCTAGGGCTGGTGAAGCCTCGCCCTGGTTGGGTGATGGAGGTCACCAGCTAGCGACCTCCGCGCAAGGCTAGCGACTATCGCTGGCCCCTCCGGCATGTACGACGACAAAGGAGCTACCATTTTCTCTCTTTTTTTAACAATTTTTTAAAAATAAATTTAAGCTTTTCTTTTTTTTTTTAGTTTTTAAATCTAATTTTGAATAAAAAATTAAAAAAAGCCATGTGAAAAATGAAAATTTATTTAAAATGTCACATCCGCACCACGTTAACATTTTTCATTAGTAAGTTTGATGATGTTAACTTTAGGACTCTATTGAACAATTTGATAAGTTTTAAGACTTTATTGTACTTTTTGCAAGTTTTAGGACTCAATAGTAATTTTGTAACAAGTTTTAAGACTTCTATTGCACTTATCCCTAGAAAAAATGTCGATAAGTAATTCTAATAAAGTCAGTAGTTTGATATAAATTTATTAACTTTGATAAGATGTTAGAGTTCTACATGCAATAGGCATCAAAGATGCCCATTTCACCTATAGGGGTATCAATCATAATTCCAACATTCATACAAATATGCAATACAACGATATGACTTGCAAACAAAAGCCTAAGTTGATGCTTGACAGAGAGTGTCTTATTCTAGCATACAAGTAGATCTCCTCCTCCTGCAGTTCTCTTCAAGTACCACATGCTCCTTGTAAAATTGGCAAACAGCGGATGAGAAAAGCCAACATCAAGATTCAAGCTGTAATCCAACCAAGTTATGCAAATGAAACTACCAAAGTAGTTGATACAATTGAGTTTCTTTTCTACGACACTCTATCTCTCCCCGTGCTAGCATACGTTGTGTGCATGAATGGAAGGGGGCTGTTTGGTAATTTTAAGTAAACCTTTGTGCTATCAATAATTTTTCTATTATCATTTTTTGCCTTATTTATTCTTATTGTTGCAAATCCACTATCTGCAATGACCATTGTATACGTTCATAAAGGTATTTGACTTGTATTATACTGTCGGCATCTTTTAGATTCTAAGAGTTGTCAACATTCAATTTGCATTACCAAAGATGTCACAGGGAATATGTTAGGGGCTTCATTTCATTCCGCAAAGATTATGCAACCAGTAAACTTGTGGGCCTACTTCCTAAGCATCAGATGTTTGGTTGCATGGGTGTAATTTTTTTTTTTTTTTTTTTTTTTTGGGGAGGGGGCGGGGAACAGCAAAGAATGAAGGTATACATAACAAGGTGGTGGAATTCAAAGGACAAGCACTATTGTAATGTTAGGGTTTTGGATTGGGATTACTATGTTTGTGTGGGAGAGATTTCGGTGGGGAAGATAGTGAAGAGGGAGGGATATCCAAAACAGGGTGTAGAGATTCAATGGGGGAGTACGGGGGAGTTCCATGGTAATGTTAGGGTTTTGGGATGGGGGCAATTAGGTTAGCTATCACCATGGATAGAGAGGATCTCTTACCAAGAAGAGAGAAAAGTTTCCATGGATAGGGGTGTCAAATTGTGGGAATCATGTATAGCTTGCGTAGTTGTCTTAATAATCACTATAGATTGTTAGTAATAGGTATAAATATTTGAATTTTAATTTGTAGAAAGGACCGGCGATCAATAAAAGAGCATCAGTTATTCAATTTTACTTCCAATTTATATTCACGATCAATTATCCTTTACATGACTGGCAACAATTGTTCCTCTCAGTACCTTTAAATTTCTCATTGCTTGTGTTTCTTGTCCAAGAATCAAGAAAGGATCCTTTCAAGACCTTTGTTGGTTTGTGTTATCTATATTGTAAGACTAATTTTTAATAAAACTTGTTGATTCCGATTTATCATTCACAAAAAAATCCGTACAAAATTTAGGATCGATTTGCAAAAACATAAAGATCAACATACCTCCATCCATTGATGAAAATTTGCAAATGCAAAAAACCCTAAAATCTTGGATGGATTCACAAAACACGATCAATATGCGGATATGAAATCACCACATCTATACGTCATGTTCCACTAGCCAATATCCCTTAAACGTGATGGTGCATTTTCTATAGTGATAGGTTTGAATTAGACAACCTAACGTTTTATTTTGCTTCTTATGTTACTGATATTTTCTATTAAGACCTGATAACATATTAACGGGCAAATATCAGGTAATAAACACGGGTAGTAAATTAGGCAATAAATCGAAATTAATTGGGAAATACAAAATTGGGATCGCATTTAGAATAATAAAATATATTATAACACATATTTCAAAAGTAGTTTGTTGACACTTTTTGGGCAAACAATTGAAGGAAAATTTTGCATTGTTAAATATGGGTATGTGGGCGTACGCATACATTTATCTGTTCGCCATAGTATAAAAACCCATAATTTCTATTTGAAATCTATCTATCATGGACCAAACTCGAGTTTGAAATCTCTGACATACTATCGAATCAGTTTTCAAGGAAATTGTACCATGATGTGGATAAACTTCTCTTTTCCCTCGGTAAGCAAGAGTTGCTTGAGTTCAATAGGCACCAGCCAAGGAATCTGGCCCGACCATGACGCACCTGGGCCAGGGCACTAGTGACGTAAGTGCAGGGCATGGCCACCGGGACGTGGACACGAGCAATGAAGTCTAGGACCCAGCACCTTGGGACTCGGACATAGGGGTCGTGCTCAAGTTTGAAGGTCTTACGTCCAAGGGCCAAGTCATATGTTGGGAAATGAATTTTGATATTTAAAAAAAGGAAACTATTTTTTAGAATTTAAGCATAAAATTTTCTTTGATTATGCTAATCACTTATTTTTTAATTGATACAAGTGCTGGAGATTAAGAAAAATGTTTTTCGACAGAGCATTTTTCGCAAAATAAACTGAATCTTGGGTTAGCAGTAGTGTCCTCTAGTTTTAGCTCCATGAAGACGAGTTTGGCATTGTACTCTCCTTTATGAGAAACTATTTGAACTTTCATACTTTGCTGTGGTTTCAAAATTGATATAGAGCAGTTTAGTTGGATACTATAATTTTGAACACTAAAACAACTTGTGCGAGAGTAATCTTGGGATTTATTCTACGAAGTGAAAAAGGGCTTTGCCTTTAGACCAAGCGATGTAGCAGCAAGTCACCAAAAAAGTTGATAACTTGGAAACGATCTAATCAACCTTGGTAAATGGCTCAAACAAGTACTACTTACCTAAAAATAGTTGATAATTTCTTTTAAAAAAATTTTAATAAGCAATTCTAATAAAGTCAGTAATATGATATTAATTTAATAGCTTCAATAAGACACTAGAGTTCTGTGCAAAACATGCCGATTTCACCCATAGAGGGTACCAATCATAATTCCAACATTCTTACAAATATGCAATACAAAATTGGGACTTGCCAACAAAAGCCTAGCAGAGTTGATGTGTGACAGAGAGTGTCTTATTCCAGTACATAAGTAGATCTCCTCCTTCCACGGTTCTCTTCGAGTACCACCTGCTCCTTGTAAAATTGGCACAAAGGATGAGAAAAGCCAGCAACAGGATACAAGCTGGAATCAGACTAAGTTGTGCAAATGAAACTACCAAAGTGGTTGATGCAATCGAGTTTATTTTCTACGACAGTCCTCTCTCCCTTTGCGAGCACGCACGAGTGCGCACAAGGGGGCTGTCTGGTAATTTAAAGCGAAACTTCTTGCTGCCCAAAATATTTCTGTTACTGTTTTTTGCCTTATTTCTTCTCACTGTTACAGATCAGCTATCTGCAATGACCATTGTATATGTTTATTAAGGTATTTGACCTATAATAAACTGTCAAGTACCTTTTAGATTCTAGAGTGGTCAGCATTCAATTTGCAATGCCCAAGATGTCACAGGGAATATGTCAAGGACTCAGTTTCATTCCGCAGAGATGATGCAACCAGTAAATTTGTGGGCTTGCTTCCTAAATATCAGATGTCAAAAACTGTATCTACACAGAGTAGAAATTTATCTATATGGACTTCAAAATTGGAATGTAGAAAGTCTCTTTGATATGATTGGAGTGAGATTCAGCAAGATAATCAGAGGATGAGAAATTGATAAATCTTTTATATGTCCAATTTTAGGAAAAGTACCAAAAAAGTCCTAAACCTATTGCATTTGTATCAATTCAGTCCTAAACTTTTCAATTGGACCAATTCAGTCCTAAACCTTTTAATATTGGTACCAATTCAGTCCATCCGGCCAATTTTGGCCGGTCGGGGCTGACGTGAATGTCGGCCGGTGACCGGATGCTGACATGGCAATTTTTATGATTTTTTCGAATTTTTTTATGATTTTTTATGATTTTTATTAATTTTTTATTAATTTTTTTTCCTTTTTTCTTTTCTTTTTCCTTTTCTTTTTTGCTTTCTTCTTCGTCATTGCCAGCGAGCCTCCGATGAGGCTTGCCGGCCTCTCCTAGAGTCGTCGGTGAGGCCAGCCTCGCCCGCGGCTGGCGATGGCCATCGCCAGGGTGGAGGTGAGGGTCGCGATCCTCACTCCGCCTCGCCCTGGCCTTACTGCTGAGTCCCCAGCACCTCTTCCGCTGTCAACCCCGGAGCTTCTCGACCTCGTCATTGCCTCCCTCACTTCCACGAAATCCCAATTCGAGGCCCTGGTCCCCACCTCCCGCGACTCACGCTGCCGCTCCTCCGCCCGATCTTCACCTCCGAAACCCTAGCCCGCCGCCCTAACACCCTCCTTTTCTTCTTCCGAGGCTGGCCTCACTCACGGCCTTGGGCGAGGTCGAGCGAGGGTCGTGACCCTCGCCGGTGGCTGGTGAGGGCTTCACGACCCTCGCCTCCGCCTTGGCAATGGCTGCCATGGCCTTGTCGGCGGCTTTGGGAGAGGCCGGGCGAGGGTCGCGACCCTCGCTGGCGGCAAGCGAGGGCTTTGCGGCCCTCGCCCAGTGGCCGGCGAGCCTCACCGGAGGCTCACCATCAACCACAAAGAAGAAAGCAGAAAAGAAAGGAAAAAGAAAAAAAATTAATAAAAAATTCAAAAAAATCATAAAAAAATCATAAAAATTGCCACGTTAGCGTTCGCCACCGGCCGACATCCATGTTAGCGCCGGCCAGCCAAAATTGGCCGGATGGACTGAATTGGTACCAATATTAAAAGGTTTAGGACTGAATTGGTCCAATTAAAAAGTTTAGGACTGAATTGGTACCAATGCAATAGGTTTAGGACTTTTTTGGTACTTTTCCTTCCAATTTCAATTGAAAAGTCGGTATAGGTCAAACAAATTTATGATGCTCACCACTTGCGTCTCTTCCCATCATATTAGTCGTTAGTCTAGCATATCTGTTGTGATAGGGTGAGCGATCGAACAAAATATAGACAGAAGAAGAAAAATAAATTGGATATCGGATTTACGTGGTTCAGTTGTAAAGATCTACGTCCACGGGAAGAGCAGCAGCGAATTTCACTATAGATCAAGCGATACAAGAAGATTACATACTCGAGTCACTCAAACACTCTCTCGGTGTTTCCCAAGCCCCAATTAAACCCCAAACCCAAGTCACGGCACAAAATTATCACACAAGTTCAAAACAAACGCTGAAAAAGAACTCCTTTTCTTGATCGCGCTTCAGCTTGGAGACATGTGGCTCCTCCTTTTCTCTCGTACGGGTGCAGTAGCAACACCCCGAAAAGAAGACCTCTTTTGCGGCTTCCTTCTGCGACTTCTACATAGGGTTTTGGCTAGCAACCCAACCAACGAAAGAAGAAAAGCAAAGAAAAAAACCTACGTAAAATTCTGTTTTATACGTGGGTGTGCCCAAGGTCAAACCTTGACCTTGGGCCCCACTACTTTCCTATTTTAACTTCATGTGGAGATCTTCACGAGTGCAGAGGAGAGGACTTCTTCCTCTTTTTTTTTTTTTCTTTTGTCTTGGTTCGGACGTCCAAGTCTAAGTCCATATTTGGACTTTCCTATTTCAAGCCAAACTTCCAAATACACCAATATTTCTTCATTTCAATTTATTTCAAAATTTGGCTATTCCCTTTGGGCTTAAACTCGAGACATATTTAACAATCTCCACCTTGACTCGACGTTTGAGCCAAATTTCAATCGCTTCACAAAAAATTCAAATTCTGCTGCTACTTTCCCATAGCCCTCGATGGGCTCAACCGCCACAGATATTATCCAAGTTCAAGCCTTGCTTGAACTTCGCCATAACTGAGGACCTCATCAGAATAGCAACTTCACATGCACCTTTAACTGCTTCGCAAGGATTTTCTGACACAACCTCCTCAACCGTAGACAAAGTAAAACTATTGCTGCATCCATATCTATCAGGAGATCGAATACGTACTTTGTCAATATCAGCAGTTACAGTAACCGTTGGCTCTATAAGCTCCACCTCGCTACAAATACCATCTGTGTTGATTACTTTGCTAGTACCTGTACTCGCTACCTTAGGAGTTTCTGGTTGCAACTCCACCTCAAGTTGAACACCGTTCAGATCCGTATTAATACTGCCACAAATCCTTCTAGCCAGAAGTACTTGAGACTCATTAAGGGTAACTTCTCTGCTGTTAACAGGTGAATTTATATCTGGGCACCACAACTGATCACCCCGCTCACCTTGTGCATAGCCATGGAATATGCACCTTGCCCTCCAATCAAGTTTACCATCACTTACTCAAAAATAACACGGGCAACCAAACATTCTAAGAATAGAATAATCAGCAACGTTACCTAACCACACTTCTTCAAGAGTCTGCCATCAATAGTAGTTGATGGGGATTTATTCACTAGGTAGCTTACCATACTTAGCACATCAGCTAGGATTCTCCAAGCTATATCAGCACTAGAGATAATTTTTCAGGCCGTCTCTAGTAATATTCTGCTCATCAATTCTGCAAATGGTTGTGATTTACTAGCACTAGTGCGGTGTTTCACTATGCTATCTTTCATGCATAATTTATTTGTCAGCTCTGAGCAAAACTTCATGCTATTGTCAGTTCACACATGCTTAATCGACTTACTAGTCTCCGTCTCGATCAAAGCTCTTGACTGCGAGATCCTGACACCAGCATCAAACTTGTGCCTTGGCACAAACACCCAGGTTTTCCTCGAGCAGTCAAAAGACTCTCGAACAGATGCATCCTACATCTCCGGGGCGAAACTTGTCATTGTCTCACCTTGAAGTTTATACAGGCCATCGTGCTTGACTCCTTTCATTATCACTAGGGCACCTCAAACAACCTTTAGAACTCCACCTTTTGAAGAATACCTGCAACCAGCTGAATCTAAGGCACCCAAGAAAATTAAGTTCTTTTTCAATTCTGGAACATGCCTCACTCCAGTCAATGTCCTCACGATACCATCATGCATTCTGATTTTAACATCACTAACACCCACAACATTGCACTCAGCATTGTTCCATAACTGGACTTTATCACTACCCGTGCACTGATAAGTGATAAACCAATTTTTATTTGGCGTGACATGAAAATAATAACCAGAATCCATAATCCATCCATCAAACGATGAATAATTAGTGATAGACAAGACATAATCGGCATTATCTACTACAGCTGCAACATTATTTACAGAATCAACCATAATTCCCTTACCCTTCTCATTCTTCAACTTAAGACAATCCCTTCTAAGATGCCCCCTCTTACCACAGCTCCAACAGACAATATTAGCAGTCCTAGATTGACTACGTCTGTTCATATTAGTACAACCATTACCCACACGTGTTACAGATCTTCCTCTATTTTCACCTACTAGAGCAGTAGATATAGATTCAGTAGATTTTCTTCTACGAATGTCCTCGCTCAGAATCAAATCTCGAATCCCATCAAACGTAAAACTTGTTGACCCAGATGAATTACTAACAGCAGTAACGGTAATATTCCAACTATCAGGCAATGAGGATAACAGAATCAAAGCACGTACCTCATCTTCAAAATCAATCTCAACTGAACTCAATTGACTAACAATCACATTGAATTCATTAATATGATCTGCAACTGACGCACCTTCTTTCATCTTCAAGTTAAACAGACATCGCATCAAACAAACCTTGTTGATCGCAGAGGGCTTCTCATACATATCCGACAGGGCTTGCATCAAATCAGCAGTGGTCTTCTCCTTCAGGATGTTAAACGCGACGTTATGAGCCAACGTCAGCCGAATAACACCCATAGCTCATCTATCCAGCAAATCCCAATCAGCTTGCTTCATCGTCTTTGGTTTCTCCCCAAATAAAGGCAAGTGCAGATTCATTTGGTAAAGATAATCTTCAATATGCATCTTCCAGAAACTAAAATCCTTCCCATCAAATCTGTTGATATTTACTTTTACTTCTTCTGTCGCCATCGATTCGCTTCAACTCAGCCAAACCTAGCTCTGATACCACTTGTTGCAATAGGGCGAGCAATCGAACAAAATATAGACGGAAGAAGAAAAATAAATTGGACACCGGATTTACGTGGTTCAGTCATAAAAACCTACGTCCACTGGGAGAGCAGCAGCCAATTTCACTATAAATCAAGCGATACAAGAAGATTACACACTCGAGTCACTCAAACACTCTCTCGGTGTTTCCCAAGCCCCAATTAAACCCCAAACCCAAGTCATGGCACAAAATTATCACACAAGCTCAAAACAAACGCTGAAAAAGAACTCCTTTTCTTGATCGCGCTTCAGCTTGAAGACATGTGGCTTCTCCTTTTCTCTCGTACGGGTGCAGCAGCAACACCCTGAAAAGAAGACCTCTTTCGCGGCTTCCTTCTGCGACTTCTACGTAAAATTCTGTTTTATACGTGGGTGTGCCCAAGCTCAAACCTTGACCTTGGGCCCCACTACTTTCCTATTTTAACTTCACGTGGAGATCTTCACGCGTGCAGAGGAGAGGACTTCTTCCTCTTTTTTGTTTTTTCTTTTGTCTTGGTTCGGACTTCCAAGTCTAAGTCCATATTTGGACTGTCCTATTTCAAGCCAAACTTCCAAATACACCAATCTTTCTTCATTTCAATTTATTTCAAAATTCAGCTTTTCGCTTTGGGCTTAAACTCGAGACATATTTAACAATATCCAGTGTGTATATACGTACTCTAAACAAGTTGAGACCTCTAGGCTATTTGTTGAATGACGAGCAAAGACTGGAAGCATGCTGTGTATTGACTGAGATTTTGTAATGAATACCTGGAGTGTTGTTGCTCCAAAGTACTTGAACATCAATGGTAGACAGGTTTTGATCATCAAGGCGCTTCCATGTTTTAATTGACTTCAAAGGACCCCAACTCGCCTCCTCTGTTTTCTCTAATGTTGCTACGACCACCCTTGCCCTCCTTGCCCATCCAGCCTTCCCATAGGCATGGTATCCAAAACCCCCAGCATAACAAAGCTGTATACCAGTATATTCGCCACAGAAGTCATTAACGTGATCATGGCCGTTGAAAACAGCTTTAACATCACCTGCTTCCCAAAGTTGAAAAGAAGCCCGAGTTTACAGAAGCAGAGCTAATGGGCTCTTGTTTTACCACATTTGTAAACTCGGGCAGAGGGATATGGAAGTAAGCGAGCCCAGGCGCCGGTGCTTCCTGAGCCTCTGGCTTACTCATATATGCTTTCTGCAGCAGAAACACCCAAAATGAATTAGTTTATCATGTAATTATTGTCAACAAGTTGGGATAAGGTGGAAGAATCTTAGCCTTCCTTTATTTCACGGATGAATGATTTAGAAAATATTTTTCTAAATATTATTATTGTATTTTTTACAAAAATGAATAAATAAAAAGTATTTTTATTTTCCCCGAAAATATTTAGACGTAAATTTTTAACAATAATTAAATTATTTTTCATTGTGAAGCTACATGATGGCTATTGATTTTGAGTCGGTGTTGACTTTATTGTCTATAAGGAGCAAGACAGTAAAGACAGAAGAAAGGAACTGGCAACATTGATACCTGAAGCTCCAAAGACGTGCGTTGAAACCAAAATTGTTGAGAGGGTTTGATCCAATCATATGTAGAAATCGAGGGAACTTTCGAACAATCTCCGCTATCGAGGAAGTAAAGATTGAGGACAGATTTGTTTTCAAAACCAGAGCCTTCAACCCCATGGACCTCCAAGTTGTAATTCCCAAAGCCATCAATGAGATCAACCCCGGCAGGATTGACCTGAGACAAAGTGTGCTTGAGGGTAACTATATGCTTCATGACCCCTTCTCTTGACAAGGCGGACTGTTGGTCGTGGTTTCCCAATACGGCAGTCCATGGTATGCTTGCAGAAATGGCAGGGGAGAATGCAGCATCTAAAGATCTTGCAGCATCAGTCGCATCAGAGGCGTACATATTATCCCCTTCATCAGATTGTAAAAGCATTAAACAGTTAGCTTTTAATACCTTCATTCGTCAATATTGGCGCCCAAGGCTGAGCAATGAGGTCATAGCTGAACAGACAATAGGATCCGTAAAAATGGCGAAATGTAGGCCGTAGAAGTCATCCTCGTATAGCCAAAATGAAACCAATACACCGACGTTCCTGTCGTATCGGCAAGAGAAGTCAAGTCGATCGTGCGTGGGTTTTCCATCGATGACGGATGGATGGAAAGGAAAATTGGTCGGGGAAATCGCCCGTCGCTCTACCTCCGTTCTTAGTAAACATTCTTAATAAAAAGCTTTGTCGGTTCTCTGATTGGAGTAAAAGGACTCCAAACAATCAGCGGTTTTCAACGCTGATTCTCGCCGTCCTTTTTGGTCACTACACGCTTGATGCAATTTCGGGGTTTTGCTTCTTTGGCTTGGTGTATTTTCATGTCAACCATCGTTATCCCATCATAATTGACACAATACATATCGATCGTTGGATCGTGTGGATTTCATGTGAGTCCACGGGATTTGAAAGATCATATACATCACGCCTATGCATTCTAAGTGTAATTAATAATTTTCCATCGTGTTTCTTGCCTACCTTCACTCATCCACACATGGGCCACTTCACGGCTCTTCTCAATCTTTTCCATTTTAATTTCTTAACTTTTTCTGTTTTGGGTCAAAGCGACTCACAAAGTTGATAATATTAAAAGCCTGAGCAACGTACATAGTTCGATTTCGTTTACACTATCATCCATGATGAAGCATTTCCCTAAAGACAGAATATAAAAATACGCAAACCAATATTATATTCCCACTTTTTCCAAGGAATTAAGTAAAATTCAAAAAACCAAAGCTCTCTTGCTATATTCTATGCCTAATATTAAACAATAGGAAGATAGTCACAAGCTCATGATTTGAGGAGTGCGACGCAAGTTCACACAATTACTCCCCCAAGTCCCATCACATGCAGCCCTCTCCCATGGCCTTCTCCTCTCTATTTAAACCCCCTCCCTTCCTCTCCCTCCAAACCAACCAAGTCAATCTTCAAACATACAGGACACAAAGCACACATCCACTTTCTCCACCATCAACTTCCTCCATTTGCCCCTGACCCAGAACCTCAGAAGAGAGAAAACGCCTTGCAGGTCAAGCACCCACACCCATTTCTAGCTACTCCGTTACATCTTCGACATCAAAACACCCTTCCCACACAATGGAGAACTTGTTCCACCTAGTCGACCATGAGGACTTCTTCGCTCGCCGCTGCGTTTGGGTCAGCGGACCAGTCATCGTCGGCGCAGGGCCTTCCGGGCTCGCCACCGCTGCCTGTCTCAGAGAACAAGGAGTGCCCTTTGTGGTCCTAGAGAGAGCGGACTGCATTGCCTCGTTATGGCAAAAGAGAACCTACGATAGGCTCTAGCTTCACCTTCCCAAGCAATTTTGCCAGCTTTCTAAATTGCCGTTCCCTGAGGACTTCCCTGAATACCCCAACAGGAAGCAGTTCATTGATTACCTCGAGTCCTATGCAAGGCGCTTCGAGATTAGCCCCAACTTCAACGAGTGCGTCCAGTCGGCCCGCTATGCTTGCGACTACAAGTCCGGCGAGAAGTTTGCCGGGAAGAAGGTCCTAGTTGTCGGTTGTGGCAACTCTGGTATGGAAGTGTCCCTACATGAGGTTAGTCCGGCGAGAAGTTTGCCGGGAAGAAGGTCCTAGTTGTCGGTTGTGGCAACTCTGGTATGGAAGTGTCCCTACATGAGGTGAAACGGCCTGTTGCAGGCATGGATGACCTCGCCCTTGAACTCCGCCAGCCCTTCTATGTCTGGCACCACACGCTCCGCATTCTCTCCCATCGCCACCACGAGCCATTGGCAGATGTACTCGATCTCGGAGCGACGAGAGCCCTTGGCCTGGACCGTTCGGATGCGCCACAGGCCGCTGGTCCCATCATAGCGGGCCAACTGGACGCACTCGTTGAAGTTGGGGCTAATCTCGAAGCGCCTTGCATAGGACTCGAGGTAATCAATGAACTGCTTCCTGTTGGGGTATTCAGGGAAGTCCTCAGGGAACGGCAATTTAGGAAGTTGGCAAAATTGCTTGGGAAGGTGAAGCTAGAGCCTATCGTAGGTTCTCTTTTTCCATAACGAGGCAATGCAGTCCGCTCTCTCTAGGACCACAAAGGGCACTCCTTGTTCTCTGAGGCAGGCAGCGGTGGCGAGCCCGGAAGGCCCTGCGCCGACGATGACCGGTCCGCTGACCCAAACGCAGCGGCGAGCGAAGAAGTCCTCATGGTCGACTAGGCGGAACAAGTTCTCCATTGTTTGGGAAGGGTGTTTTGATGTCGAAGATGTAACGGAGTAGCTAGAAATGGGTGTGGGTGCTTGACCTGCAAGGCGTTTTCTCTCTTTTGAGGTTCTGGGTCAGGGGCAAATGGAGGAAGTTGATGGTGGAGAAAGTGGATGTGTGCTTTGTGTCCTGTATGTTTGAAGATTGACTTGGTTGGTTTGGAGGGAGAGGAAGGGAGGGGGTTTAAATATAGAGTAGGCCATGGGAGAGGGCTGCATGTGATGGGACTTGGGGGAGTAATTGTGTGAACTTGCGTCGCTCTCCTCAAATCATGAGCTTGTGACTATCTTCCTATTGTTTAATATTAGGTATAGAATATAGCAAGAGAGCTTTGGTTTTTTGAATTTTACTTAATTCCTTGGAAAAAGTGGGAATATAATATTGGTTTGCGTATTTTTATATTCTGTCTTTAGGGAAATGCTTCATCATGGATGATAGTGTAAACGGAATCGAACTGCTTCATCATGGATGATAGTGTAAACGGAATCGAACTATGTACGTTGCTCAAGCTTTTAATATTATCAACTTTGTGAGTCGCTTTGGCCCAAAACAGAAAAAGTTCAGAAATTAAAATGGAAAAGATTGAGAAGCGCCGTGAAGTGGCCCGTGTGTGGATGAGTGAAGGTAGGCAAGAAGCACGACGGAAAATTATTAATTACTCTCAGAAATATAAGGTAGACATGAATGAGTCAACGCGGTCCATGCATGAAATACAATTATAGTGGTCTTGGTCAATAGTCGGTGTGTGAGGAAGACCCAATCAATCAGACGGGTCATACTTTTCCATGTTTTCATATTCGAGCTAGTACAAGAGAGGGTTAAGTATGGTGTTAATCCTTCAAGTTTTAGCATTCGTGTAATTCCCCGTCAAACTTTGGTTTTCTAACCTTTATTTCGTTTGATTTAAGTTCTTTTAACTTTCTTGATTTGTGCAACTCAATCCTCTAAGTTTTATTTTGTGCAACCAAGTCTTTTAACTTTCTTGACTTGTGCGATCAAATTCTTCATTCAATTGTTCTCGCTAAATCATAAAATTAATCAACGTGCATGACATTGCCAATATGGCAGAAAATGGCACGTGAATCATGATGTTAATGTGATGTTAAATTAACAAAAGAAAAAAAACTTGGAATAAAGTTTTTAAAAAACCTTATTTGATAGTGTTAGTTAAGCAGGTAAGCAAAACACTCGATTGCACGTACTAAAAAAGTTATTGGATTTGATTGAATAAAAGAAAACTTACAGAACCAAACCGCACAAAATGAGAAAATAGAGGACGCAATTGCATAAAAAAAAGAAAAAGAAATTAGGCTATCAAATCGAACAAACACTGAAACTTAGAGGATTGAACCAACACTTTATCTGCGAATGGATCCCTGAGTAGGTAGTGAGATCAAGAAAATGGTTGAGAAAAATTAATTAACCATTCCCATGTCATTTCGAGAACAACTGCCGGTTAAATTAAATCTACTTTTTCACCAACGGGTGATGATTAAATTTCTCGACCATAGGGAAGTCACTGCTCTCCAAAGTTAATTAACCATTCCCTCTGTCTTATGATTAGATTATTGAGCCTTATCATATGTACGTGCTAACGACCCAAGATAAGACGATTTGCTTGCTTGGTCGAGTTGAAAGTTTGGAAAATCATGTCGAAAGAAGAAGGAAATTTCTGGACTTTCCAACTGATAATATAAATTAATCATCAAACTGAAGCCTAGTGCGAGATTTGATCTGATGGTAATGCGAGCGCTCTTTCTTTAGACTTTCTTAAAGACTCCTGGTTTTATTTATGAAATTAGATTCGATGGTGTCGACAAGGATGCCTGTGGTCTTTCTTTAAACTTTCTCGAAGACGCCCATATTAATTTTTGAGACTAGATCCAATTGTGTGATCTAGGCGTAGAAAAAAGAATTATCATAAGATCCCAAAGACATGAATGAGCCAACGCGGTCCATGTATGAAATATGATAATGGTGGTCACCGGTCATACTCGGTGTCCGGATTCCTGTGGATAATGTTGTGAAGACCCAGTCAATCACACGGAGTCATACTTTTACACCAAAAAAGCGAGGGTTAAGTATTTTGTTAATCCCTTAAGTTTGAGCGTTCGTATAATAAACGTTGAACTTTAGTTTCCTAACCTTTGTTTTGTTCAATTAAATTTTCTAACTTTCTTGATCCATTGATCCATGAGATTTGATCATCTAAGATGTATTTTATGCAACCACATTCTCTACTTTCTGGACTTGTTCGATCCAATCCTCTGATCATTTGATTGCACTAAACCATCGAATTAATTAATGACATGGCTCTCTTAATGGCAGAAAATGACACGTGAATCGTGATGTTAATGTAACGTCAAATTGACAAAAGGAAAAATTAAAAGAAAAACTTCGAATAAAAAGAACAAAGAAAGTTTTGTTTGATAGTGTTTTCTAAGCAGGTAAGCAGAACACTCGATTGCGCAAACTGAAACACTTATAGGGTATGATCGAGTAAAAGAAATTTATACAACCAAATTGCATGAAATGAAAATATAGAGGATTCAGTTGCAAAAAATAAGAGTTAGACTATTAAATCAAACAAACATTAAGACTTAAAAGATCGAAACTATACTTAATCCTCGAAGGGACACCCGAGTTGGTGGTTTAGTGAGATCAAGAAAATGGTAGAGGAAAAAAAAAATTAAGCACTCTCGTATTTCATTTTGAGAAAAAAAAATTGGTTCGATTAAAGCTGATTTTCGGTGATGAATGATGATTAAATTTCTCGAGGAAAGGAAAATCACCGCCCTCTTATTGCAATTTGATTCTTGACGCCCATAGACCATCTGTCATATTTTTAGAATATTGAGGCCTACTCTATTTACGTGCTAACAACCTAAGATATAATGACTTGCTTGCGTCATCGAGTCGATGGTTTGGATAATCATGTCATAAGCATAAGGAAATTGCTGGGATTTTTCCATTTTTTTTTTTGGTCGAAAAATATACGATATTACTCATTAAGTAGGGAAAAGATTACAACCCGCTAACAGGGCTTCATTACTAATCAGATCTAACAAAAATGGAGGAGGTGAAGAGGCCCAATTTGCAAAGAGGGAACCTCGACCGTGGGCTTTCGCAGCCCAGTCAGCTAGGGCATTTGCCGATCGTCTGCAGTGTTGCACTTTCAGATTCGAAAAAGAGGGCAAAATCGCTTCACACTCGGAAAGAAGGGTACGGCATTCCCACGGTGGAAGGCGCTCATGATTGATTGCTTCAACCAGAATGATGCAGTCGGTTTCAATAATTAGGTCAGAGTGATGCTTTTCTTGTTGAAGAAGATCTTTTAGAGCATATAAAAAAGCTTGAATCTCCGTTGCAAGTGCCGAAGTTGCTGGAACGCTGTCGGTGAAGCCTCCGAGCAGACTGCCCTTATGATCCCGTATGACGCTGGAGATCGCACCCAAATTTTCTGCAATAAGAAAGGCACCATCTATATTCACTTTGATCGTGCCCTGCAGCGGTGGGAGCCAAGTAGTATTAGGGTTCGGCGATTTTTTGCCCATCTTCGGTTGCTGTTGTAGATGCGGATTCTGAACTATAATATGCAGGTGGGCGAGAGCCAGAGTGGAATCAACAAGCTAGTCCGGTTGCGTGAAGTGATGGCGGAAGATGACATGATTTATGGCCTTCCAGATCTACCATAAGAGAGCTGCTGTGGTCTCAAAATCCGGTACGTTACCTATCTGTTGTGATATATCTGCAAGCCAAGCATCAATACGATGAGTTGCATAATCTGTTACATTAACTTGCACAATAGGATGGCTCCAAATCTGTTGTGTCCAAGGGCACTGTAGAAATAAATGTTCGACTGTTTCGGGGGAAAGGGTAGAAAGAGAATACAAAAAGGATCATTGGTGATTCGGCGACGGAACATATTAGACTTGGTAGGAATCGCATTTTGACTGATAGACCATAGAAAGATGCGGATTTTAGGAGCTGTCTTAGTTTTCCAAATTTGCTTCCAAAGATGACTGGGTGTAATATAAGATGAGGACGGGCGAGAAACTAACTGTTTAGCCTCTGATTTCTGTATAATATGATAAGCACTTTTCACCGTATATTGTCCATCAACAGTTGCTGTCCATACAAGTCTGTCTTCAGTAGATGCTGGCCATAATTTAATTTCCAGAATTTCTTTAACAATAGGCTCGTCAAAAATATGGTTGAGAAGCTGGATGTTCCATGCATTTTGTTCTGTATTTATGAAACCTGCAACTGTTGTCGGTTCCTCTATGTTAGAAGGTCCACTCATGATTCCCATAGGTAGCCATTTATCTTGTCTAACATTAATGTTCTATCCATTTCCGACTGACCAACACAACTTAGGAAGAATCGAATCGCGGCCCATTAGAAGACTTCGCTAGCCCCAAGAGGGTCGGGATCCCTGTTCAGCATGCCAAAAATCTATAGATTGAAAATATAGGGCTTTGAAAATTTTGCACCACAAAGATAAAGGATGTTGAAACATTCTCCAGGCCTGCCTTCCCAGAAGGGCTTTATTAAAAGATAATAGGTCTCGAAAACCAAACCCCCTATACTTTTCCTCTCTTTTAGAATATCCCAGGACTTCCAGTGAATTCCAGTTTTATTACTAATGTGTTGCCACCAAAACTTGGCAATTTTCTGTTCAACAGACTTACATATAGAGATAGGAATCTTAAATATGGACATCGCATACTGAGGTATAGCTTGAATCACAGATTTCAACAACCTCCTTCCCTCCTTTGGAAATCAATTGTTCTTTCCACCCTGCCAATTTAGCATTCACTCGTGTATGAATCCAAGCAAACATATCTCTCTTTGAGGATCCCTAGTCTGAGGGAATGCCTAGATACTTTTCGGTTTTATCAAGGATTGGAACTCTTAGTTCTCCGGCCATGTTTAACTTGAGAGACATAGGACAGCTTTTGCTAACAAACAGACTTGATTTATTTCGATTTATCTCCTGTCCTGTTGCAATACAGTACTCATTTAAAATGCTAGCCAAGTTTTGACATTCATGAGTTTTACCATCTAGAAAAAAGATCGCATCATCAGCAAAGAATAGATGGGATAAAACAGGACACCACCTATTAAGTTTCAGTCCTCGTAGATGACCTATAGTAATAGCTTGCTAGATAAGAGTGGATAGCATGTTAGCCACGAGTATAAATAAGTAGGGTGAGAAAGGATCTCCCTGCCTAATTCCCCTGGTTGGTTTAAAGTAAGGTAGATCTTCGCCATTCAGCTTGACACTAAGAGAGGTAGCTTTAACACATTGCATCAACCATAACACCCATCGATCATGAAAACCAATTTGGCACAAATAGTCTTCTAAGAAGTCCCACTCAACCCTATCATAGGCTTTCTATATATCCAGTTTTAGGAGCGCCTGAAATTTCTTCTTTCTCTGTCGAATTCTAAATTGATGTAAGACCTCTTGAACTATCAGAATGTTATCCTGTATTTGTCTGCCTGACACAAAAGCACTCTGTTCTGTGGCAATCAAATCTGGTAGACAGCACTTTAATCGATTTGCTAGGACTTTGGAAATAATCTTGTATAGAAAATTACATAAACTGATGGGGCGAAATTGATCTAACCTCTCTGGATTCGGTACTTTAGGAATCAGACATATAGAAGTTTTGTTAATATCTGCAGGCAACACACCAGTAATGAAAAAATTCTGCACTGTAGTAAAAACATCATCCTGAATTATATCCCAATGACTATGATAAAAGAGGCCATTAAAACCGTCAGGTCCTGGAGCTTTGGTTGATCCCAATTGGAAAGTAGCTAGCTGGACTTCCTCTCTTGTTACTTCAGCAATTAAATGATTGTTCATTTCCTCTGTCACTATCCTTGGACATTTCATTAAAGTAGGGCCATAGTCTCGATGACCAGCAGTAGAATAGAGGTTCTGAAAAAAACAATTAGTCATGTGCCTCACCTGACTTGGTTCCCGAATCCAATCCTCGTTTACATCTTTGAGCATGCTGATTCTGTTTCTCTTCCGTCGTTGAATTGTAGTAGCATGAAAAAATTTCGTATTTCTATCCCCCCCCCTCAACCAGTTGATACGAGATCGCATTGCCCAGTAGTGTTCTTCCTGTAACCATTTTTTCTGAATCTGTTCCTTCAGCGATTTAACCTGAATGGTATTATAATTGCAAGCAGGTTGATTAATATTATACTGGAGTTGCTGCTTTAAAAGATCTATTTGGTGATGACCAGCAGTAAACTTCATTCTACTCCACTTAGCCAAAGCTGTAGTTGTCATCTGCAATTTTTTGGAAATGCTGAAGGGGTGACATAAGGCTGATGACCATACTTCTGAGACCACCCATTGGCATTCATCATCTTGAAGCCAAAAAGATTCAAAGGTGAACCGTTTCTTCCTCCTTTTTAATTTGACTTCAGTAGTTAAGAGTAGTGGACAATGATTAGATCCTATAGCAAGTAAAGCGTAAACTTCTGCTTCCGGATAGGTTAATCGCCATCCCATTGTGCATACAACTCTATCTATTCGCTCCTTTACAGCTTCCTCACCACTTCTATTGTTCACCCAAGTGTAAGCACAGCCCTTGGTGCCAAGATCCATCAAAGCACAGTCATTTAATAAATCTCTAAAAGATTGTAACCGATGTTGCTGAGGTAAGCGTTTTCCCACCTTCTCCCAGTGATTCAAAATTTCATTAAAATCCCCGATACACACCCAAGGTAGGGTATGTAGATGACTAAGATGACGCAAAGTTGTCTATAGTAGTTGTCGCCGATTAAAAACTGCTGGAGCATGCAGAAAAGTAATACCCATAGATGTCCTTTTCAAAACATCTGAACAGATAGTATCAATATGATGAGGATCATGAGAGTGGATAGTAAGATTAACCTATTCATTCCAAAAAATGACCAAGCCACCAACCAAACCTTGGGGATTTATCACAAAACTATTTTGATATTGGAGTCTTTGTTGTAATCTCTTGATAACTAGTTCCTGGTTTTTTGTTTCCATCAAAAAGATAATATCAGGCCGATCATGGACCACTAGGTCCTTTAACGCTTGAATTGTCAGGGGGTTGCCCAGCCCCTGACAATTCCAACTTATAAGTTTCATTGTGCTGGCGGTGGCTGTTTAGGGCAAGCCACCACAGCCCTTGTGTCTGCCCCTTCAGCTGTAAATATAGGCGCATCCATAAGGAGTGAATCATCCAGGGGTATAGGAACAAAAGAAGGAGTCCCATAAGGATTGTAATGCTTTGTTTTTTTAGTAGGACTAGCCTTAACCGCCATTATAGGGCTTTTTAACTTCTTGCTGTTCATCACAAGTGCTTTCAGAATAGGTTCTGCCATAGAAGAAATATGCAGGGTAGGCAATGGATTACTCTGAGGGTTCTGTGTGGTATTAATCTCCACAGATGGAAGTTGCTCCTTGGTACATGAAGGTGCTACAGGAAGTAATAAAGGTAATTGCTATGGAGTTTCTGGTATAACTTCTTCAACTTCATTTTGGTCTGGTTGTTTCTCATAGAAGGCTTTCCAGAATGGACTGTGCACTTTTACCTTAGCCCTCAACCAAGGACCATAGGACAGCTGATCTTTCCCTTCCATCTTGGCCTCATCAAAAGGAATATTTGGACATTGTGTTGCATAATGGCCCAAGATACCACAAGAGTAGCAATAGTAAGATAATCGCTCATATTTGAAATCAATCCATATGTTCTGTCCCTCCACTCTGAGTAGCTTACCAGATTTCAACGGTTCTTGAAGATTAATCTTCACTCGTACCCGCCCTATTTTAACAAATGAACTCTCTTTATTTGCTAGGCTCACTTCCTGAACCTGACCAATATGTCGAGCCGCCTTGGCGAACATTCTCTCGGTGCATCTTTCCAGAGGGAGTCCAAAGATTTGCACCCAGAATTCACATGTGGTGAAATCATAGCAGTGAAGAGGCGTGTTTGGCAACCACGGTTTTAGAATCAGGAGGTTGTGCCCAAACAGCCAATGGCCACTATGTAAGATCCTTTGCCATTCAATTTCAGAATTGAATGTAAAAACATACAAACCTTCTTCGGGTTGGGAAATTTGCACATGTTCATTACGCCATACACGTTTTAACGTACTCTGTAAAGCTTGAAAATTAACTGATGAGTCAAACAGAACTTTACCCACTAACGTTGCTTTGCATTCTTGCATCTTTTACGGAGGTATTTCATCATCCCAGACGTCCACGTCTTCTTCAGACCAGAGTCGGCCAAGTCGGTGGCATAATGCAGCATGGCGAACATCTTCCGGAGGTTGGGATGTATTCATAACTGGAAACTGTCTGCTAATGGCAATCAAGTCGACATGCAAGCTTCGATAAGAAAAACAGAAGAAAAACCCAGTAACTGGACTACCAGGGGAAGCGCGAAGATGAGAATCATCATCTACTGAGAGAGGATGGAAATTCGGAGTGAAAATTTAAGAACACTAGACTGAGAAGAGAAGAAATGTGAAAAAGGGTTTAGCCGAGATGAAAGTTCATCAATTCGGAGAAACCCAGAAAAAGTATAGAAAAAAAAAAAACTCTGCATGTCGAGAGAGAGGACTCTACATGACGAGAGAGTGGAAACGGATTTTTCCAATTGATCATAGAGATTGAGCATCAAATCAAGGCACCATTTGAGATTCCAGCCAATGGTTGCGATAAGGATGTGGGTGGTCTTTCTTTAAATTTCCTTGAAGTCTCCCATATTTATTTATGAGATTATATCCAATTATGTGACCTAGTCAAAGCAAAGAGAACTATCATTAGATCACAATAACATAAATGACTACGCAGTCCTCGAATGAAATATGATAATAGTGTTCACTGGCCAATAAATTATGTCAGGATTCCTGGGGATAATGCTGTGAAGACCCGATTAATCACACATAGTCATATTTGACTCTATGCGGTATGCTATGTCTATTTTTAAAATTCAAATATCTATTTGTAAGTTCATTGAGCAGAAAATTGCAAGATTCTTGTGGCAAAATCATTGCAGCAGGTCCGACATTCACCAGAAGAAATGGGACATACTCAAAAGAGCTATAGTATAAGGAAATATAGGGTTAAGTATAGCATTAATCCTTTAAATTTCAGCCTTCACGTGATTAAATGTGGAACTTCGATGCTCATGTAATTAAAATTTTGTGTTTTAACCTTTATTTTGTTCGATTAAATTTTCGAACTCTAGCGATCGATGTCATTTGATCCCCGAAGTTTTATTTTATGCAACCAAATTCTCTACTTTCTCAACTTGTGCAATTATACCTCTGCTCCGACAATGGAGCTCTCTCTCTACCTCCTGAGTAGCATCCTCCTCCCTTTTGGGTAGGTCTCGATTTTGTAGCTTTGAAATCCCTCCGCACCGTCATCCATCTTTCATCTTCTTCCACCCCAGCACCAATGACACAGAGAACATTGGAGTTGGAAAACCCTAAACTCATCCCTTGTTTCCTCGCACATACTAAACCCTAAATCCCAACATCTCACCATCGCCTCCCTTTCCCAATCTCACCATCACCATAGCACCCCCTTTTGTCTTCTTTGCGATTTTGTATCCACTCACCCCCGCACCCCATTCTATTTTCTCCACTCACCACGTCACCCCCTTCTGTCTTTTCCGCAAATCATAGCTCCCTTCATCCATATTTGGCTCTTGCTCTATACAAAAAAACCGGCTGACTACTGAAAAATCAAGCTAACTCTGCTAGCTTTCCATCTCTCTTCCCGGTAGTGCTGTCATTTCCATAAGTATGGCAAACCAGTATGACGAAGAGCAAAGGTTGGTTACCCTCTACAAAAGTTTGGGCGATCTATGGTCCGAGGAAGATGTGGTGGATATCCTAGGTGAAATTCCTGCAGAAAACCTGTTAGCATGTCGGAAAACGTTATATGGAAAGTTCTTTCAAAAGCCTAGTGTGAATTTTAATGCTTTTATCACCACAATGAAAAAGGTTTGGCGGAACGGAAGTTTTACCTGTGCTATAATAGAGCCTGGATACTACTCATTTTCCTTCCAATCGGAGGCTGAAAAATAGCGAATATTAGACTCAAGGCCGTGGTCTTTGTCAAACAATTTATTGGTTCTAAAGCAGTGCAATCCTGACACCCCTGATATCTGCTACGAATTTAACCATTGTGACTTCTAGGTAAATCTATTTGGCCTCCCTTTTAGGAGAGTTACATACGAGGTAGTTACAGAAATTGCATAAAAAATCGGAGATGTTGTGGAGGTGAAATTGGAAGCAAAAGAGAACAACTATAAGGTGGGTATGGCCAGAATTGAGCTGAACTTGGAAAATCCTCTTAAAACTGGAGTTATTGTGAATCTTGACAACAAAAGTTTGTGGGTAAAATTCAAGTATGAAAGGCTCCCGCATTATTGCTATTCATGTGGGAGAATTGGCCATTATGCGACATTTTGCAAAGAAATACCATATGAGGAATTAGGGCTAGCAAAGAACTTACCAGACCGCTTTGGACATTGGCTAAGAGTGGAAGCACGGGAGCTTAGTCCTTACCGGAAAATCTTTTATGGTAAACAAGAATATCAACATGAAGAAGAGGAGAGTGTGCTCGAAACCCCCATTTCACCGATCCCTACAACAGAACAGCAACAACGGGATCAATATTTGCAACAAACTCAACAACTCGGACTACTAGATAATGCAGAGAATACATGTTCCAAAGAATGCTACCATCATCCTCCTTCTCAAGCACCAGTGATCTTGGAAGAAAAAGGCCCTTAAAAAAGAGGAAGCAGCTGCCTTACTGAGGAATCTGTCATGGTGCTATATAAGGAATAAAGGAAGGAAATTGAAGCAGAAATCATTGATAATTTTGCAGGGAAATGACCAAACAAAGAGAAAACCAAAAGTGCCAAACTTTCTTCCTCAAAAAAAAAAAAGAAAAGAAAACGATTCTGTTCTTATGGTGCTCAAACATCCAAGACATCGGTGGTTGATAATACCCAGCTAGTGGAAACCCCTATTCGTGTGGCAAACAAGTCTAACCAATGGGCTTTGATAGCTAGCCCTAATAAGCCACCAACTCATCCATGAAGATTTTAAGCTGGAATTGTCAAGGGCTGGGCAATCCCTTGACAATTCAAGCTCTAAGAGTCCTAGGGACTCAGGAAATGCCAAATATTGTCTTTATTATGGAGACAAAAAATCAGGAGCAAAAGGTGCTAAGATTATGGCGGCGACTTAATTTCCAACACTATTTCTTAGTGAATCCAGAAGGTATAGCAAGGGGTTTAGCAATCTTTTGGGATGACCAAGTAATTCTGTCCATTGACTCTTTCACAGAAAATGTCATTTTCACTCAATGCCAACTACACGCAAACAACCAGCGTATGTTCATCACATTTACACATGCTCCAAATGAATTTCAGGAGAGAATTAGATTATGAGAGAATATTTATCAAAAAAGTCTACATTATCATTTCCCTTGGTTGTGTATGGGTGATTTTAACGAAATCCTATATCATTAGGAGAAAGTGGGCAAGAAAAGAGTAGAAACTTACCGGCTTATAGCATTCAGAGATTTCTTGTATAAATGTTCTCTGCTGAATTTGGAATGTAAGGGGTGCGCCTTTACCTGGACCAATAATAGAGAGGGAGAAAATCTGGTTAAGAAGCGTTTAGACAGAGTATTATGCAGTTCAGAATGGCGCATTAACTATCCCAAAGTTGAATGCATTGCCTTACCCGACATTGGTTCCGATCACACCCCAATTATTCTTTCAATAAGCCCTCCGAGGAAAAGAAAGGGGAAGAGCTTTAAATACGAAGCTTTCTGGGCAGAGGAGGAGGATTGTGTGACACTTGTAAGGGACACTTGGGCTGAACGGGCTCTCTAACAACTTAGCGTGGTGGAGAAACTATAGATAGTGTCACAAAAATTGTTAAAATGAAGCCATAACAAATTCACCAATGCTAGAAAGAGGATTACGTGGTTGAATAGAGAGCTACAACACTTAATGAACAGCACATGAACTTTTAATGAGAGCAAGGCAGCAAAGGAATTAATAAAAGAAATTGACCAATTGTGGCAACAAGAAGAAATGTATTGAAGAATGTGGTCTAGAATCAATTGGTTGAAATAAAAATACCAAATTCTTTCATGCCACAACTATCCAAAGGAGAATCAAAAACCATATATCATTGTTGAAAAAAGCAGAAGTTGTTTAGGTGCGTGAGGAGCAGCAGCTAAAAGAGATGACTAGTACATACTTTCAAAAACTATACAAATCAATGGGGCCTCGAAACTTCCAGCCCCTCTTACAACAAAAAATAATGTTGGTGGATGCGAGAATGAATCAATGACTCATCGAATATGTTAGTATGGAGGAAATCAAGATAGCTATGCAGCAATTATGAGCCAATAAAGTTCCTAGACCAGATGGCATGCATGGCCTTTTTTTTTTTTTTTTTTTCAGAAATCATTGGCCAGATATTCGTTAAGACATATTTACAGAAATACAGACTTTTTTCACCACCGGTTATCTCAATCCTGATCTAAACAGAACACTTATAACCCTCATTCCTAAGACCCCAAACCTAGAAAAGCTGGAACAGTTCCACCCCATCAGCTTTTGCAATTTTGCATATAAAATCATCTCAAAAGTGATGTCAAATAGATTAAAACCTCTCCTACCTCAACTCATTGCAGAAGAACAGAGTGCTTTTGTGGGGGGAAGACAAATACAAGACAATATATTGATTGTACAGGAGGTTCTTCACAGATTATGAACTCGGGAGAGGAAAAAGCAGTTTCAAGCAATCTTAAAGTTAGATATGCAGAAGGCGTATGATCGAATTGAATGGGATTTCCTAAGAGCATGTTTAACTAAAATGGGATTTAGTGAACAATGGGTGCAATGGGTGATGCGGTGTGTGTCTACAGTTACATTCAGTGTAAATTTCAATGGGGAGGCTCTTCCTTCTTTCAGGCCAACTAGAAGACTTCGCCAAGGTGATCCACTATCACCCTATCTTTTTATATTAGTAGCTAATGTTCTATCAACCATGATGAGAAAAGTAGTGGATGATGGCACACTTAGATGAATTAAAATGAACAATAGCTGCCCTACCCTTTCACACTTGTTATTTGCGGATGACTATTTTTTCCTCAATGGCACAACCCTAGAATGTCAAAATCTGGCGATGATCCTACACAAATATTGCTTTGCTTCTGGTCAAGCCATAAACCTTAATAAATCATGTATATATTTTAGCAAATTCTGCCCTACTACATTGAGGAGGAATATGGCCACAGCATTGCGAGTCCCAGAGATAAAGAAAACAGGGAAATACTTAGGAATTCCCTCATATTGGGGCTCCTCAAAGAAAGATATGTTCGCGTGGATCCTAGCACGAGTTAATAGAAAGCTAGAAAGCTGGAAGGAAAGCTTGTTATCAAAAGCGGGGAAGGAGATTTTAATAAAATCAGTGGCTCAGGCTATCCCTCAATATGCTATGTCCATATTCATAATCCTAGTTTCTATACAAAGCTATTGAGAAGAGGACCGCAAATTTCTAGTGGAAAACAAATAGCAGACATGCTGGTATACATTGGAAGAAATGGGAATCCTTAAAACTCAGAAAGGATGAAGGGGGTATTGGCTTTAAAGATCTTATAACCTTCAATACAGCTATGTTGGGGAAACAAGCGTGGTGAATCTCACAAAATCCTCAATCCCTACTAAGTAAAGTAATGAGGGGTTTGTATTATCCACAGGGTGATTTTTGGAAAACTAGTAAAGGCTCTTGTCCGTCATGGGGTTGGCAAAATATAATTCGGGGAAGAGATTTTGTCACGCCACATATAATGTATCAAGTTGGGAATAGAGAGGAACTCTCAATCCGAGAAGACAAATGGTTAAAGAGGGGCCCTATAGGTGGTCTAGTAACAAGAAACTAACCAGTTCAAGTGGCAGAATTAATAGAACAATGGACTGGAAAGTGGAATACAAAGAAAGTGGGAATGATGTTTGATGAAGGAATTGTGAGGGAAATACTAGCTACCCCTATTAGTTTGACCAATTCAAAAGACAAGCTAGTCTGGATGCACACTCAATCTGGTATTTACTCAGCTAAAAGCGGCTATTCTTTAGTAAGAGACAACCCAACTAGTTATCATACCACAACATCAACCTCATCACATCAAATAAATCCAGATCTCTGGAAATACATTTGGCAGTCTCAAACCCTACCCAAAATCAGACTATTTCTTTGGCAAGCATGTCACAATACCCTACCAACAAGGGATAACCTTCACAGAAGAAAGATAATACCTGATCATTTATGTCCCATTTGCAATATGGAAGCTAAAACCACTGAACACACCCTCTTACTCTGTCCATGGACAGCTCAAGTTTGGAGTGCCACACCCCCGCACATCAAAATTTCCAGATTCGGATTAACAAGGTTTGATAATTGGCTCGTTCAGCTGAAAAACAACCTGACACTCACCAAGTATTTTAACCAAGTAGTTGCTCTTCTCTGGTGTATCTGGAAGGACCGAAACCAACATATCTTTGGCCACCGTCCCTTGTCATCGCAACAAACTTTATTCCAAGCGTCCACTCTGTTTGATAACCTCAAAATTCGACTCATCTACCAGAAATTGAAAAGAAGAAAGCTATTGCACTTGCCCGATGGCGACCTCCCCCTCACGGCACCCTAAAGATCAACGTAGACGCGTCCTTTATTGAACTGACTGAAGCGGAAGCAGAGACCAAAGACGACTTGAGACTAGCAAAGAACAGAGCAGCGATTGTGTGTCTCTACAGAGATTCCCGAGGATGCCTTGTTGACGGCTTCGTGAGAATCGTCAATGCTTCCTCGACTACACAAGCGGAAGCCCTAGCTCTCCTTTAAACCCTAGATCTGCTCTCCACTCAAACGGAACTGCATATGGAAGTACATTCTAACTGTCTTCCCCTTGTGCAAGCAATAATGGCCTCGAAGGAGTTAAATTGGCAACTGAAGCCTCTACTGGATCGGGCCCAAAGCAAATTGAAGGAGTTTTGGCACATTTCCTTGGCCCACTGCACCAGAAACGCCAATAGGTTTGTGGATTGGCTTGCCAAAGCATGTCGCTTAAATTACCTCCCCAATAATTGGTTGTTTAATCCCCCGCCCGCTCTACTAGACCTTTTAAGCACTGATGCTTTTGATGTATTTCCTCAATACTTTAAGAAGTAAATCCAGTAATCATATTTCAGATCAAAAAAAAAAAAACTTGTGCAATTGAAATCTTTGGTCAACTACTCTCATGAAATTGTCATATTAATTAATCCATGGCATTGTTGATGGCAGAAAATGACACATGAATCGTGGTGTTAATGTAATGTCAAATTGACACTAAGTATCTTTTCCTAATTTTGAAAAGTCAGATCGGAATAGGGAATAATCTACAATGATCAAATCCCATTGATTTTTCCAAGTATTAATTGGCCCATAATTAAGAAAAGTGGTTGTAACAAAAGTTGAAGTAGACATCGTAAGTTTCAATTAGCAGTTGTAATTATTCAAGTTGGAGTTTGTTAAGGCATTTAATTAGATTAAGACTTTTTTTTTTTGGGTCTAAAACAGTAGTTATATTAATAACGCAAAGTAGAGGAACCGTTTAGCAAGATATCTGAGTACATAAGATCTAGCAAATAAAGAGGAGGAGAAATAGGCTAGGTAGAAGGAAGTAAAGAGGCCCCATGGGCTTTGGCGGCCCAATCGACAACAATGTTCGCTTCTCATCTATAGTGTCGAACATGCAAATTAGGGAAACATAGCAAAAGCGCCGTGCAGTCATCAAAAAGGACTCTGTTCTCACAAGGCATCAAGTTAGGGTTATGGAGGGCTTCTACAAGAATTGAGCAGTTAGATTCCAGCACCATTTGATCTATGGATTTCCCTTGTTGTAGTAGAAATTGAAGAGTGAGATATAGGGCAAGCACCTCTATTTGTAGGGCTGAGGAGGGAGTAACAATTCTTGTGAACCCGTCGATGAGGATGCAGGAGGAGTCTTGACACATGCATGCCACCAAAGCTTCATTAAGGGTAGATGGGTAAGTAGCATCTATGTTAACTTTTAACACTCCCAGATCTGGTGGATGCCGTCGCTGATCTAGTTCTGAATGCTGCAAGCCCTGTTTTGACTTCATCCCATTGTAGCACCGACTGGACCTGACGTTTGCTAGGGCCGCTTGCACCATCTGCTCAGAGTTTGGCCTCTGCTGGTGGAAGACGAAATTATTGTGGGCTTCCAAATCTACCAAAGAATGGATGCAATAGTCTCCAAATCTAGTAAGCCGTCTTTGTTTTCTAATAAATCCGCCAGCCAAGTTTCTATCCTATGATCTCCATGAAGATGTATAGTGATGTTAACTAGCGTATGAGACCAAATAGCATGTGTCCATGGACATAACAAGAATAGATGTTCTATTGTTTATAGGACCTGATCATTGCACATACAGCATACCGGATCCGATAAAATGTGTATGTTATAGAGATTTTCTTTTTTTGCCAATGCATTCTTGCATACAGACCACATGAAGGATCGTAATTTAGGGGTAGTATTCATATTCCAGATTCCATTCCACAGTTTGTGAGGAACTTGGAAAGATGAAGAAGCATGGTTATGGTTGTTTTTGTTGTGTTGTGATCTGATAGAGTTGTAGCAACTGTTCACCGTAAACATGCCATTTAGCTTTCCCCTCCATATGAGCCTATCATCAATGCATTGTGGTCATATTGGAATAAAGAGAATTTCTTCCACAGTTTGATTCTCAAAACTTTGGTGAAGAAGGGAAGTATTCCAAGCATTTTGGTCCAGGACAATAAAATCAGCCACTTTTTATGGTTCACCTCTAGATGGAGACCCACCAATAATGCCCTCAGCAAGCCATCTATCCTTTCAATTTTTTTTTCCTTTTTCTGTCACCAACAGACCATTGGATCTTATCTTCAATTGATTCTCGGCCTACCAGTATATTCTGCCATCCCCAGAAGGGCCTTGTTCCTTTTGTAGCGTGTCAGAAATCTTGAGAATGATAGTACAATCCTTTGAATAGTCTACTCCATAAGGAGGAAGGATGCTGTAATAGCCGTCATGCCTATTTACCTAGTAAAGCCTTATTAAACGCAATAAGATCATGAAAACCCAAACCCCCATTATCTTTTCAACTCTTGAGAGTATCCAAATTCTTCCAGTAGATGCTAGACTTGCTGCTGTTGGTTTGCCACCAGAATCTAGCAATTTTCTGTTCTATTGATTTGCATATTGACACAGGGATTTTAAAAGTAGACATTGCATATTGTGGGAGTGCATGAACGACTGTTTTGATTAAAACTTCCTTACCCCCTTTGGAAATAAGCTTTTCTTTCCACCCTTCCAACTTGGAATGTACTCGACCTAGAATCCAAGCGAACATTTCCCATTTTGATTTCCCCCAATCTGAAGGTATACCAAGATACTTGCCGGTCTTTTCTAACACAGGGACTCTAAATTCTCTAGCCAAATTCTCTTGTAGGCTTGTAAGACAATCCTTACTAAAGAAGTTACTCTTTTGCTCAACTAATTGATTTTGTGGTTTATAATGCTAATTGATGAGGCATTCAATTAGACTAAAACTTCGAGGTCATAATTAGGAGTAAAATAGAAAAGTTGCTCTTTTGCTCAACTAATTGATTTTGTGGTTTATAATGCTAATTAGCCTAAATGCATTATTAATTGACCTTACTTGTGATTGAATTGATGATTGATTGATATCAATGTCGATTGGAGATGCATGACCATTCAACAAATGTCGTGACCCTTTTTCTTCCATTAAGGAAAAGGATGAGGTTTATAAGTAATACCGAGTTGAGACCAATAGTCCCGATTCAGTGTAGGCTCTCCCAAATTCTTACCTTGCACAAGATTTGCGAATTTATTTAAAGTCAATTAACCCTATCAAAATTCTATGTGATGAGTCATTACTAACCTATTGTGATTAGCTAGAAATCAAGTGAAGCATGGGAGTATAACTCACTTGCTATTCAACTAGAGATTTTCTGGAGTCGAGAACTTGATTATAGTAGCTACTTAACTAGTGCCCTTTAGTACCTAAACTTAATTACTTGTTAACTAAGGTGTCCACACAATTTTTCTATGCAATTATGAGTCAAAAGTTCTTGTCCACTAAGAGCCCATGTGATGTTTATTATGATCCTAGTGTATGGCCTAACCATCTCAACTAGGCTAAACAAAACAGAAGAAAAACAATAAAAGAAATGACCTAGAATAATCACACACATCAAAAGAGACAATAAAGGAGAAAGTTAAAAAAAAATGTAGTGTTGTAAAATAATTTGATGCAAGTCAGGCAAAGAATATGACATGGCCTCTTTATTAAGCCTCAGGAGCTACAATTAAATAAAATACAATTACTCGTCTATAAGATCAATCTACCAAAACTAAACTATAAGTATTCACTAAAATCTCTAAACTATATGAATACTAAATGACCCTAAGCTAAATCTAATATTAAGATATTACTATCTATACAAGGCCTATCATCTAACCATTTTTTGTTTTCTACTTTTTTATTTTTTGGAATGTTTTATTTTTATTTATTTCAAGAAAAAGGACTCGAGCTAGGCCCTTGGGCCTAGTCTGTGAGTTCGGTTAGACTTAAACTCACAAAAATGTTGGCCAAGCTCTATTACTCAGTCCGCATGCAAGAGGCATATTTGGGTTGCTCAAGAACAAATCACAAATGGGCTTAATAAGCCTTTTCAATTAAAACTTCACAAGCCCATCTTTGAATCTAAGCTCACCCAAGCCCACTCTTTATCAAGTCATAATGAGCCCACACTAATCCCCCTATATCAAGTTTACACGAGTGATGAAAGATGGTCAAATCGATAGCAAAGACTGTTCATATGATGAAACCGGCGATCTGACTCGGCGATCGTGTGTCAAGCAGGAGTAGAGTTCTTCAAATACTTGGATTGCATAATAAAGGAAAATAGGGAGTTCATCCAGCACAAGAATGAGAACAGTGGAAAGTGGCATCATCAATGGACTGGCAGCTTTGGATATTAAGAGTAGCGCTTGTGAATCGCTTCCCCAAGAGAATTTCACTGCTGGTTCTGTGTGTTTATGTTTCTCTCATTCCTTGCATGCCCGCGTATATGCATGCGGACAAAAAACTAATTCTATTAGGGTTTCCTCAACTTTGTAGGTTTTAGAATGAGTTGTGCGAGTCATCCGCTGATGGCACTCGTACTATGGAAAATGCAATTGAAAAAACTACTAGAGCTAGTGGTGGTACCATCGGTAGTAGCCTTGCTCCTTAGGGGCATGGATGGGCTAAAGCATATAGTATGCAAAATTGCCACGTGAGATGTCTAGCTGGAATTTTTTGGATGATTTTCAGTTGAATATCTTTGTACCCTTACTGGGTATGCTGTCAATTTACTAGTTATTCAATAAGTAATATTCTCACATTGGTAATATTTTAAGTTCAAAATATGTGAGGGAATGGTGTAGGTAGCAGCCATTCAAGATTACCCCTAAATATTATGCAAGATAGTAAGATAAACTAGCAATTCTCCACCAAAAAACTAATAGGTTTAGAGAGAGAAAGAGTTTAGAGAGAAAAAGTTATGTGAGAGAATGCTTTGTATTTCTTAAGTGTTTAGTGAATGCAAATGGGGGAGAGCTCCCTATTTATACAAGAGGGCCTCTCATTACAACGGTATTATTTCTAAATCTAATGATAGAGAGTAGCACCGTTACGAACACATGACATGCGACACGATACAACATAACACAACACATTGACACATTATTTCTCAAAACTAAAGAATCCTGACACGTTGCAACACGTTATATATTAAATGATATTTTTTAATTAATTTGATTCAAATTTATAAATAAATAAAAAGCTAACTTTAACAAAAATTATTGATGAAACTAATAATTAACAAGAGATTAGAATGAAATTATTTAAATAAATTTATGATATTCTATAATGATCAAAATTTATTATTATTTAACATTCAATATTTTTATTTTTTGAAATCACTTTTTAATCTCATTTATTTATTTATTTTGACCAACCCCCCCCCCCCCCCCACTCCTCCCAAAAAGAAATTATTTCAATGCTTTTATTTTTCAACCCAAAAAAAGTCCCCTCACCCATGTATTTCACCCTCTCCATCCCATTCCTTTCCCCAACATTTTGTTAGTTCCTTCCTTGAAAATTGAAATCACAATCCTCCACCCACCCCTTCACGCCAAGTTCCATCAAAATCCCCACTTTTAATTTCTTTTTTCTACTTTTCTTGTTAAAAGCCTAAAACTACAAGAGAAGCAAACTTAAAAACCCTAGCATCCGATGCTTCCTCGCCCTCCCACGACCTCCTCTTCGTGATCTTTTCTCTCTCTTGCAATCGCTTGCCTTCATGGGGTTAGAGGCTTTAGAAAATTACCTTTGATTTTTTATTGATTTTGATTTGCAATCGGGTGCAGTTTTCATTGGAACACAATCAAAGACTCGAGGATCATATCTGGACCCTCATGAATTGCATTAAGTTGGCCAGACCATTGATGGCACTGGTTGAGTTGCCGCCGATCACCGATTGGATTTGATCAAATCGAAGACTGATTTAACCGTCAGTCTTCAAACTTAGACCAAATCGGGGCTAGATCTAGAGCTGTTGGGGTCGTCGAAGTTGCTAATGATGTGGGAGAACTCAAAAGGAAGCTGCCGATCACTGGTGATGATGGAGATCCTTCAGCAAGAGGCTTGAACCGACATTGTTCGACTCATCCGAAGAGGAATGGAGCAAGCAAACAGAGAAGAAAGAGAGAGAGAAATGGCGAGAACCAGAGTGGAGAGAGAGAGAGAGAGATCTAAAGAGAGAGAATGATTTTCACACCAATGAGGCCCCCTCTAAAAACGGAGGGAAAATGGGTATATATACTATCTCCAAATCAAGCAATCTTGACCATCAATTTGATCAAACGATCGAAATCATAATTCAATGGTCAAAATTCGATTTCGAAGGTTTCATTATGATTTCAAGATGTCGGGTAATTGATCTAGCAAGTTTGATTTACAAAAAACCCTAGCCAAAATCGAGAATTGTGTCAAAATGTCCAATTAACAGTCAAATCACAATCTTATGAAATTTGAGGACCAATTTGCAAAATTTCAGAAAAATTAAGGTGCAAAAGTGATATTGACATAAGGAGGATTCCGGAACTGGTTGCCGGAGGTCTAGAATTGATCAACAAGTGGCCAAATCAGCCAGCACCACTAGGCACCAACGGCTGGTCAAACCGATTCACTCTAGTTTAGTCGATTTTTGACTTGTTATTGATTTTTTTGGTGCGGTTCTAGCTATTTCACTAACTTGGGACCCCTATAGGTTCAAAATTTATGCAATTTGATCCATTGAAAAGAAATTTTATCTTATTTGAAAAGAAATTGCCCGATTGTGATGCAATTAAACTAATTAAACTTTATGAATACGATCTAGGGTCTTTTATTGACTTAATTGAATGATAATTAGGAAAGATAATGGATCAAAACCATGGGTACTTTGAATTGAGCATAAATGGCTAAAATGATTAAATTTACAATTTAATGGATAAGATTGAAAATCATTTGAAATTGAATTCAATTAGTGCCACAATTATCCTATCTAATTAACCACCCATGTGTAAGATCACTGATCACGTTCAAATTGGCCTTGAATTGAAATACTTAAGCTTATGTCAAAAATGAATCTATGTCTAAAGGGTAATATGACGTTAAATCTATCGGTCCCATGAAGGGGAGTGGGTTATCAACTCCATTAACAAAGCGCACTTTGGAATTCCCAAGCCACGGAACATGCCATTGGATTAAACTAGGGGTGGGGTTTTTAAGGAAATAGAACCATACAGAGAAAGACAATGATGGGAAAAATTCATTTCTTTGGTGAAACCTAAGATATGATGATGATATTTGTGATATCGACAATCCTCATATGAGGGGTGAATTCTTTGATATGTGAAAAGAGTCAAATTTAGAGAAGTCCTAATAGAGCTCTAAGAGTTCCTTGGCCATTTGTCTTGAATCGGTTAAGAGATTCGAAAGTTTCAGCAAGGATCATGTGTGTAAAACAATTAAAGGCACACACCCAATTAACAATGTGAGTGACTAAAGGATCCATTGCTTTTCGGGTATATGGGAACACCACAAAGCCGAATAATATGAGAAGGAAAACACGAGAAATTTGGTTCCTAATTTTAGGCTTGAGATTGAAGAGATGTTGTTCAAGGAATGTATAAGGCATGGAATTCGAATTTCCTTTAAGAATGGCCCTAATTTTGTTGGTAAGGATATTGAGGAATTGACTTATGAGGGAGATTAGATCTTGACCAATAGGAGAAGTAATGAAACCTAAGGAAATTTTGCCTAATAAGCCAGACTTGATTGTGCATTGGTCGAGTTGCCGCCAGTCACCGATTGGGTCCGATCAAACTGAGGATCAATTTGATCGCCTGTCTTCAACTTGGACAAATCGGGGCCGAATATGGAGCTATGGAGGTCGTGAGAGCTGCTGATGATGTGGATGAACTCAAGAGGAAGCTGCCGATTGTCGATGATGGTGGAGGTCCATCGATGGGAGGTCGAACAGGCATTGATCGGCTCGTCTAAAAACCAATTGAACAAACGGAGAGAGAGAGAGAGAGAGATCTGAAGAGGGAGAATGATATTCGTGCCAATGAGCCCCCTCTAAAATAGAGGGAAAATGAGTATATATACTCTCTCCAAATCAAGTAATCTTGACCATCGATTCAATCCAATGGTCGAAATCCTAATCCAACGATCAAAATTTGATTTCAAAGGTTCCATTATGATCTTGAGATGTTAAGTAATCAATCTAGTAGGTTTGATTTGCGAAAACCCGAGCAAAAATTGAGAATTAAGTCAAAATGTCCAATTAGGGGTCAAATAGAAATTTTATGAAATTTGAGGATCAATTTCCAAAATCTTAGGAAATTGAAGGTGCAGAAGTGAAATTGACATGATTGCTGGATGTCCAAAACCGGCCAACAAGCATCCAAATCGGCCATCACTGTCGGCGACCAGTCAAATTATTCAAAGTGGTTCGCTCCAGTTTGTTCAATTTTTGACCGGTTTGATCCTATTATGGCTACACTCAATTGGGACTCCTATAGGTTCAAAATTTATGCAATTTGAAAAGAAAAGTTATCTTATTTGAGAAAAAAATTGCACGATTGTAATTCAATTAAACCAATTAAACTTTATGAATGCGATCTAAAGGTCTTTTATTGACTTAATTGAATGGTTATCATGAAAGGCAATGTGTCAAAACTATGGGTGCTTTGAATTGACCCTAAAAGGCTAAAATGATCAAATTTACAATTTGATGGGTAAAACTACAAATCAATTGAAATTGAATTCAATTAGTGTCATAAGTATCCTATCTAACTAACCACCCATATGTAAGATCACTCATCGCATTCAAATTGGCCTCGAATTCACATGCTCAAGCCTATGTCAAAAGTGAATCTAAGTCAATATCAAAATTGGACCTAGGTTTATGAAATTAAACCATAACCTTAAATAGGTCAATTCAAAATTTGTCAATTGAAACTTAATTGCTTAACTTTTGTATACTTGGAAGAGTAAAATTTTTCAAATTGAGAAGTTTTGATGTGAATTTTCCAAAATTGAATTTGGATTTGATTTAATCTTAAGAAATTGACTGAAGAACAATTGTCCGTTCGTAAGTCATGAATGATCGATTTTGGTTCTCTAATTAGGGCTTAAAAAAGCAATTTGTATTTTGACCGGGCAATTCATAAAATTGAAAGCATAAGCGGATTTAAAGTAGTCCTTAAACCAAATGATAGAAAAGGAACTACACATAACCATGACTACAATGAAAGCAATTTGATTTTTGGCTGATTTAAAACTTAAAACAAAAAAAAATTCGAAAAACAAAGTTTTTAATTGATTTTCATGAAATTTTCGATATACAATTAAATTGACACTACAAGAAGTATTTTTGGAAATTTTCAATTTTTCCAATTTTTTTTGGTTAAAAGTTTGACCTAAAATGTTGATTTATTGGTCAAATCCTTGAATTTTTGGGGAATTGATTTGATAAAAGTGAAATTAAAGTTAAATGGTATCTTTTTGGGTGAAAATTCAATTTTTGACTTGAAGTTGACTTTTGGTCAAAGGGTAGACAAAAAGTTAACCTGAAAGTCAACCATTTGAATTTTCAAGTTTTTCTAAAAAATGGCTTAGAAATTAGTTAAAAGTAACAATATAAGAGAAAAAAATGACATTTTTTGGCTAAGAAACGGGCTCTGTTTCAATTTGAAACCAAAATTTCAACTTTTTTACCTTTCATGATGCGTCGACTAAAAATCAAATGTCAATAAACTTGATGTTCTTCCTCTCATTGAGTGGCCCACTAATAAATTTTAAGGCCCAACCCATGGCTCAAATCAACCCACTTCAACTTTCTGAACTTTCTATTTATTTGTCTTATGATTTTCAAAGTTAGAAAAATTTGGGTATCGCATGTTAGCCCTCACTTAGGTGCTGGCAACCCCGTCGATCATCATCACCACCCCACTGACAAAGGGGCGGCAGCCACAAGCGAGAGGGAGCCTTCCCTCTCATGTGTTTTTTTTTTTCTATGGACAAAGAAAAAAAAGAAAAAAGGAAAAAAATTTAAAAGGTGAAATTGCCCTTCACCGCATAGTGAGTTCATGTCCTTCTTCGAAACTGATATGGCTAGTTCAAACCCTTATTTCAAACAAGGTCTACCTCGGGCCATTATTTAAGAAAATGAGGGCATTTAGAGTCCTTATTTGAAATAATGTCCACTTCATACCCTTATTTAAAAAAAATGAGGGTACTTGAGACTCGATTTGGAATTTTTCCTTATTTTATAATGTATATATAATGGTCATCGATCACCAATTGATTTGAATATAAATTTAAACTTCAAACCACAATCCTTTAATATACACTGAATTAAAAGAGAATTCCCTTTCTTTACTGAGTTATACACATAATATTGTTCTTATTCCTTTTATTATTTTTTGCGGACTAAAGAAGAAGATATATTGTATCTTGGAAGAATAGCTACTAAAGCCTATTGCACCGAGTCTCATACTTCGAATGATGGAATTATCCTTAAAGATATTGCTTACATGTCTTAGATAATTGATGTTATTTTCTCATATTTTTCAACAAATTTCTAGAAATTCTTATTTTTCATATTATTTGATATTTTTCCAACACCAATAGCCTAATGAAAAGGCACATAAGTTGGAAGAGGGTTGAGAATGCCAACCGAAACTAATGTTGTACAAGTGTTAATGGGAAAAGTCAATGGCTAACCTATGACACTTAGATTTTCTGATCCTAGGATTATGAACAGACCAGCATGGGCTTAGAACCATAAGGGAGACATGAACTTAAAGACTTAGTGAGCCATGTGAATGCCACAAGCGTTGGCTTGATGGGCCTATGTGATGGGCCATGAGTTGAGCTCGACATGGAATAGGTCGAGTAAAGGACCCACTGGGCCAAGATTTGGACCTAGTAGGACATGCTTGGGGTCGGTGAGCTGGGGATATATGCATGAATCTCAGTTTCGGTGAAAAAGATTTTTATTTGTTGGTAGGAAGTTTTGATTGACTATGTTTAATTTAATCTAGGAATTTATGTATGAATATAGGATTAATCTTAACACTTTCTTATGATTCCTCTTAGTCCCTGACCTCAGGCTTAAGTCGTGACATCAACGCCACTCTAAAGGGCCAAATGAGTAGGGGCAGAAATGGAATGAAATAAAATAAACTAGGACTAAGCACGTATGCATGGGAATTATATGCAAGGGCTACTCACGCCGCCTTTCTTCTTCCTTTGGCATCTCCGTCCATCCCTTCGGTCATCATGGCCTTGGGATTGAAAAATTTTCAATCATGACCCACCCAAGGACTCATGAAGTTTAAGGAACATCCTCAAGGCAACAAATCATCATTGTTCTCTCTCTCTCTCTCCTTCACTCTCCCCTCCGACTCATCTCTCTCTCATTTCTTCTCTCCTTTTCTTCTCTCTCGGCTCAACAGAATATTTCTTGTTCTTCGTTTGCAATTTTGCTGAGGTTTCAAGCTCGAGAGGGGCAAGATCCTAAAGAGCTAGCAAGTGAGGAAGGCGAGGATTGGTCGGGTAAGGAAAGGTGGGATTCTAAGCTGGGATTATCCGTGGGTTGCTGAGCGAGATGCGAGACACACGAATTTGGGGAAGACACGATCTTTGATGGTTCTATTTTGAGGTCTAGCTCACTGGTCGAGAGGTTAGATGGTCTTGTAGCGGCTTGCATGTGGGTTTCGAGGTGGTTTTATGAAGTGTATGCGTAGGAGAGGAGCTGAGGCATCGCTATTGGTTCGATAGGTGGTCGGTTGTGCAGCAATGAGGGTCGTGCATGTTGATCTAGGTAGGCGAGTAGTTCGTTCGCAGGTTGTAAGCTTTGTCCTAGTTTGGGTGGTCATTTGGTGTTCGGTGTGAGGCTTTAGTTGCTGCATTGTGCGTAGTTTGTCCTAGTTGTGTGAGTTTTAGCTATAAAATATGTTGGTCTTGAGATTTTGTTGAGTCTTGCACTTTTTGTCATATAGTGCAAGAAAAATTGAATTCTTTCTAGTGTAGTAATCTGTGGATAGATGAAAACAGGGGATATCATTTGGTTGTTTGATTTGTTTTTGTTATTTTAGGATATAATCTAATGGATCACCTAGTTTAGAGTCCTATTGTTTCTTAACTAGGCATTGCTCATTCCTTTATCTTTTTCAGATCGTTAGATTGGACTTTCCACCTATGGCACAATATGGGGTCATCTCTAATATCGACGTGTCTTTCCACAATGTTTATGACCCTAACATTGAAATGGACCTACACCCAATATGAAGCCACACTATGGATGGACGATGAGCGTGTCGACTGAATCCCTATGCAGTTTGAGGCTTGGTTCATTAACCATGAAGGAGAACTCTTCGGGCCTCATCGGTTCGATGATAGTGGACCTAGAGCTAGAGCAGGTGGTGCTTAGAGCACTTAGTTCACGTGAAAGCTGAGAATTTTTTATTTTTTTTTCTTTTGAACAACATGAGTTAGTTTAAGGGGTAGTGAAGATAGACTACTTTTGACCCTTTCCTAGGATTGACGCATACACTTTCAATTAACATCATGTAAATATTTTCCTATATATGCATAGTTCATGTAAGCTCTCATGTTTATGTAAGTAAGCAATAAGTGATGATCGTAAAAGGTAATGAGATGGTGCCACTTCCAAGACCTTATAATATTCGTGTTCTACATGCTAATCACTTAAATCGGAATATCTTAGCATAATTATTGATGAAGATAAGTATGATCTTGTTAATGTACTGATAATAAGTTTCCGCTGCGTTTAGTATGTGATACTACCGGGACATTACACCACCACTAGCCAAAATTCTAATAGGTGGTGGTCAACACCAAACTAATGTCGTACCAGTTCTCGAGGAAATTGGGCAGAGATAATGATGAGTGAGAATATACCGTCCATTGTTACCTTGTCGAATCTTGCCAGGGAAGTTAGTGATAGTAAGGGGGCAACAGTGGTCGAGGTTACCATTAGTACAACTACATCTATGACTACCTTTTTCATTATTTTTGTCGATGTTTCCTACAACATCTTGCTAGGAAGAAAGGATACATAATAATTACTGTGTACACTCTACGCTCCATCAAATGTTAGCGTAGGATGGTGATAAAGTGGAAGACACTTCGGCTAATCACAATGTTAGCATTGCGTGTACAAATATAGTTCGGTCTCCTCAACACATAGTCGACAACTCTTTTGTGACTTAACCACCACAGGCTAATTTGAAAGATCAGGTTTCCGGTTGCCTATCTTCTAAAGAAGTCAAATGAATTCTGAAGAGAAAGGGATTGGCGACCTAGCAAGGAGATCTGCTCTAAGGAAAGAAATACTACATTGGAACATTTGAAAGAAAGGTATTTCTCTTACCCTATCTTCTAAAGGGAGCTTATTATGCCTCTTTATGTCATGGAAAACTCAATCTTGTACACATGTAATAAGATTACTTCAAATTAGTTTTTTGACTACAAAAAAACTTAAACCAGCACATCTACAACAAATTACTCCAAATTAATTTTTTGATTATCAAAAACCCCAAACTGGTATAATTATAATAAATTTACCCTATGTTAATTTCTATTAATTTGGAGTAATACCACGAAAACTAAAAACCGGTAAACTTGTGACAAATAGAGAATAAAATCTCAAATCGGTACATTCGTCAACTACCGCGTGTGATCCATCTTAACGATTTGACGTTAAAATTTAGTGAAAACTAACAAAAAGTAAATTTACTGTAAGTATACTAATTTGAAGTTTTTGGTGGTCAAAAAATTAATTTACAGTAAATTTGTAACAAATATATCAATTTGAGTTTTTTGTGGTATTAATCCTTTCTTATTTGAGCTGGAATTGACTCATAGAGGAGTTTAACTTAACACTCTATATCAATTTGGAATCTCTGACTTATTATTGAATCAGTTTTCAAGGAAATTGTACCACGATGTGGATAACCTTCTCTTTTCCCTCGGTAAGAAAGAGTTGCACGAGTTCAATAGACACCAGCCAAGGAATCCGGCCTGACCATGACCCCCCTGGGCCAGCGCACTAGTGAGGTAAGTGCGGGGCATGCCCACCGAGGACTTGGACACGAGCAATGAAGTCTAGGGCCCAGCCTCTTGGGATCCGGACATAAGTGTCGTGCCCAAGTTTTGAGGTCTCGCATCCAAGGCCGAGTATATGTTGGGCAATGAATTTTGATATTTGAAAAAGGAAACTATTTTTTAGAATTTAAGCATAAAATTTTCGTTGATTATGAAAAAAATTTTCTAATTACATATTTTCTAATCGATTCAAAAGCAGGAGATTAAGAAAAATATTTTTCGACAGAACTTTTCTCGCAAAATAAACTGAATCTTGGGTTAGAAGTATTATCCTCTAGTTTTAGCTCCCTTAGGACGAGTTTGGCATTGTACTCTCCTTTATGAGAAAATAGTTGAACTTTCACGCTTTGCAGTGGTTTCAAAATTGATATAGAGGAGTTTAGTTGGATACTATAATCTTGAACACTAAAACAACTTGTGCGAGAGTAATCTTTGGATTTATTCTACGAAGGGAAAAAGGGCTTTGCCTTTAGACCAAGCGATGTAGGAGCATGTCACCGAAAAAGTTGATTACTCGGAAACGAATTAATAACCTTGGTAAATGGCTCAAATAAGTACTACTAACCTAAAAATAGTTGATAATTTCTTTGAAAAAAATGTTAATAAGTAATTCTAAGAAAGTCGGTAATATGATATTAATTTAATAACTTCAATAAGACACTAGAGTTCTGTGCAAAACATGCCGATTTCACCCATAGAGGGTACCGATCATAATTCCAACATTCTTACAAATGTGCAATACAAAATTTGGACTTGCCAACAATAGCCCATCAGAGTTGATGCGTGACAGAGTGTCTTATTCCAGTACATAAGTAGATCTCCTCCTTCCACGGTTCTCTTCAAGTACCACCTGCTCCTTGTACAATTGGCACAGAGGATGAGAAAAGCCAGCAACAGGATTCAAGCTGGAATCCGACTAAGTTGTGCAAATGAAACTACCAAAGTAATTGATGCAATCGAGTTTATTTTCTACGACAGTCCTCT
This sequence comes from Eucalyptus victrix, assembly GCA_016097545.1. Taxonomy (NCBI): domain Eukaryota; kingdom Viridiplantae; phylum Streptophyta; class Magnoliopsida; order Myrtales; family Myrtaceae; genus Eucalyptus; species Eucalyptus victrix. The sequence goes on along the minus strand of CM027839.1, from coordinate 43,029,478 downwards.
CTCCCTCTGTGAGCACGCACGTGTGCGCATGAGTGAAAGCAGGCTGTCTGGTAATTTAAAGCGAAACTTCTTGCTGTCCAAAATTTTTCTGTTACTGTTTTTTGCCTTATTTCTTCTCACTGTTACAGATCAGCTATCTGCAATGACCATTGTATATGTTTATTAAGGTATTTGACCTATACTAAACTGTCAAGCACCTTTTAGATTCTAGAGTGGTCAGCATTCAATTTGCAATGCCCAAGATGTCACAGGGAATATGTCAAGGACTCAGTTTCATTCCGCAAAGATGATGCAACCAGTAAATTTGTGGGCTTGCTTCCTAAATATCAGATGTCAAAAACTGTATCTACACTAGAGTAGAAATTTATCTATATGGACTTCAAAATTGGAATGTAGAAAGTCTCTTTGATATGACTGGAGTGAGATTCAGCAAGATAATCAGAGGATGAGAAATTGATAAATCTTTTATATGTCCAATTTCAGTTGAAAAGTTGGTATAGGTCAAACAGATTTATAATGCTCACCGCTTGTCTCTTCCCATCATATTAGTCGTTAGTCTAGCATATCCAGTGTATGTACGTACTCTAAACAAGTTGAGACCTCTAGGCTATTTGCTGAATGACGAGCTAAGACTGGAAGCATGCCGTGTATTGACTGAGATTTTGCAATGAATACCTGGAGTGTTGTTGCACCAAAGTACTTGAACATCAATGGTAGACAGGCTTTGATCATCAAGGCGCTTCCATGTTTTAATTGACTTCAAAGGACCCCAACTCGCCTCCTCTGTTTTCTCTAATGTTGCTACGACCACCCTTGCCCTCCTTGCCCATCCAGCCATCCCATAGGCATGGTATCCAAAACCCCCAGCATAACAAAGCTGTATACCGGTATATTCGCCACAGAAGTCATTAAGGTGATCGTGGCCATTGAAAACAGCTTTAACATCACCTGCTTCTACCAAAGTTGAAAAGAAGCCCGAGTTTACAGAAGCAGAGCTAATGGGATCTTGTTTTACACCAGTATAATTAGATGAATCCACCACATTTGTAAACTCGGGCAGAGGGATATGGAAGTAAGCGAGCCCAGGCGCCGGTGCTTCCTGAGCCTCTGGCTTACTCATATATGCTCTCTGCAGCAGAAACACCCAAAATGAATTAGTTTATCATGTAATTATTGTCAACAAGTTGGGATCAGATGGAAGAATTTTAGGCTTCTTTTGTTTTGCGGAAAATGAATGATTTAGAAAATATTTTCCTAAATATTATTATTGTATCTTTTACAAAATGAATGAATAAAAAATATTTTTATCTTTCCCCGAAAATATTTAGATGTAAATTGTTATCAATAATTAAATTATTTTTCATTATGAAGCTACATGATGGCTATTGCTTTTGAATCGGTGTTGACTATATTGTCTATAAGGAGCAAACAGTAAAGACAGAAGAAAGGAACTGGCAACGTTGATACCTGAAGCTCCAAAGACGTGCGTTGAAACCAAAGTTGCTGAGAGGGTTTGATCCAATCATAACCAGAAATCGAGGGAACTTTCGAATAATCTCCACTATCGAGGAAGTAAAGATTGAGGACTGATTTGTTTTCAAAACCAGAGCCTTCAACCCCATGGACCTCCAAGTTGTAATTCCCAAAACCATCAATGAGATCAACCCCGGCAGGATTGACCTGAGACAAAGTGTGCTTGAGGGTAACTATATGTTTCATGACCCCTTCTCTTGACAAGGCGGACTGTTGGTCGTGGTTTCCCAATACGGCAGCCCATGGTATGCTTGCAGAAATGGCAGGGGAGAATGCAGCATCTAAAGATCTTGCAGCATCGGTCGCGTCAGCGGCATAGATATTATCCCCTTCATCAGATTGTAAAAGCATGAAACAGTTAGCTTTGGATACCTTCATTCGTCAAGATTGGCGCCTACGGCTAAGCCGTGATGTAGAGCGAATGCTTATACAATACGTACAAGCACAAAACGTGATTCAGTAGCTTGAGTTGTTTGAGAATAGAAGAAGGGAACTAACCCGTGAAAACAATGAGGTCGGGCTTCTCAGCCAGGATCATCCGATGGAGGAAGGCGGTGGTGTTGAGGTCGGAGCAACTTACGTTCTCAGAAGGAAGAACATTCCTGCAGGGTGTGGTCTTGCCATCGGCGTAGTGCATGTCCGCCACCTGCAATATCTTGAATTCCCCGTTTTCCTTCAACCGCAACTGCTTCTGCTTCGTTTCTTCCGTTGAAACGGCGAGAGAGCACAGACAAAGGACGACCGCCCCAGCTAGCAGACCCCGAACGCCGATTGTCTTCTTCTGCTCCTCCATATTCTTGATGCCTACGGAAACAGAACTTCCGTTCAATGGTGGTCTCATGCTGTTATATCGCCTCATCTTCTCTCATTACTTCAGTGTGAAACCAAACAGAGTCAACAAGACTACTTTAAGAAAAGGGGAGTCCGCATTGGAGGGCTAGTGGACTTGGAAGACCATCCGTCTACCTCCACAGTGAACGTCACATCCTTCACGGCGGCGAATGATAAAGAGAGATGGTCTTTTGAGTTTTTTATGTTAGCCATTAAAAATATGAACAAGTTTTACATTTAACTAATATGCCATGATAGAGAAAACTAAGAGGCTCTAATAAAAAGAATAGAGATGAGCATACAAAAAATTCTAAAACTTGTTACGAATTAGTAATTGGATCATGAAACTTCCAAAAAGTTCAATTATATCCTAAAATTTGTCAAGTTGGTACTATCAAATTCTTCTATTAACTCTATCCAACATGATAAATGGAAAATGTAATAATTTTTAGGACTTGATTACGTTAACTTGACAAATTTAAGGATTTTATTGCATTTTCGTGATAAGTTTGAGGATTTAATTGCACATTTTGAAAGTTTTATGACTCAATTGTACTTTTGTAATAAGTTTTAAAATTTCTAGTGCACTTATCCAAGAAAATATATTTAATCAATGTAGCATATTTTAGTAACATGAACTTTAACAACGTATAAATTTTTATTTTGCCTTTTTAGATTTCACCTAGAATAGGTTGACACCTAAATCTTCGCTCGTAGGCCACAGTTGCATTTTCTGAAAATCTGTGAATGACTCTCCTGTAACAGCAAAATTTGACCCATAAGCATAAACAGCTGTCCTACATTATCCTGCGGCCATTTTTCTCGTTGGATTGCTTCTGCGCTTAGAAACTAGGCACATAGTTTGTTAATACCAAAGGTTCCCCTCCAGCGGGCCATTCATGCATTTTATAACAATTAGGGATCAAATTAGATGACAAACGGCGAAATTCAACTCCTAACATAACAACATTGATTTTGCATCATATTACATTGTTTTGCATTTAGAAACTAGAGATATCATAGTTTTTAGGACGTCCGACACTAAGTCAAAAATTAGTGGTCATGCATTTTATTAAAGAAAAAAGGTAGAAACCGAGATTGCCAAAAATGGAGAAATTTGATCCCTAGTAAGAAAACACCAACCCCGCACGAGTTTACATTTATTTCATTACGTCTATTTCATTACATCTAGTGATTAGAGACATGATAATTTTGATGCCTGGGCTTGATATCAGAAATTTGGACCGACAATGACGTTAGGACTCACTAATCCCGTCCACCAATATTGGACAACTTTGTTTAATCTCTTTTCTCATTGCATTTGAATCACTATCTAGGTGGGATTTCTCGAGAAACATAATGTTAACAAAGCCAAGTACAGTGGAAGAAAAGGGGAAATTTGGTGACATGATCCCTGATTAAGTCTCACCAGCTCAAGACCCAGTTCACGCACTAGTAGAGAAGTTTATTTATTTAGGGTTTTGCTAGCATAACAATTTTTGGATTACTGTGAGAATAAAAATTTGTTGTGAGTCACAAATTCTTGAAAAAGTGAACTTTATAATAATTTATAACTATTTGTTATTTGATTTTTGTGATCCAGAATAAACTGCTATTCTTATAATAAATTAAAAACTATCACCCAATCATTCATTATTCATTATATATATATATTCATGTTAATTTTGGAAATTAAAAATTGGCTATGTTCATAAATGTCAACCAAACGATTTTCCAAAGGACAAAGTACGATTGAATATATGTAATTTCCTTTTTACTATATTCACTAGCCCGAATACCCATGGCAAGCACGGGTTGGTTTTCTCTATTTATTATAATAAGGATATTTCCTAACAAAATGGGTTTTCACATAATATAAATCTTGCCTCGATCGTCAATTTATTCATCGTAATGTAAAATAGTCTAAGAAAAATAATTTAGTTACTTTATATTCCTATTCATCAATATATATTTTATTTGCTCATCATCACATTCACTTTTGCTTTCCTTTTGAGTAAATAATAATTTTAATGTAATCAATGTGTTTGACACCAAAAAAATGAACTACTTTTTATTATTATTATCAACGAGTATCAAAGTTCACCAATAAGAACAAAGTTTGGTCAATAATAAACAGAACAATCGACACCTTAAATGGAATCGACAACTTGCTAAAGAAGTCATTGATAACGCTAGTTACTAATGAAAGCCTTTATCGAGACTTAAGAAGTTGACTAGCAAATTCATCAACGGCGGGCAATTGACACAAATATGCAATTGCAGGGTTGTTGTGTTGTTGTTGCCACTAATTTAGGAATTTTTTGACTTCTTGTGGATATTTGTTCTAGATAATAGGAGATAGTGGGTAACAAAAATTCTTGTAATGGTTGTTAGGAAGTTATTTGTTATTTTAATTCCAAAATTGTAACCGTTGTACCTAATCATCAATTGTGGGCTAGAAAAAGCCATGTTATACTTTGGCTCCGTTTGGTTCGGCTTTCTCAAGGGGCTTTGAGCCCCCAAAGCCCCTTGAGAAAAAATTTTGGTGTTTAGTTCAGTATTTGGAGCTCCCCTTTCCCAAATGCTACTCTTTGAAATGCTGAAAGCTCAAAGCAGGTGGGGACTTGCTTTGGGCATTTCAGCATTTTCAACATGCTGGTCCTCCTATTAATGAATTTTCGCTTATTGCCTATTTTACCCTCAAAATTTTATTAAAAGTCCAATTTTACCCAATACAAAACAAAATCCTAACTCTTTCAACGCTTTCCTCTGTTCTGCAACATTACTCCATCACGCAATGACGGCTCTCTTCTTTGTCTCTCTCTCTCTCTCTTTCTCCCTGCAACTCACACCACTCCATCACGCGACGGTTCTCTTCTTCATCTCTCTCTCCTATCGAGCAAATCCGAGATCTGGATCTTCTACCCTCTTGACGAGTGAGTGAATCCGAGATTCGAGATTGGTTTTGTTTCTCTTTGATCTTTTACTTCCTCTCACGGAGCGGCGACGGCTATGCTTCCTGCTCCTGCGATGGCAAAACCCTAGGGACGAAATGGGGGGTTATCTTGTCTTGTGTTGCTGACTTAAACTTGCCCTTTTGATTTGAATCGGTGGTAGCGAGGATCAAGGTGCACGAGTTGAAGTCGAAGACCGACCTTCTGACCTAGCTAAAGGAACTCAAGGCCGAGCATGCCCTCCTCTGCATCACCAAGGTCACCGGTGGCTTTGGTGCTGGGCGCTACTAGTCCTGCTGCAATTGCTGGGCTCATGATTGCAGCGGTTGGTGCTGCTGTGGCCGGGGACGTGGCTGCTAAGAAAGGTCCAAGTAGAGATGCTTCCATCGCTGTAGACAAGGGTTATTCTGCAAAAGGAGCCCTTCAAGTCCACCTCAGTAAGGCTAATTAAATTCTAAGCAACAATCAAAGAACTCAAAGTTCTTGTAAATTTATCTTTATCTTTACTTTTTCGTAATTTAAATATCTTTAATTCCCGTAATTTAGTCATAATTTCACATATCTCATCATCCACAATTAAATTTTGGCATGTATATTATTTGTAGTTTTAAGAATTTCATCGTCTATTAAATTTCAACGTTGTATCTTTATCATCGCACTTTGTCATTGGTTAAATTTTGGCAAATCTTTTAATATCATCGGGTTTCATCGTTGATTAAATTCCATTGAAATGTATCTGTTCCTATGTTCCATTAGTATAACTCATGTCTAGAATCGCTAGAGAACTTGTCTCAATCTTAAAAAGCCGAAGTATGAATTTTGGTGAAAGATACTTCATCAATAATCCAATTTCTACAAAACATCTTTTTGCTAGCCTAGTGGAACAACTTGTGGCTCGATTTGAGGAAATTAATTGCCAAGAACAATGAATCATCATGAACCTAACAATGCCACGGATAACAATACCAATGGCAGTGACAAGGCTGTGCACTATGAATCTTCAACCATTAATAGGCAGAAAAAGGCCAATATGAGGGTGCAAATTTTCCCCGACATCTCACTAAAAAACAATCAAGATAAGTTGCACAAAATGCTCATTTGTTGGCCAACATGAAGAGATTGTTCATAGAGCAACGGAACAATATAGCCAATTACATTTCAAGTCACATGACAGATGTGATCAAGCTGATCATCATCAATGCCATGAATGATATTTTCTCAAGGCTAGAATTGTCTAATTAATCACCACTGTCCAATTTAGTTGTAATAGGGTATGTTCCTAATCTCTTCATTTATTGATGCTAATAATGTTTGTCAGAGTAGTCAACCCCTTATAAGAATTATGCAAAGGCTTGAATCTCTTAATCAAGATCACAATAAAATGGGAATAATCAGGATTATCTTGATCAAAATAACCAAATTGGTGGCAATAATTTGGGAAATCAAGATGACCAGCAAGCCAGTCAATTGCCAAATGATGAAGATATAATGAGAGTTCCACCCAATGTTAATAATCGGATTAGGCCTAACATGCTAATTAACGTTGATAATTTGACAAAACCAGAGTTACTACCTACAAGGCAAAATGATCAACCAAATTCACAATTGAACCTAGCACAATTTATTGAAGAAGTTCAACGATATAGTTTTTTTTTTTTGGTCAGTACGATGATTGCAGTTAGACAAACGTGTTATCAAACCTATTTATTAGAAACTACATCTTGAATGGGTTGATATCAAGCCTTTTTGAAGAGGCTTTGAAATTCCTAAATTTGCCGTTTTTACTAGCAAAGATTAACAATTGACTATTGAACACATTGGTTGATTTATAGCCTAACAATGATAAGTAAGGACAAATGAGTTTTTAAGACTAAAGTTATTTCCTTTGCCTTTATCGAAAATTGCTTTCACGTGGTACATTAATTTATCACCTAATTCTGTGTGTAATTAGGCAAAGATAGAGAGACTAGTCCATTTCAATTTTATAGAACAATATCTAAGGTATCGATAGTTGATTTGGCCACACTCAATCAATACAATAATGAGTCAGTCAATCAGTTTGTTGCTCAATTAAAAAAGGCTAAAAATATATGTCTCACTTCACTCGTAGAAAAAGGAATCACAATTTTGGCTTTCAATGGATTGAAATTCAATCTAAGAGAAAAATCCAAAGGCCAAAAACTTTGCTAGTTTATTTCAGTTGGCAAAGCAAGTGTCTAAATATGAGCATCTACTTAAAGACAAAGATCGAGGGCCACATGAAGACTTTACACAAAACGTAACTTTTGTGGGAAAGTGTGCCAGATGATGAATTTGACCTATAATGTTTGGCAAGGAAAAAATTAAATTTGCCAATGACAAGGGAGCACATTATGACTCTTGATTATCTAGTTTAAAAGAATTGATTGATTTATGAATCATTCCATTCTTTTACATATGTTGACACCAAAAAATAAACAACTCTTTTTTTTTTTTAATTATCAACAAGTATCAAACTTAGTCGATATGATCAAAGTTTGATCAACAATGAATAGAACAATCATCAATTTGCTAAGGAAGTCATCAACAACATTAGTTATCAACCAAAGCATTTATCAAGACTTGAGTAGTTGATCAACAAATTCATTAGTAGTGGGCAATTGACACAAAGACATAACTCCTAAGTAATTATGTTTAGTTGCTGCTAAATTTAGGGATTTCTAATGTCTTATATATGTTTGTTTTACATAATTGGCGTTAGTGGATGACACAACTTCTTGTAACCGCTATTAGGAAGTTTTTTGTCATTAGAATTCCAAAATTGAAACTATTGTATGTAATAGTAGATTGTGGGCTGTAAATAGCCACATTGCACTTTTTGTAAGCCCGATCAATCAAATAATCAATCAAACAAAGAACTGAACAATCTTAGAAATTTATCTTTATCTTTACCTTTTTGCAATTTTAATATCTTTCAATTGCTATACCTTAGTCATAGTTTCAAATATCTATTTTTTGATTCAATTCTAGCGTATATCTTAGTTATAGTTTTAAGATCTTCAACATCGATTAAATTCCAACAAAACTTTTTATATCACCAGGCTTCATCGTTGATTAAATTCCATTGAAGCGTGTACATTCCTTGTCTTCCATTGATACAACTCCTATATGGAATCGTTACAGAACCCGTCTTAATCTTAAAAAGCCAAAGAACGATTTTTAGTGAAAAAAAATTCGTCAAGTATCCATTTATATAATGTTTTCTTGTTTGGATGTTAATTTCACATTTATTTTTTTATCACCTCTATATATTTCCAAGAAAAAGCTGTATATTATTATTGTTTAATCGGAATATGATATCTAACTTAGAGTGCATTTGTTTTGCCGAAACTCAATGAGCAAGGAAAATGAGAAAACATTTTCTAGGAATAAGGTTAGTTTTTTATTTTTTATTTTGATGATATATAATCGAAAGTGTTTTCTAATGTTTGAATCTTATTTGAAAATGATTTCAATCTCATGACTTTATCTTAGGCCAAAAAATTAAATTTTTAAATAATTTTTATATTAAAAAATTTGAATTTTTTATATTTTATTTTTTTCTAAAAAATTCAAATTTTTTAATTATTCTTTAATTTTCTTTTTCCTCCTTCCTCTGCTGTGACTAGTCGACGACGGTCACAGTGGAGCTTGAGGCTCACCCAACAATGGCTAGAACAAAGCTCGAGCTCGCTGTGATTTGACGAAACTCGAACTTGTCAACCTTGAGCTAAAAGCACAGCCATAGGACAACAAGGCTTGACCTTGTGTGAGGTCGATGAGCTTGAGCTTGACCTAATTGAGATTTGGAGAGGTCGAGCCTCTCTTGCTCGTGCTTATGACCAGTTGCCGACCATCACTAAGGCCCAGCCACCGACTAAGGGAGAAATGAAAATAAAAGAAGAAAGAAAAGCAAACACTAAAAAACTAAAAAAAAATTGCAAAATTCAAGATGGGCAATTATTGAAAGTATTTTCAGATCTTTAGATTTATGAATTCGCTTTCTTAAATTTATAGCATAAATATTTTTGTTGACCAGAAAGTGCTTTTGGTTAACTAACCATTTTCCACGAATCAAAAGAGTGAAGTGTGAAAATCAATTCCTAGAAACACTTTCCCCGAAACAAACACACTCTTAGGTGCTAATTAATAATTGGTTAGTTACGTCTTTACTAGGCTTAATTGATTCTTTAGATTTTTTTAATTCGCATAAGAAGATGGAGTTTTCTACTTAGTTCTTTTGTCTTAATTGTTCAATTGCTTGATTGTACTTTAGTTATCTGGTTTGAAAAATCCCATCATTTTTCTTATATTTGATTTTTGTTTAGTGGTTGTCTTCTCAAGATGGACCTATTTGTTATCTTTATTCATTTTTCTTTTTCGTATTTTGGCAACTTGCTACAACGCTGGCAACACTTGCCAATCAAAACGCCACGTGGCAATCTCCAGTGATAATTAGAAAGCCTACCATATACTAATGATACTGATAATGAGGTGATATAGGGCATACCGAAAAGGAAAATTTTCATAAGAGCATAATGACATAAATGAGTCAACGCGGTCCATTTATGAAATATAATTATAGTGGTCTTGGTCAATACTCGGTGTGTGAGGAAGACCCAATCAATCAGACGGGTCATTCTTTTCCATGTTTTCATATTTGAGCCAGTACAAGAGAGGGTTAAGTATGGTGTTAATCCTTCAAGTTAATTCCCCGTCAAACTTTGGTTTTCTAATCTTTATTTTGTTCGATTTAAGTTCTCTAACTTTCTTGATTTGTGCAATTCAATCCTCTAAGTTTTATTTTGTACAACCAAGCCTTTTAACTTTCTTGACTTGTGTGATCAAATTCTTCATTCAATTATTCTCACTAAATCATAAAATTAATCGATGTGCATGACATTGCCAATATGGCAGAAAATGGCACGTGAATTATGACGTTAATGTGATATGAAATTAACAAAAGAAAAAGAAAACTTGGAATAAAGTTAAAAAAAAAAAACACTCGATTGCACGTACTAAAAAAGTTATTAGATTTGATTGAATAAAAAAAAGGGTTAATACCCTAAAAAACCCCAAACTGGTACACTTGTGACAAATTTACCCTAAACTATTTTTTTGACCATGAAAAACTCCAAATTGGTACACCTTTGACAAATTTACCTCGATTGACTGTTAAAAACCCTAAACTGGTATATTTATGACAAATTTACTCCAAACTAATTTATTCGACAATAAAAAATCACAAACTGATAAATTTGTAACAAATATACCCTCTCCTAAATTGGATTAATACCACAAAAAAAATTACAAAAATTGTAAACTGTGACAAACGGAGCTTAAAATCCTAAATTGGTATATTAATTAACTATCACGTGTCATTTAACTTAATAATTTGATAGTAAAATTGGATTAATACCACAAAAAAATTACAAAAATTGTAAAATGTGACAAACGGAGCTTAAAATCCTAAATTGGTATATTAATTAACTATCACGTGTCATTTACCTTAATAATTTGATAGTAAAATTTAACGAAAATTAACAGGAGGTGAATTTGTCACAAGTGTACCAATTTGGGGTAAATTTGTCACAGGTGCACCAGTTTGGGGTTTTTCATGGTCAAAAAAATAGTTTGGGGTAAATTTGTCACAAGTATATCAGTTTAGGATTTTTTTGGGTATTAACCCTAAAAAAAACTTATAGAACCAAACCGCACAAAATGAGAAAATAGAGGACGTAATTGCATAAAAAAAAATTGTTAGGCTATCAAATCGAACAAAGACTGAAACTTATAGGATTGAACCAACAATTTATCTGCGAATGGATCCCCGAGTAGGTAGTGAGATCGAGAAAATGGTTGAGAAAAAATAATTAACCATTCCCATGTCATTTCGAGAACAATTGCCGGTTAAATTAAATCTAATTTTTCACCGACGGGTGATGATTAAATTTCTCGACCATAGAGAAGTCACTGCTCTCCAATTGCAATTTGATTCTTGGAGGCCCCTAGACCCTCTCGTGTGATTATACTATTGAGCCTTATTATATTTACGTGCTAACGACCCAAGATAAGACGATTTGCTTGCTTGGTCGAGTTGAAAGTTTGGAAAATCATGTCGAAAGAAGAAGGAAATTTCGGGACTTTCCAATTGATAATACAAATTAAGCATCAAATTGAAGCCCAGTGCGTGATTTGATCTAATGGTAACGACAAGGATGCGAGCGCTCTTTCTTTAGACTTTCTTGAAGACTCCTGGTTTTATTTATGAGATTAGATTCGATGGTGTCGACAAAAATGCCTGCGGTCTTTCGTTAAACTTCCTCGAAGACTCTCATATTTATTTATTAAATTTGATCTGATAGTACCGACAAAGACGCAAGCGGTCTCTCTTTAAACTTCCTCGAAGACTCTCATATTTAAATATTAAATTTGATCTTAGTACCGACAAAGACGCAAGCGGTCTTTCTTTAATCTTTCTCGAAGACGCCCATATTAATTTTTGAGATTAGATCCAACTGTGTGATCTAGGTGTAGAAAAAAGAATTATCATAAGATCCCAATGACATGAGTGAGTCAACGCTGTCCATGTATGAAATATGATAATAGTGGTCACCGGTCATACTCTGTGTCCGGATTACTGTGGATAATGTTGCGAAGACCCAGTCAATCACACGGAGTCATACTTTTCCATTTTCTTAATATTTGAGCTAGTATAAAGAAATAGAGGGTACTTACACCAAAAAAGAGAGGGTTAAGTATTTTGTTAATCCCTTAAGTTTGAGCGTTCGTATAATAAACGTTGAACTTTAGTTTCCTAACCTTTGTTTTATTCAATTAAATTTTCTAACTTTCTTGATCCATTGATCCATGAGATTTGATCATCTAAGATATATTTTATGCAACCGCATTCTCTACTCTCTCGACTTGTCCAATCCAATCCTTTGATCATTTGATCGCACTAAACTGTCGAATTAATTAATGGCATGGCTCTCTTAATGGCAGAAAATGACACGTTAATCACAATGTTATTGTAACGTCAAATTGACAAAAGGAAAAAAAAAATTGGAATATAAAGAACAAAGAAACCGTTGTATGATAGTGTTTTCTAAGCAGGTAAGCAGAACCTTCGATTGCGCAAATTGAAACAGTTATAGGGTATGATCGAATAAAAGAAATTAATACAACCAAATTGCATGAAATGAAAATATAGAGGATTCAGTTGCATAAAATAAGAGTTAGACTATTAAATCAAACAAACATTAAGACTTAAAGGATCGAAACTGCACTTAATCCTCTCGAAGGGATACCCGAGTTGGTGGTTTAGTGAGATCAAGAAAATGGTTGAGGAAAAAAAAAAGCACTCGTATTTCATTTTGAGAAAAAAAATATTGGTTCGATTAAAGCTGATTTTCGGTGATGAATAATGATTAAATTTCTCGAGGAAAGGAAAATCACCGCCCTCTAATTGCAATTTGATTCTTGACGCCTATAGACTGTCATATTTTTAGAATATTGAGGCCTACTCTATTTACGTGCTAACATCTGCTGCGGATTGGGCTGCTAAGGCCCATAACAATGGTCTTTTGCCACCTTCTTGGGCTTTTTTCCCTCTTCTCCCTTGTTAGACATTATAGGCGTTAGACATTATAGCCTTTGATGCCTTTTAAGCGGGTTGTAATGTTCGTTTCAGCTAATATATTGCCTCTTTTCGACCCAAAAAAAAAAAACCTAAGATATAATGACTTGCTTGCGTCATCGAGTCGATGGTTTGGATAATCATGTCATAAGCATAAGGAAATTTCCGGGATTTTTCCAATTGATTATAGCGATTGAGCATCAAATCGAGGCACAATTTGAGATTCCAACCAATGGTTGCGATAAGGATGCGGGTGGCCTTTCTTTAAATTTCCTTGAAGTCTCCCATATTTATTTATGAGATTATATCCAATCGTGTGACCTAGTCAAAGAAAAGAGAACTATCATTAGATCACAATGACATAAATCACTCTACGCGGTCCTTGAATGAAATATGATAATGGTGTTCACTGGCCAATAAATTGTGTCCGGGTTCCCGGGGATAATGCTGTCAAGATCCGATCAATCATAGAGTCATATTTGACTCTACGCGGTATGCTATGTCTGTTTTTAAAATTTCAATGTCTATTTGTAAGTCCATTGAGCAGAAAATTGCAAGATTCTGGTAGCAAAATCATTATAGCAAGTCCGGCATTCACTGGAAGAAATGAGACATACTCAAAAGAGCTATAGTATAAGGAAATATAGGGTGAAGTATAGCATTAATCCTCTAAATTTCAGACTTCGTGTGATTAAATGTGGAACTCCGATGCTCATGTAATTAAACTTTCATGTTTTAACCTTTATTTTGTTCGATTAAATCCTCAAACTCTAGTGATCTATGCCATTTGATCCCCGAAGTTTTACTTTATGCAACCAAATTCTCTACTTTCTCAACTTGTGCAATTTAAATATTTGGTCAACTACTCTCATGAAATTGTCATATTAATTAATCCATGGCAGAAAATGACACATGAATTGTGGCGTTAATGTAACATCAAATTGACACTAAGTATCTTTTCCTAAACTTGAAAAGTCAGATCGGAACAGGGAATAATCTACAATGATCAAGTTCCATTGATTTTTCCAAGTATTAATTGGCCCATAATTAAGAAAAGTGGTTGTAATAAAAGTTGAAGTAGACATCCTAAGTTTCAATTAGCAGTTGTAATTATTCAATTTGGAGTTTGTTAAGGCATTTAATTAGATTAAGACTTGAAAGGTCACAATTAGGGGTAAAACAAAGAAGTTACTCTTTTGCTCAACTAATTGATTTCGTGGTTTATAATGCTAATTGATGAGTAGAGCCGTTAAACGGGTGAGTCAGGTCGGGTTTGGGTCGGGTCATTAATGGTCCGACCCAAATTGACCCATTAACCCAATTATGACCCATTTATGCTTAATGTAAATTTTTCGACCCAAACCCGACCCGACCCATACCCAACCCATACCCGACCCGACCCAACTCATATTAATAAAATACTTTCATATTTAACAAATTTAGAAAAACTTATTCCTATGTTTTTTTTAAAGATTATATTATTAAAATACTTCCAAGCTTTTATATATATTATTTTTTTTTAAATTGTATTGCTAAAATAGTTTTATACAATATAAATTTAATGGAAAATTTTTATAAAATTTAAAATAATTATTTTTAAAAAATCGAAATTTAATTATTTTTTAAAAAAATTAAAATTTTTAATTATTTTTATTTTATTTTTAAAATATAATTTTTTTCTTTTTCTCTTTTATTTTTTATTTTTCTCTTTTTTCTTCTCCTTCTTCTTCTTCTTTGGCTGGCCGCCGGCCACGATGTCACCGGCGACCCGGCCACGGTGTGAGCCTCGAGCTTGCCGACGCCGACGAGGCCTCCACCTTGCCAGATCTAGCAAGCTTGAGGCTCGCTGGTGTCGGGCGAGCTTGAGCTCGCCCCTCGCCAGAACTGGTGAGGCTCGAGCCTCGTTTGACGTCGGCGAGCTCGAGGCTAGCCAGATCGGCGAGGCTAGAGCCTCACCCGACGTTGGCGGGCTCGAGTCTCGCCAGATCGGCGAGGCTCGAGCCTCGCCCGACGTCGATAGGCTCGAGGCTCGCCAAATCGGCGAGGCTCGAGCCTTGCCGGGTGTTAGCGAGGCCTCCGCCTTGCCAAGATCCGGTGAGGCTCGAGCCTCATCGGGCGTTAGCAAGGCCTCCGCCTCGCCAAGATCCGGCGAGCTCGAGGCTCGCCTGTCCGGTCGCCGGCCGTCGCCGTGCCGGCGACCGGAAGGACGAAGGAGAAAGAAAAAAAAAGAGAAAGATTAAAAAAAAAAAAAAAAAAAAGGAAGAAAAAGAAAAGAGAAAATAAAAATAAAAAAATTATAATTTCGATTTTTATAAAGTTAAAGAGAGAAGGGAGGGATTATAATGTTTTTGTTGAAGATGAGTTTTCAACCCAACCCATTTAAAACCCACTTAAGACCCACCTATCTTAAACCTTTAATTGTGAAACCCATTTAACTATCTTTTGTTATAAACAAGTGACCCATTTATGACCCATTTAAGATTTAAATGGGTCATAAATGGGTTTATGACCCATTTTAACACCTCTATTGATAAGGCATTCAATTAGACTAAACCTTCGAGGTCATAATTAGGAGTAAAACAGAGAAGTTGCTCTTTTGCTCAACTAATTGATTTTGTGGTTTATAATGCTAATTAGCCTAAATGCATTATTAATTGACCTTACTTGTGATTGAATTGATGATTGATTGATCTCAATGTCGATTGGTGATGCATGACATTCAACGGGTGTCATGACCCTTCTTTTCCATTGAGGAAAAAGATGAGGTTTACAAGTAATACCGAGTTGGGACCAATAGTCCTAATTCAATGCAGGTTCTCCCAAATTCTTACCTTGCACAACATTTGCGAATTTATTTAAAGTCAATTAACCCTATCAAAATTCTATGTGATGAGTCATTACTAATCTATTGGGATTTGCTAGAAATCAAGTGAAGCATGGGAGTATAACTCACTTGCTATTCAACTAGAGACTTTCTAGAGTTGGGAACTTGATTATAGTAGCTACTTAACTAGTGCCTTTTGGTACCTAAGCTTAATTACTTGTTAACTAAGGTGTCCACACAGTTTTTCTATGCAATTATGAGTCATAAGTTCTTGTCCACTAAGAGTCCGTGTGATGTTTATTATGATCCTAGTGTATGGCCTAACCATCTCAACTAGGCTAAACAAAACAGAAGAAAAACAATAAAAGAAATGACCTGGAATAATCACACACATCAAAAGAGACAATAAAGGAGAAAGTTAAAAAAAAAAAAAATGCAGTGTTGTAAACCAATTTGATGCAAGTAAGGCAAAGAATATGACATGGCCTCTTTATTATGCCTCAGGAGCTACAATTAAATAAAATACAATTACTCGTCTATAGGATCAATCTACCAAAACTAAACTATAAGTATTCACTAAAATCTCTAAACTATATGAATACTAAATGGCCCTAAGCTAAATCTAATATTAAGATATTACTATCTATACAAGGCCTATTTTCTAACCATTTTTTTGTTTTATACTTTTTTTTTTTATTTTTTGGAATGTTTTATTTTTATTTATTTCAAGAAAAAGGACTCGAGCTAGGCCCTTGGGCCTAGTCTGTGAGTTCGGTTAGACTTAAACTCACAAAAATGTGGGCCAAGCTCTATTACTTGGTCCACATGCAAGAGGCATATTTGGGTTGCTCAAGAACAAATCACAAATGGGCTTAATAAGCCTTTTCAATTAAAACTTCACAAGCCCATCTTTGAATCTAAGCTCACCCAAGCCCACTCTTTATCAAGTCATAATGAGCCCACACCGATCCCCCCATATCAAGTTTACACAAGTGATGAAAGATGGTCAAATCGACAGCAAAGATTGTTCAAATGATGAAACCAACGATCTGACTCGGTGATCGCATTTCAAGTGGGAGTAGAGTTCTTCAAATACTTGGATTGCATAATAAAGGAAAACAGGGAGTTCATGCAACACAAGAATGAGAACGGTGGAAAGTGGCATCATCAATGGATTGGCAGCTTTGGATATTAAGAGTAGCGCTTGTGAATCGCTTCCCTAAGAGAATTTCATTGCTGGTTCTGTGTGTTTATGTTTCTCTCCTTTCTTGCGTGCCTGCCTATATGCACGCGGACAAAAAACTGATTCTTTTAGGGTTTCCTCCAACTTTGTAGGTTTCAGAATGAGTTGTGCAAGTCATCCATTGATGGCACTCCTACTAAGGAAAATGCAGTTGAAAAAACTAATAGAGCTATTGGTGGTTCCATTGGTAGTAGCCTTGCTCTTTAGGGGCATGGATGGGCTAAAGCATATAGTATGCAAAATTGCCACGTGACATGTCTAGCTAGAATTTTTTGGATGATTTTCAGTTGAATATCTTTGTATTCTTACTGGGTATGCTGTCAATTTACTAGTTATTCAGTAATAAATATTCTCACATTGGTAATATTTTAAGTGCAAAATATGAGAGGGAATGGTGTAGGTAGCAGCCATTCAAGATTACCCCTAAATATTATGCAAGACAGTAAGATAAACTAGCAATTCATCACCAAAAAACTAGTAAGTTTACAGAGAGAAATAGTTTATAGAGAAAAAGCTCAGCGAGAGAATGCTTTGTATTTCTTGAGTGTTTAGTGGATGCAAATGAGGGAGAGCTCCCTATTTATACAAAGAGAGCCTCTCATTACAACCGTAGATTATTTCTAAATCTAATCTCCTATCTACCCAAGAATTCTCTAGAACATGGTACATTTACCATATTGCCTGTCCTAGGAATATTCTAGAGATTTAAAAACTCTCTCATTACCACCGTAGATTTTCTCTAAATCTAACCATAGAAATTGCATCCATCTACTAACTACCGACATTCATGACAAGAATTCTTTAGAACATGGTACATTCACCGTATTGCCCGTCCTATAAATATTCTAGAGTACTCCAAAAACTCAAAGAGACCTGCTTGGTCTTCTTGGATCATACACGGTCCTTGTCCATAGGGAATCTCGCTATTGTGACAATACCAAGTTACTAAAGTTGCAATGAGCTGAAGCTTATCGACTCATGAGTGCAACTAACACAAAACAACTAGTCTTGTGGTAAAAATCTGTGTAAGCTCCTTTGCCTGAATACAACAAAATTGTAGTTTGATATAAGAACAATAGACTTCAGTCTGGTCAGTCATGATCCATTCCAACTTGACTCACTCTCCTCATAATATTACTATTTACACAACCTCTCTCCTTTGTCACTAAACCTCTTCTTTATATTACAAAAAGAAAAGCCAAAACAAGTTAATCGAGCAGAACCGAGTTTTAGGTTCTGATTATATTTGGTCCGGGCTACGATTTGGTTTAAAGCTTATACACACCCAAAATAGTTCAATTCGGTTCTATTCAAATTTCCTGATTTATTTATTTATTTATTTATTTTTTTGAAATTTCTATTTCTTTTGAGTTGAATGAGAAGCATTTTGTTGGATGGCAGTAATCATAAATTATGTGTGATTCGAATAGTGGTTTCAAAATGATAAAGCTTCCCACATGATTTTTTTGTGATATGGTATTTTATTCTCACGTCATACACCATTTGATTAATGAAACTCAGAATGTCAAAATTAGGGATCGAGTCTTTCTTAATTCGATAGTTTTCAATTTATTATCCATCCAATAAAGATTGGAGTTATCAGTTCCCTTCCTAAAATCGAAACCCAAAGCTAGATAGAAAATAAATCAATCAATTTAGATTTAGAATCATTCTCTTAATGGAGTAGCTTAGTCTATATTAGTACAATCCTTACTAAAATGAGTAGAAACTAGACTCCCCATAATCTAGTTCAAATTTAGGAATTAGGAGTAGTCTCTAGGATCAAATTTATGGGGAGTTCACATCCCAAGGCTTAGCACAAAGCCATGTATGTTTTTTGCCCAACAAGTATCGAAATTTTTTGTACTTTTCTTTAAACGTTGTCAATACCGAGGTGTTTACTTTTATCACTTTTAATAAATTGGTTGTTTTTTCCCCCATTTTTAACATGGCTACAATAAGCGTAGGATCATAATAAAGTTCCAAAACAATTGAATGACCTTTAGGATTCATATTTGGAAAAGACTATTTGATTACTTAGATGAACAATCTAACCAAATTAAAGGTATCGAAATGGCATTTATAGACACTAATGGAGTAACCAAGTCCCGAAATGTAGAAAAATCCGGTTGCATAGGAAGTGAAATAATCTTGTGTGCCTCACTTGATTTTAGGAAACCCCAAAATGCTAATGGCAATTCCAATCTCCCATAGAATTCTTTAAAATTAATCCGAACTTAAAACAAAGTCTAATGTCACACAATGTAAAAGTTTTGGACAATATGCACCTGATCAAGGGCCATCGGCCCGCCTTTTAAGCATGACCTTTAACCCTCATTCCTTTTCCTCTAACAGAAAAAAAAAAAAAAAAAGATGGTGTGGCTTGGCAACTCTATCAGGGAATTGATTATATTAAAAGAACTTTGGCTTAGATTAACTTGGTTGATTGTTCACTAATGTGATCTTAATGGCCATGTGCGTGAAAGTCATGAGGAATACAAGGTTAGTTAACCACATGTTAAATATTCTTGTAGGTTTGGAGTTATAAGGGGAGGCTTATTTGTTAATCCCATGTTTTGTAGGTGAAGAAATGATGTATTGAATGAATGAGGATTATTTAGAAGCAATTATTGATTTGAATTTACTATGCATGCCTTTAACACTTTAGCACTACACATTGCATACACAACCCATGATCCAAAGAACCTCTGGTTGCATTAGGTAAATCTTGGGGGTGTTGTGTGTGGAACCCACATGGGGAAAATACTTGTGGTTATCCATTCTCAATTCCGCTCATTTCGACCATAAGGGAGTGGCACCATCCGACAAATTGAAGTGGGAGCTTTAAACCTTTAGATTTTGACCTTTAGGCATCAAACCTCACAAGTTGCATGTGTTTGTCTTTGTGATTGACGTATCCTTTCCCATTTAATTGGTTCATATGAATTGTCCCAACTCTCAATCATCGCTCTTTTTTATACAATGCAATTTCTTTACAAGAATTTATTTCTTTTTGTAATATATGGTAATTGATCAAAACGCCCTCTTAGGTCTAGATATAATGGCACAACCGGAGCTCTGAATCATTCTTGCCTCCAAAGATGACCCTCTTGGAATTGTGGGAGAGGCTTGATCTAGAAAAGCAAAAATATGTTGAGATGAGAATTGGAATACCTCATCTCTCTTCTACATGTTGAGCTGCAATTAACAATGTTTAGGGCTTGATCCCATTTATGGAACCGATGCCATCTACATTTGTTTTTGGTCGGAATGAATTCACCCCAATAATAGAGGAAGACGACATTGACATGGGTAGATATGACTTGTTTGGTTTAGTTGGGCCTCCAATTGATCAAAGTTATTGTGTCTCTACTGAGTCAATTCTTAGGAAGAAATACTGTCATAATAAAAAAAAAGTTTCTTCAAAGGAAATAGTAATGCTCCTCATTTAGCATTCTTAGAAACAGAAACTCTTGGGTCTACCCATAGGATCGGGTTGTCAATCTTCCAAAATATTTCTCCTAACTTTCTTTGGGTTTATAACATTCCCTTTCATCAAAAAGGTGAATCCTTTAGTCACTCGTATTGTTCATCAAGTCTGTCAATTCAAGAAATTCTCAAATATGATTTTGGCTGAAATCTTCATTTCACCCACCCGATTTACTGAAGAAGGGATAAGCACTTTTAAAGCACGCATGAGACTCCTCCAAATTTGGTTTCTTTCTCACCTCAAAGAGTTTGGCCTAAACATGAAACTTACCGACACTTGCCAAGATTCTCATTCTATCCAAAACTTTGAAGAACAAACCCAAATTCATTCCTCCTTGGTCATTTTACCCGTGCATTGACTTTCTGACTGATATTACTGCCAATAAATTCTATGGCAAGGTCGTTGGGTAGGACGTCATGAGGCCCACCTTATTCATGGGCAAGACAACCCGATCCCACTTCCGAGGTTTCCGGTGTCTTTTTCATGTTACCATTAGTTTTCTGGCGTCATCATTTTCTAATGTTTGATTTTTCTGTTAGTGGTCATCTTCTTGCAAGAAAAAAAAAGATAAGGTGGCAACCGGTCAATACTCGGTAATCGGATTCCTGGGGATAATGTTGAGGAGCTGGAACTTAGTGCGAAGACGCAGTCAATCACACGTACTCATACATTTCCATTCTTTTTTTTTTTTTTTTTTTTTAAATTATTTGAGCTCAGTGCAAAGAAAGAGGAGGTTAAGTGTAGTATTTAATCCCTTAAATTTTAGGTTCGTGTAATTCAAGGTTGGACTTTTGGTTTTCTGATTTTTATTTTGTTCGATTAAATTCTTTGACTTTTTTTTTTTTTTTTTATTTTTTTTATCTATGTGATTCAATCCTTCAAGTTTTATTTTATGGAATAAAGTTCTTTGACTTTCTCAACTTGTGCATTCCAATTCTTCGGTCAACAACAGCCCTCACTAAACCGTCAGGTAAAATGGAATGGCACATGAATCATGATGTTATCGTGGAGTCAAATTGACAGTGCAAGAAAAATACAAACTTAGAAAAGATTTAAAATAAAAACTAATTTAATAGTGTTAATTAAATATTCTCCTTACGCCATTGACAGAGAGTTTTGAATTGTCTTTGTTTTTTGCATCAATCACCATAAGAAGGATCATTACAGAATCTTTTTTTATCAAACATTTGACTTTTAACTCAGTCTTTTGACAAGCCCGATCAAGTTCTTTGTTGCTCTCAAAATGACTCCTAAAGGCCTTCCTTTGAATGCAAATATCATCACAAGCAAAACACTAGATTGGACAAATTAATAAATTTATGGACTTGATTGAATAAATAAAACTTAGATAGCAAAGCCGCACAAAATAGAAAAGTAGGTGACTTAGTTGCACAAAATAAGAGTTAGATAACCAAATCAAACAAACATAGGGAATCGAAACTGAACTTAATCCAAAAATGGATAATCGGGTTAGTGATTTTATGAGAAAGTGATCGAGGAACAAAATTACCCACTCTATTTCATCTCTAGAACAATTTTTTAGTGCGACGAAAATTGACTTATCAATATTTGGTGATAATTAAATTTCAAACTTTTTTTGGCGAAAGGAAAATCACTATGATTCAAATAATTGTTGGAAGCCCTTATGACCTCTTCATTCTATAATTGGACGGCAGAACCTCATCCAATACACGTCTTCAACGTCCTAAGCCATGATGGTTGGCACGCGCCGTCATCGAGTCGAAGGTTTGGATAAGCGTTTCCGAAGAAGGAAAATTGCAGTGATTTCTCCAATCAACAACAGTAAATTAACACCGAATTGAAGCGCGTTTTCAGATTAGATTGCGAAACCACCGACAACGAATCGTGCCGAGAAAGGATGTGCGGGGGGCGAAGGAAGTTGCCACGTCACCCCCTCCTTTTCTCATTTGAGCACTTTTTTTTTTTCTTATTTTATTATAGTACTTTCAAACTTTATCATATTACTGCTTTTTATTCCACCTTTTTAAGCCTTTCTTTTTAATTTTTATTAAAGGTAAGTACGTGTCGGAAGATATGCGATCTTGTGGATTTGTACAATATTTAGATTGATATGGAAAAATAATTAATATCAATCTAATATAGGATTTGATTTGTAATATCATTTATTACATAGGCTTAGTGCTATAACTGTAGAGCTCAGTACATTATTGATCTATGGAATAGAATATATGAAAATTTCCTCCTTTTTCCTTATTCTTCCTTGCGTTCTTTTAGTACGGAAAAAGTTTGTGAATATTTATAGGTCACATGGGCCTTCGTCATGATTCTTTTCATATTTTTTTTTTCGATAAGAAAATCTTTATTTAGTGGGAATGCCCCTAAATACTAAGATATCAAATTTAAAGGAGTTTTCGTGAATCATATAATTCATATTATTACCATGCAAGGTTTAGATCTAAATTAGTTTTTTTGCAATGGGTGATGAATTATATTATAAATTTTTCGGGGAAAGGGAAATTGCAGCAATCCACCTAATTGTTGGAGACCTCTATGACCCTTTAATTTATGATTGGACTTTATAGTCTTATTTGATGTGTAATTTTAATGTCTTAAAATATTATTGATTGCATGTCCAGTCAAGTCGAAAGTTTAAATAAGTGATTTTTCGATGAAAAAATTATGGTGATTTTTTCAATTAATGATAGAGATTAGGCACCGAATTGAAGCAGATTTTGAGATCAAATCCGAATCTACAGACAAAGATGCGCGCGGCCTTTTTCGAAATTTTTCGAAAATTTCCACAATTAATTTATGAGTTGAGATCCAACTTTCCCGACAAGGATGCGCGGGGTTCCGCGATTACAGCAAGGAGCCAAGGAGGTTGCCACGTCACACGCTCCTTTTCTTGTTTTATTACCTTTTTTTTTCGCTTATTTTTTATTATGGTACTTTCTGACTTTCTTATATTGATCTTTATTCCACCGTCTGCCTCAATTGACAATTTTTTTTTTTCGAATTTTTACTAAAAGCGTAAAAGAAAAGAAGTCGGGCTATTTATAGGGCACATGGGTCTGCCGCGTGATTTTTTTTTTTTTTTATCCAGATAAGAAATTCTTTATTTTGTCTTACTATATACTATTAAATTTAGACACTGACGTCTACCAAGACGTCCATATAAAGTGGTCTCGTGGATCACATGATTAGAGTCATTAAATGAGAACGGGGGTTTCCATTTTTCATTTCATTGACATATTCATTAAATTTGACGTGACGCAAAAATGGAAAAAAGATCTTCAAATTGCTCATTCTTGCCGAAATTTTCCACCGATTGAAGTCAAGACCGTGCGCATCCATTTGATTACCTAGAAATTCAGATCTGATTTTTAACTCCATGGCAATAATCATAAGGTAAATACGATACAGTCGTCCTTATTCCAGTTGTCCATGGCAGGATATTGAAAGCTTTTATGGGTCACAGATTTCCTGCTATAAAAAGAAGAAATGTCCTCTTCAGCATTTTGCTAGATGGCAGATTTTATTTTATTTTTTGATTTTTTTTTTGAATTTCTGTTTTCATTGAGTTGAATGAGAAACATATTATTGGATGGCAGAATTTCTTTTTTGAAGTCTTTCTTTTGAAATTTCTTTTTTTCATTGAGTTGAACGAGTAGCATTTTGTTGGATGGCAGTAAACATGGAATCAATGTTTGATTTGAATTCCCACATAAATTTATATAAATATGGTATCTTTATGTGTCATATCTTATGCCATTTGATTGGCCAAATTTGGAAAATTGAAATCCAGGATGACTAGTTCCCAATTCTACCCAGTCCAATTATCATTTTGTCCAAAATAAATCAACTTTTTTTGCAATAATAAATTATTGTTGCACCATTTTACTATAAAACGTATATTGATCAAGTGGGTAGTGTTATTTCCTCAAGTTGAAAATCATAATCCGATTCTCAATATATGTAATTTCTTTTCTTTTTTTTTGGTAACAAGTTTATACATATATATCACAAATAAAATCCTTTTACCATATTTGGGACATTCTTACCATGGAAATGAATTTTTTAGCATAATCTAGTGGGACCACTACACATTGGGACATTGGGACCACAAGGTGTTATGTGTTTCTTGCGTGTGAAGCATTTTTAAATCGTTGCACATTAGGACATTGGTCCTTAGCCGGCCTTGGAAATCCGAAATGGACCAAATTCTCCCTAAAATCAAATCTAACTAGTCGATTGCCGAGTAGAGCTAGACCCAATTCCCACCCTTAGCTCCTTCTTCTCTCCAAAAAGGTATTTTTTGGTAATCTATCTATTCAATTTATTTGACTTTTGATAAGCATCGCTGTCGACCCAACAAAAAACGTCGTCGTCGTCGTCGTCACGCGCCACGACTCGAGTCGCGACCGTTTCCAAGAAAACGGAAAGCAAAGCCGCCCTCCGTTTCCATCAGGCCCGTCAACCCGAAACGCCGTTACTGAAAAAATAAATAAAAGAAAAGCAAAAAAAAGAAAAAGACAAATTAAAGCATCCAGCGAAGATGAGTAGACCAACTACCAAAGCCGCCAACCCGTGCCGAGTCGCCCGGAAACATCCCCCCCACGCGCCCACGTCGCGCGTGGGGCGCACGCGTCCTCGTCATCCTCCTTCTCGTCAAAGTTTCTGTGGCTGCTTGCCTGCCTGGAGCTCCCTCCGTAGCTTGCCTCCGAAGTTTCTCCTCCGCGTCCACACGCTCCTTCCCTCCTTCTCTCCTTCCTTCCTTCACACTTTCCTCCATCTCTTCCCCCGGTCTCCAGGCCTTTCGTCAACGCTCACGTCTCCCCTCTTTCCCTGTATAAAACCATAGCCTGAGGAGCAGCAGCAGCAGCAGCAACTCCTCCGTTTTTCAGGGCATTCCCAGAACTTAACTTCGTTCTCGCCATCTCTAGCTCCTGTCCACGCACGACCCACGATTCCCCTCCCTTCGTTGTGCTCTGCAGGCGTACTTAGCGGGTGAAATTCCCCGGCTTGTGGGTTGTTCTTGCGTTTTGGCTCGGATTTGAATCGAATTCCGGGGAAGGGGTCCGGATACCGGCGCGTGGAGCTTCTGGGTCTCGTCAAGTTGGGTTTTTGGTAGGAAGTTTGTTCCGTGAGCGTGGATTTAGTGCCGCATTCGATGGACGCGAAGGCTCCGGTGAGGTTTACCTTGGGGAAGCAGTCGTCCCTGGCGCCGGAGAGGCTGGAGGAGGAGTTGGAGGAGTCGAGTGACGACGAGCTCGACGCGGGGATTCAACCTGGAGTGAGGCTGATGTACTTGGCGAATGAGGGGGACGTGGAGGGAATGAAGGATGTACTGGATACCGGGGTCGATGTCAATTTCAAGGACATCGATGACCGGACCGCCCTGCACATCGCCGCGTGCCAGGGTTATGCCGACGTCGTCGCTTTGTTGATCGAAAGGAAGGCCATTGTCGATTGCAAGGACCGATGGGGCAGCACTGTAAGATCAATGTCTCCACGAATTTCCTGTTTCTGTGATGAATTCTTTCTGTGCTATGTTGTTTCAATGGATAAGTATGTTTCCTGTGGGAATATTCTGTGGGTTTGGGCGTGCTTGCTCGCCATTGGTGTCTATGACTGAGTGCCATCCCTTTTCTTCTTTTTTACTGTTTTGTCATTAGTCAGGGAGTTCAAGCTATAACTTGTTTTTGATGTACTAAATTCATGTAAAAAGAGGATTGTGAATTTGGTGGCGAAGTACACGAAAGGAGGAACTCTTTTTGTTACCCTTCAGGATGTACCTTCCTTCTTCATACTGCCTGTGAAGTTTTCTATCTCTACCCTTTTTCTATATTCTGCATTTCCCCCCTCAAGTTTCTTCTTTTCTTCAGCGGCTCCATCATTCCCAGTCCCTCGTGATCTGGTACTGATCCTTATTGTAAGGATCAATGCTTAGCAAGTGCTAGATCATTATTTATGCCTGATGAACGTGAGAGCATTAGTTTGGTGCAGTATCTTAATCAATCAAACTTCTCTGATGTTACTTGGAAAATTTAGTGGCAGCAATAGCAATGTGTGAAATTCTCTTTCAAGAGAGTAATTTCTTCTCCTTTGTGAGCACAACCAAAACAACTTGGTCTTTTCACCATAAGACATTCTATATAGTGACAGGATACAAATAGAATGGTGATACAAATAGAATGGCCAAGAAAATTGCATTTCTTAGCATCAGATAGAAGTTCATATTAACATCACTGCACAGTCAGTTGTATATTACATGAGAAAAGATGCCCAAACAGAGCCTTAATATTCAGTCCAGTAAGAACCTGAAGCCTGCATATATAGGCTTGAATAAACTGTTTTATGGACAGTCTACTCCATCAACTGTAAAGATGGAGTAGAATCAGTAATCTCTCTCTCTCTCTCTCTCTCTCTCTCTCTCTCTCTCTCTCTCTAAGTGACATTTGTCTCTGTGAATATAATTTAGTCAGCTAGTCTCTAAACATAATTGAGACAATGGAGCTAGTACAATGGGCTACGTATACTCTTGTTGTGCCCCATTGTCCATTAATTGCTTGTGATTTACTGTGTTTCAGCTGTTGCATAGTGCACCTATGTTTATATTGTTATATCTTGATTTTCCTAGAGATTTATCCATCACTGTAGTTCAGAACCTAATAATGTTCATACAGCCTCTTGCAGATGCTATATACTATAAAAAACATGATGTGATCAAACTTCTGGAGGAAAATGGTGCAAAACCTTTGGTATGTTTCCTGATTTGTTTTCTTTTCATGGACTGCTTTTGATTTCATTTTACTGACATGAGTCATTTTTAATATGTAACCCAATACTAATACATGACTTAAGATGGCACCGATGCATGTCAAACATGCTCGAGAAGTTCCAGAATATGAGATCAACCCAAATGATCTGGATTTTACCAGCAGCAGGGACATAACAAAAGTAAGGAAATCTTTTTCTGATGGCTATTTATATTTTTCAAGTCCTTGGAAATTCTGAGGTTTGTTAACTTCAGAAAAACATTAGAGCTCATCCCTTTCTGGGGGGAAAGAGAAAGTTTATTCATTTGCTTCTTCCTGCTTTGGGGAGAGATTAGCATTCACTCTAATTATGTTCTCACTGCCTTTACTATTATAAGTGTATTTTGGCACACAACATTCATTTATTGCAAGTCACACTAATTTACAGAGGCTGATATGTTAATAATTGAGCTCTCTTAACTTTGCTTCCTCTAATTTCTCTGTTACATCAACAAGCATGAGGGAACCGGGGTTTCATTTGCTTGATATGATTTTTTACTGCTCCCAGTAAGCGATATCAATCAGGTGAATCTAGAAGTGCAGTTTTTCTCCTTTTGAAAGCTTCTGGTTAGCAAAGATCTCCTTTTGAAAGCTTCTGGTTAGCTCATCTTTGCAATATTTAACGGAACTTAAAGAGTTTAGTGCTATTCCCAAAACCTTATTGTGGAATGTTCTCAAAAACATGAGACTTCTGGGGAGATTTTGTTGTATGTAATTTGAGTTCTGACTGCCCAATTCAAAGCTTAACCTAAAATTATCATGACCTTCAATTGGCTGAGTGTTCATTGTGAGGTGATTTCATAGTTACTTTTCTATTTACGGGGTACAAAATTCAAATGGTAAGACATGCTCTGATACAGGACAAGCGCTTTCTTAGTAAAATGAATCAGATTTCAGATTCATCTATATTGATTGACTGCCTCCATTATGTTGATGCTAGCAAATACCACTCTTTTTGGTTTTGGATCTTCCAAATCATTCCCACAGAGAAGTCAAGAAAATTCATGGCATTGCGGTTGTCTATGTTTGATTTATTAATAGTAGAGGCAGCTAAATTGTAGTTAGCCTTTGTCTGGTTCTTGAACCCTCAACTGTTTTCGTGCACAATGTGGTGAGAATACAAGCATCAGTTCAGAGTTAAATATCTCAAGCTGCAAACGGTGTATATGTTCTAAGTTGTCAACAGTTATATGGTGTGTATACTGTTGATTGGAGAGAATCGCATTAAAGCAGATATGTGGGATAATAGGACAGGGAATGGTTTTGTTGCATGATTGCAGATATTGTGAACAGAAAGGAATAGTTTTTCCACATTTGACCAGAGGATTGAGTTTCAGTTACTTTGGGTGTTATTATTTTCTGTGCAATATGCAATTCGGTGAGGTGTGGCTTACCTGTATTTAATGGGAAATGCTGGTTAAGTGGCAATTGGATGGAGTTTAGCTTATAGATGCAACCACTGTGATTGTTAGGAGATGAAGCAAGCCATTCTCTATGTGTTTGGGAATTAAGGAGATTTCGTCTCTCAATTGGAATTCTCATTAATGAACATTTGCTAACTTGATCGTTTCCTTCATAAATAGATATGTGCTTAGAGGGAAGTATGTGGCATAAGTTTTAGTAATTGAACTTTAGGGTTCCAAATTTAGTTCTTGTACTTTTCTTTCAATTGCTCTTAATAATTTACATGGTTGAATATTTGTTGAATAAATTCTTCTGAACTTTAGTGAAAAGCACACCATACTATATGCCCTTTAATTTTCCAATCCTTCTCCATGAAGTAACCTCTGCATATTTGCCAGGGGACTTTCTGTCTGGCATCGTGGCGTGGAACTGAAGTTGCTGTGAAGAAGTTTCGAGAGGAAGTGTTTGCGGATGAAGACAAAGTGTGAGTTGAGATTGTTGTCATGGTTTTTTGCACGAAATCGTTGTCGTGGTTGTCGGTGTCATCATCATTATGCTTTCCTTTTAAAAGAGTTGTTTCGCTGCAGGAGGGCTTTTAGAGATGAGCTTGCAATTCTTCAGAAGATTAGGCATCCAAATGTTGTCCAATTTCTTGGCGCTGTAACTCAAAGCAACCCAATGATGATAGTGATGGAATATCTACCAAAGGTTTTAATTCCAGCTATAAAATTACCCATTTTTTTAAAACTTCGATGCTTTTGGATGTTTCATGCCCTTGTCAAAGAATTATCTGCTCACTGACTACTAATTAGAAATCTCTGCGTTTATACTTTCACATTGGGAGAAATATCACGTGATACACATTATCTCATCGTTTATGCTTTCTTTGGTATGAGTGTCATTGCTCATGTACTGTTCTTGGACCCTTCACCATGCTGATATCTCGTGTCTTTGAACCCTTTCATTGTGCTCCAGAATATCAGCATTGAATTCATCTGTCTATGTCCAATTGTACTCATCTGTCTCTATTCATGGAACTCATTTGCACCAGCTACATTTGAGTACATATGCATCCACCTGAACATGATTACTGCATTTTTTTCAAAAAAAATTGCAGACCCCCAATGTTTTTATTGAGATATATGAATATTTACATCCCTAGTGCTTGCTAATATGTTTATATTGAGATATATGAATATCAAGTCCCTAGTGCTTGTTAATAGTCCAATTACGAGAACTTTTCTTTTTGAAATTTTAATATTTGCATTCTTATTTTGACATGGTTCTTTTATAAGATGTTGAAACTTGAGTTTTGGAACTAGAGTGGATGTGTCATGCAGTTGCATTTATATTTCTCCATTCTTCTTCTATAAATTCAAAGCAAAAGTAACAGATGAATTGAAATTTGGGAAGCATATGCTTTGCAGAGTTGAGCGTAATTGACATCTATAAGGCATCTAAGTGGGGATATTCTTTTCTCTTGCTAACATGTAACTGTTGCATCCTTTGTTTGTGACTATTAGATTTTGTCACAATATGAAAAAGAAAACAATCTATGTTGGATGCTGAAATTTTGTATGCCTGATCTTTATGGAATTCTTGACATTGTTTTTACTTTTGGATCTTCCAAAAGTGAGAAGACAGCGACACAAAAATATGTTGAAGTAGGAAAAGTACATCTGGCACTGTTTTCAGAATTGATAAGAATGAATGATCTGCATATTGAAAATCTAGTCCTCTGGCCAGGAGAACTTTCCTGGGTATTGCTAAAGAAGATAAAATCAACTTTTGATTCTTTAATTGCTAAACTGATGCAGGGAGATCTCCGTGAATACTTGACAAGCAGAAGAGCACTAAGGCCATCAAAAGCAATTAGGTTTGCTCTTGATATTGCAAGGTATGAATGTGATAGATGATTAATTTTCACTTCCAGTTTGTGTGATTCTGTCCATCATCCTTCTGAAAACTGTTTATAAAGCTTGTAATAGAAGTACATCGGACAAATTTCTCTGTCAAAGACCATTCTTAGTAAATAATGCATATATTTCCTTGAGATAATCTTTGAACTATCTGGAAGTATATAGTTGGTATTTGCAAAATGTATGAATCAAAGGATTCAAACATTAAGATATATCACCGTGACTGACACGTGTTAGCTGCTCTTTTGGAAAATGATGAGTGATGATATCTGGAACCACTACAGGTCCTAGAGTATTGTACTATAGTTAGCATTCTGATGCTGACATAGATAATGGCCTCTAATGAACCTTCTTCTTTGCACAGTATTTGAATTTATAGCAATCATTAACCATGTCTTTTGCAAAATTTGCAGGGGAATGAACTATTTACATGAAAACAAACCAGCAATAATCCATCGAGACCTTGAACCTTCGTGAGTTTTTCTTCACCTCGGTGCATAAAATAGACATTAGTGTGTAATATAGTGTTAATTCTAAGTTGTAGTCATATCAAGTCAATATTCCTTAATTTCTGATATTCAGAGCTTTATCTGTTGCTTTCCATATGAGAGAACAGGAATATTCTGAGGGACGATGCTGGACATCTAAAAGTCGCAGATTTTGGAGTTAGCAAGCTGCTGACTGTCAAGGAAGACAGACCTTTAACATGTCAAGATACATCTTGTGAGTCTTCTTTATGAGCATGATAAATGAATTTCTGCTATGATTAGTATTTTAGTTGGATCGGAGATTCAATTTAAATATTGAAAGCAATTGTCAGGTCGATATGTTGCACCAGAGGTTTTCAAAAGTGAACAGTATGATACCAAAGTGGATGTCTTCTCATTTGCTTTGATTCTGCAAGAGGTAAATATATTTTTCTTTAGTTGTGGTTTTAAGAGTCAAGAATTTTGGTTTCTCTTTATTCTGTTTCTTGGATAGTGTCTTGTAGTGAAGAGAGAAACATGCTTTATGTTCAGTGTAAAAAAGAATCTCGTGGTTTTAAGTACCCTTTTTTTTAATGTATAGCAGAAACTTGTGCTTTTGAATTGATAGTGGTCATGGAGGTAAAGAAGCCTGCTTGAATTCTCTATCACAAATTAATTAGTATGATTTGGTTTAGCTAGTAGGGAGTTTCTCAGGATATAACATTGAGATAACACTATGAATTTATTAAAGAGCAACCGTGGAAACTGCAAATATGAATGCAATGATTCTTGGCTTAGGAAAACTTGTTTAGAGATCAAATCACTACTGAGATAGATTTCAATGCTAAAAATTATGTGATTAGGTTTAGAAAGTATCATTCTCCTGTAATCATAATAATGCTTATGAATAGTAGAACTTAGGCTACTGCATTCTCATATGCTTGGTGGCATTATACTTCTTAGCATGCTATATTTTTAAAGCTGTTATTCCCAAAGTAAAATGATAGAGCCATTTTACCTGAGAATAATGTGTGATAGCCTGTGAACAGTACGAATCATAAGAGGATAACAAGCAATTACACTAATATTTTGTTATACCCTTACTTAAATGAGGATATGTAATTTTTCCAATTCACTGTCCCATTTATCTGGTGTGGAGAAAGAGTAATTCCTCAATTGTGTTATTCATGCAACCGAAGACTTTTATAGGTCTACATAGTCCTACAAATTTAAACCAATGAGATGCAGCTTTAGGGTTTGTCTATTTTAAGAAGAGATTTGCATGTTTTTGACTTCTTTTACTATAAGCAAGTGTTGCTACAAGATGTGAGTGTGAATTGAATGGCTATGCAGTGAATGCTCTTTCTTCAACTTTCTTGCTTTATCAATTCCTGGAAAGTGAAATCTTCCCTTTGCAAATTCCCTTTTCCATTCAGTGACTTTTATGCACTATAGTTGTTTGAATGTACTTTAGAGGGGGCAGTCTTTAGCCATTCTGAGTCTTCTTCTATCCTATGCATGATAAGTCATACTTTCTAATGTGCTGTAGATGATAGAGGGATGTCCACCATTTTCTGCAAAGAATGAAACGGAAGCTCTTGAAGCGTATGCTTCCAAAGATCGTCCACTATTTACAGCTCCCGCAAAGCATTATCCCCATGGGCTTAAAGAGTGAGTGTCTCTCGTTTTATTGCAAGTGTGTGGTGTTGCCTGTTTGAGTTGGTGTCCTCAGTCTTCTATGGGTTAACAATAGGAATTCTGGCCTTCTGTGGCAGGCTGATTGAGGAATGCTGGAATGAGAAGCCAGCCAAACGGCCAACGTTCAAGCAGATAATATCAAAGCTGGAGCATATTCAGCGCAATCAAGGCGTTAAAAGGCGATGGAAGGTCACTGCCTCCTCTTCCTCCTCCTCCTCCTCCTCTCTCTCTCTCTCTCTCTCTCTCTCTCTCTCACACACACACACACACACACACACACACACACACACACACACTTATTCATGCGAGTGCTGTTTGCTATTACTGTAGTAGGTATTGAAGAAATTACTTGTACATTCTACATCATATTTGCCCACAAAATACTAAGTTGATGCATTTGATGTCTGAGGATAGTAATATCAAGGTGCCACTCTTTTTCATATTCAGGCCTCAGTAAAAAGTTTAGTGAACTTTTCCTTGATTTCTTAGGGAACTTTGTAGTCTAGACTGTTAATTGTTTTCATTGGTGGTAGATTACTGCACTTTTATTTTATAGAGGCAGAATATATATATCTTTTCCCTTTTCCCTTGAACACTAATTATTGCTATGGCCCAACTGATGGTGACTTATCATCCACGCCTAGTTTCAGCCCTTTTGCTTCCAGAACTTTGAAGATATGTTGAAGAGAGAGCACTCCGATCTAACCAGCCGTGCCGATTCATCTCGTTCCGCAAACAGCATTTAGCGTCTCGTGTGCAAGTCTGCAGAATTTTATCACCATAAATTTTCAATGTACGAAGCATATCTCCCACACCAGAAGCATTGTTGGTGCATGGTTTGCCGTATTCAAACCCGTTAAAACGTTGTACTCTAAGAGTAGGTATTCAGCCCTTTTTATTTGATTTTCAAATTGAGCTTATTTATGTACAGAAAGGTAGATATTTGTTTTCATGAAGAAGAGGAAAACGAAGGTGTTTGATTCTTCCTTTTCCCTGGATGTTTCCCATTTGCATTTGCCAGAATCTGTGGATACTGAGAACAAGAGATGAACAATAGAAATCTGTGTAGTTGGTTTTGAAGCTATTATCTTTCCCTTTTCCCCTTTTTCCGTTCTTAAAAAAAGGCAGGACCTCATCGTATTATCGTAACCTGAGTCATTGTCTCGAGCATTCATTGGTTTAATAAATCTGAGAAAAGTTTATCAAAAGTTCTAAAATCTGGAACATGAGATGCAATCTGATCATGAATTTTTCATTTAGTACTATCAGGTGTTAAATTGTATAAGATTGTGAACAAGTCTAATGGCCATCTATACTGTCAATCGCTTAAATGGCAACGTTAGAGATTGAAATGTGTAAGAAAATGGAGAAATGATGGCCAATGAGGCTTGATTGCTCTTCAGAAAAGAAGTTTAGAAATGGGCTGCATCAATTGAAAAAAACAGTGGATCCTTGGCAAGGAAGAAATCAAAAATTCATCACTTGATTGCATTCCGTACATAAAATTTTTGGGAATCAACATACTTTTTCAACTCATTTTTATAAATTCAGATTGAAATTTTAAAATTAAGATCAAATACACACTGCATGTAAAAACTTAAAACCGTGTAAAAATGAAAATGAAAATTTAAGTTTGCTAAGTCAATCCCGACACACTCCTATGATATCAAGAGTGTACCATACCATATTAACTTTTGTAATTAGGCATAGGAAGGTCGTAAAATCGATGTATGATGTTATGACAAATCGTTATAATTTGACATTTTGACGAATGGTCGTAATCCAAGGACAAAATAGTTGAAAAAGAAAGAGTACGCTACTCTAATGCACGCCAGAATGCCCATAACTTCTATTGATTTGTCAAAATCTATCTTTTATTCTCCATTCCTGGAGAAAATGGAAGTGGAAATCTATCCAACATGGCCTTGGAGGTTTGTGAGGAGAAAGAAAAAGAAATGGGAAAATTAGTATATAGAAATTGTTATATAAATCCACATAAAGAAAATGATTCTATCCAAAACTATTATTCACTAAAAATAGTTGTAAAATAACTAAATAAGAATATGTTGTGATTTCCGACGTATATTTGTTTCACGGAAAATAATTTCCGGAAAACGTTTTCCGAATTTTCCGACGTTCATTTCACGGAAAATGAATTCCTTGGAGAAAATGTTTTCCATCAAAGGAAAAAAAGTTTTCTAAAGTAGGGAAAAATGTTTTTCATTTTTCAAAAGTGAAAAACATTTTTCTCACTTGATCCCTTTTACTTTACACCTCAACAAGTCCTCACTTCCTCCTCCATTTCTTATTCTTCTTTTTATTTTTTTATTCGAATTATTTTTTATTTTTATTTTTCTTTTTTTTAATTCGAATTATTTTTAATTTCCTTTTTCTTGTCTTTTTCTTTTCTTTGTTTCATATCTTCTTCTTTGTTGGCTAGTCGTCGGACTAGGTGAACCTCGCGCTTGTCGATCTCAAACTCATGCTCATCAATTTGGCAAGCCTCGAGCTTGACGCTTGCGCTTTCAATCTAGTGAGCGGAAAATATTTTCCTTACCGCATAATCGGAAAATATTTTCCAAACATTTTCAGGTTTTAATAACACTAGAAAATATTATCATTTTTCTGGAAAATAACTTATGAAAAAATATTTTCCGGAAATGGCCCATTTTTTGCTAAACGAACGGACCCAAAAGTGTTAATGAGTCATGTAATAATAAGTTTCGTGCTTTTACGAAATTGGGCCAAAGTGGAGCTGATTGAGGACGATGATCGTATAAACGAGCCTTACATCAATGTAAATGAGAAACCCTAAGGTCCCCACAAATCCTTACAAATTTGTGTTGGAGTTATCTCGATTTGCATCATATCCAATTGGTTCCGCAAATCTCTCTAGTCTCCCCCAACCCAGCTTTTAAGGTTGAATCAATCAAGGATGTTGGAATCTTTTCATGGGGTTAACATGTGCTCTCCAAATTTTCATTCCAACTGGATGCCACCAAAATCTCACGTCCATAGTTTGATTCGGGTCGTTTCGGACCATACATCAATCCGGACAAAATCTTATAAATCTGGGAAGATCTCTAACCCGAATCCGAATCGAAACAAACAAGATCGCAGTTCAGACAAATTTTAAGATATTGCTTTGTTATCAGTTTGGTTTTAGGCAGTGGAACTATTACTTAGAGAGCGTGAAATTGGAAAGTAATAGTGAAATGAGATTTAGTATCCTCATGAATTTGAGGAAAGTGATAGTGAAATGAGTGTGAAATCTGAAATTAGCTCGCTCTCTCTCTCTCTTTCTCCTTGCCCCGCCCCGAACCACGCCGTCCGGCCAGTTGTTGCTGCAATCATGTTGCTTTCGGGTCAAAAAATGCCGCCGTCGGCAAAGACCTTGGATCGCGCCTCTCCCTCCGTCCTGGAGGAAGCAGACCTAACTCTATCGTCCTTGAGAAAGCCGGATCTACTCCGCCGAAGGACGGCGGACATTCGATTGGCCTGTCGGGAAGAGGGCTGACCGTAACCTTAGCTTTGCCAACAGCAGAGGTAATGTTGACTGTGGACACGTAGAGAGAGATATGGAGAGATTTAAATGGCTAGGGTTTTCTTGTTTTGGATTGCTTGGGCGTTGTTATAGGGGTTTTTTTCTTCGTTTTTTTTTCCCTTGATGTGACGTAGACTTTTTTTGTGGGCCAAATGAATGTCTGTCCAACACCCGGAGAACCGCAATATAAATCATGACGATTTTTAGAAAAAATGAGAAATTTCAAATGAGGACCTATAGTGAATATTTTCTTAAATAAGAGCTTGAAGTGCTTTCACTTTTTTAAATAATAGCCTAAAGTGGACATTGTTTCAATTATCTAAACTTTGAAGTGATCATGTTAGGTTTTTCTTTGAGACTGATATGGCCACCTTAGACTTTTATTTAAAATAAAGTCTACTTTATATTCTTATTTGACAAAATGAGGGCCTAATACCCGAAAAAACTTCAACTTTAGTTTTTGTTCAAATTCTACCTTTTATCTCATAAACAGTCTCCAATTTTAGGTCCAATTCTAATTCTACCCTAAACTTTTCTTTTGTTCCATAAAAACCTCCAACTTTAGGTCGAATTCCAAATTTGCCATAAACTTTTTTCTATGTCAAAAAACCCCCAACTTTAAACCCCCAACTTTAAGTCCTATACCAATTCTACCATAAACTTTTTATTGTCTCACAAAAAACCTCTAGTTTCAATTTTTTTTTCTCATAAAAGATAATCAACGTTTACTTGAGTCCTAAATTT
Source organism: Eucalyptus victrix (assembly GCA_016097545.1). NCBI lineage: Eukaryota > Viridiplantae > Streptophyta > Magnoliopsida > Myrtales > Myrtaceae > Eucalyptus > Eucalyptus victrix. Next base: position 42,992,370 of record CM027839.1, on the reverse strand, counting down.
TCCTTTATTAACCCTCCGTTGAAATCTCCCTTAGTGATTTTGTGCTTGGTCTTCAATATCTCGTGTTTAGGAATGTTCTATCTCTCGCAATCAGAGAGCTCATGCTCGAGACGATTGAACAACTCGTGCTTGGGAGTTTTCCATCTTTCAGTTGTTAATGAGAATTTTTTGATAGAAGGTTAATGGTGGCATATTTGTAATTCAAGTGAAAGTTTGTCATTTTTTTTATAAGATTGGAAAGATTTTAGGGAAAAATTTGGATTAGATAATAAAATTGGGATAGGACCTCAAGTTATGGGTTTTCCATAGTACAAAGAAAAGTTTAGGGTAAAATAGGGATATGACCTAAAGTTGAGGGTTTTTTATCTCATAAAAAATTTTAGGGAAAAATTGGGATTAGAATTAAAGTTGGAGGTTTCTATATGAGACATAAGGTAGAATTGGGACAAAAACCAAAGTTGAAGGATTTTTTAAATGAGAGCGCTTTAAACTCTTATTTGAAATAATGTCCATATTAGGCTTTTATTAGAGAAAATAATGGCACTTCAAGTCCTTCTATAGAATTTCTCGAAAAGAAATGTTGCATGATTTATAGATGACATATTACCAAATTGATCTAGATCAAAAATGATGTGGATCCCTGTAATGAAATACACATAATAAATGGTTCATATTATATAATTAGTGCACTTATTGATAGACTATGCAACAATTTCTTGCGTTTTCGGCATTGTTCCCTTTTCTTTGCTCAAGATAATGCAATTAGTCCTATCGTCCACTTTTCTTGAAAAGCGCACAGGTTGACGTTGGTTTTCTGAATTCGCCAATCATTGGTTCCTCAGTCCTCCTTAAAATCGAAATTGGGATGTCTCCGGACCTTATTCATGTTCTTCGACATCGCAGAGTTTGGCTTCGACAATTTGTTTCGTTTATATGAAGAAATAAAAGCGAAGCAGATCCGAGAGCCGATGCTTTCTAAAAAGATATGAGAGCTGTCAGTATAACACCAAACACTCGAACTTATACATAAGAAATTCTAAATTTGGGGTAGGTTTTGAGGCTCTCGGCAAAAGATAAATTCTCGTTTTGTTTATGCCGAAACGGTAGAAAAAGACCATTCACTCTCAATATCCATCTCTTCCATGGTAAAACCCTAAAGAGAGCAAGAGAAGATGGCGGAGATGATGAGATAGCGACGGCTATAATTCATGGTCAGGAATTAGGTTGTGACATTGAAGGCATTAGAACCCTCGAAACATTTATGTGAAGCCAAGTATCAATGTTGCTATCTGGTCCCCTTCTCTGTTGTGAGTATAAAGGCTTCCCCCAGTCTATTCTTTAAGTGCCTCCAGCTATTCTACTTTATCTTTTTTCACTTTCTTTTGGCATAGATGGGGTCTTGGGTCACACATGGACTAGTACACAGCCAGTTTAGCAACTATGAAAATAGGAGACTTCACACCTACAAAAGTTGGGATTATTAAACCACCGGCCGGTGGCGTGGATGGTACACCTACAAAAGTTGGGATTATTATTTTGGGATTATTATTTCAGTAAGTTTTGTCAGTTTTATATTTATTGTATGGATAATTTTTTTCAATTTTACTAATACAGTTTTAAAGTTTTGTGCAAAATTCTAACATAATCATTTTGGTCAATTGCCATTGAAAATTATTAATTTCGCATTTAATTGCAGTTAGAAATTGTTGATGTCGTGTTTAGTTATTGTTAATCATCTTACATGGCATGTTGGTGTGATCAACTCATGGATTGTCACGTCAGCGATTTTCGATGGAACTAGTTGGAAGGATTACATTGGGATTTCGCATACAAATTTTTGACTATATTGATAAAATCTAAATATTTACGGTTAGGGTTGAATTGATAATTGTTCTGGCAAAACTATTGTAGAGAGAGATTGCTGAGCTAGCCATCTTTCAGCTGCTACCACATCTATGATAAACTGTGATTGACGATCATCAAATTAAAATCGCACACGCATATAGATGTAGTTGAGGGGAAGTTACATATGTGGTCCCAATAGATTCGGGGGAGTTCAAGTTCACGTGTCTGTGGTCCGCACTGACTGAATAGCAAATTTGGGTAAGTTTTGAATGGAAATTTGACAGAGGAAGGACTAAAATTACAGCCAAATACAGTATAAGGACAATGAAAGTGAATTCCCCAAAAGTACAGGGACCAAAGATGCAACTCCCATCATGAACTCTTCACATTGATCAATACATTCAAGAGGCAGGAGCCCATCAGTTTTCCTCTCCGAATTGGTAAATGAAGAACAATGGACAGGCAAGATCAAATGTAACCCCAAAAGCACTTGACTTTCTTGGTATTTGATGCGATATGGAGAAACGCAATGGAAAGAACCATGTCAATTCCAAATTAGTTCACGTCTTTAATGGGACAATCGACAGATCCTAGAAGGGGCATTTTCTAATGGTGACCCTGAGCTGTCGTAGTGGCTACTGTAGCCTATTTGGTCAGCCAAATCGAAGCACTTTTTTTTTAATTATCTCTAGAATGTGGATGTGAAGAATGTTTATCAAACGAAATAATGACTTCTCTTTAGGGGCTACGTTGTTGCCAAACTTTTATGTCGTTTTCATTGCACCGGCCGAGAGGGGGCCCTCCATTGTAGATTTACTCCCACATGAAGAAAAGTTGGTGGAGCTAGAGAGAGAAGAAAGAGCAGTTAAAGCCCACATTTTGTTATTTTTTTTTTTTTTTTAATATTTATGTCATGATCATTTTCATATTCCTATTTTTTTTTAAAGGGTTAATATCCCGAAAAACCCTAAAATTGGTATATCTGTGAAAAATTTACCAAAAATTATTTTTTTTAACCACCAAAAATCCTAAACTAGTATACCTTTGACAAATTTACCACAAACTAATACACTTGTAACAAATTTACACTTTGTTAATTTTTGTTAAATTTTACAATTAAATTATTAAGTTAAATGACATGTGATAGTTGACTAGTATACTAATTTGGGATTTTAGGCTCCGTTTATTACAGTTTACAATTTTTGTGATTTTTTTTGTGGTATTAATCCAATTTAGCAGAGGGTATATTTATCACAAATTTACTAGTTTGAGGTTTTTTGTTGTCGAATATATTAGTTTAGGGTAAATTTGTCATAAATGTACAAGTTATGGTTTTTTTTTTTTTGGTTTTTGGGGTAAATTTGTCACAAGATATATCGGGGGGTTTTTCAAAAAAATAATTTTTGATAAATTTATCATATATACCAGGTTTTGAGTTTTTCATTATTAACTATTTTTTAAAAACCCACTTGGGTGGCGTTGATGGCTTTTTCCTCACGAAGGAGAGGGGTTTGAAATTTATCATGAGTGTGTATCAATTTGAATCCCAAGTTTTTTCAGGGTATTAAAAAAAACTATATTTTTTTTAAACGCATTTTTCATGCCTCTTGGCATGAAAAGACTGAATTACCTTCTTTAAAAAAAAAAAAGACTGAATTACCTTCTTTAAGAAATCCCGTCTCTCATGTCCTTTGACTATCGTCCCGACTGTCCACCCTGCCCACCAACTTTTATCTCCATCGCTGTCGACTGCTGCATCACCCTGTTATTATGTCCGTCTAGTCCCATCTAAATATCTCGCTAGCTCATCTCTCTCTCTCTTTTCTCTTTCTATACAAAGCCTTTCTCACGCTACGTTCTCCCAATCGCATTGCCAATCGCATTGCCACATTTGCTCGAACGAACCGAAGCGAGGTCCCCTGGTCGTCAACAACCTCACTCACATCGAGGTCGCCATTTGGCTATAACCTCGAACTGAGGACCATGGACGGCCTCGGTGGCAAGGTCGTTCATGGCTTCCACGATCTCGATCCGAGGTAGTGGGGATTCGGCAACCTCAAATCGGGATCGCGATGGCCACGGCGACCTTGGATATGATGTTGCCACGGCCGTCCTGGGCCAACGGCGGGCCTCCCAGGCCTGAGAGAGAGAGAGGTAGGGAGGGAGAGAATGAGGAGCGCACATCGCGCGCAAAGCGACAATGCAGAGGAGAGAGAGAGAGGACAGGGCATCGGCGGTCAACAAGGAGGGCCGCGGAGAGGGCGTGACAATGTATGGCAGCGGTAATGGTCGGTGATGGCTTAGTTTTTGTTGGTTTGTGGGATTTTGGGTGTGTGCATTGAATTTGGAATGAGGGTCGGGGTATATTTGTTAGGATTCGCCGTACAATCAAAAAAAAAAAAAAAAGAAGAAGAAGTGAAAGTGAGAAAGAGAATTTGAGAAACGTAAGATTTTATCTTAGTTTACCCTTAAACTAGGGCTACGCACATTTGAGGATTCCACCTAATTACATTCCTCAATTACAAGAGAAAAAGAATTTATATACATCCAATAGTTATTTATGAGCTCAAGCTTAAATTATCAATAAAATATGAGAAAGAGAATATAATATATTCAAATAGTAACTAACTTTATGAGTTTAAGCCTAAATTACCAATAAAATATTAGTTCAAAATATAAAAGCCCTCTAGAGTCGCGGGGTGCTATCCCTACACAATTGATGACAAGTATGAACCACACTTCAACAATTTTGAGAATGATAATGGCATTTTGCAAAAGTAGAGATTAATAATTGATGCGGATCACATGCAGGGGTATAGAGAGCTAAAATTAAAGGTGCAAAGATGTATTTTCGAAAGTAGAAGTAAGTTTTTTGGTCATTGGGTGAAAATTCATGCGTGGTGTTGGTAATTTAGTTAATTTATTTTTAGTCCTCATATATTGTATGCTTCACCACATTAGCGTTGAGAAATAAAAGTAATCAAACATCTGAATCGCTTTCTTCTTTAAATAGTAATGTCGTCCGCACTATGGGCACGTCTTGTGTCGAATTTGCAATCATTTCTGCCAAATATGCCTTGGAAAGGGACCTGTTGTCCCACATGCGAATGTTATTGAAGTATCAAGATTAAGGTTTGCCGAATTTGAAAGCACATAGACTAGACTGGTTCAATCTTTTTGTTACATTGCATGTAGCTTTTATAAATCGAAGCCCAACAAAGGATGAATGAAGGAGAAGTTAAAAAGAAAAAAAAAAGAGGATGAAGTAGACCCGTACAAAGCATGATCAAGTTTTAATGGAGAGACCAACCTAGATTTAGCCAATGAAGGTGAGAAACAAAATTACAGGACGTAGAACGATAGGAGATAGACCAGGTTTCCAAACCGCCAGAGAGTACAAGAGACGAAAACCGGCTGAATAATTGGAAAAGCTCAAGAGCAGAAACCCTAGATTCGAACGAGCCGTGCCTACTTTAGGTAGTTTCAATCTATGAAAGATGGGCAGCACAAATTGTGTAAATTCTATGTTAAAATATACGAAAACTTCGCAAAGGCGATTTACATTTAAATAGATTGGAATAAACTAAAAAGGTCCTGTCCTGTTATTCTGGTTCTTTAGAGAAAGTCGACACCTTTTCCAAGAACATAGCCACATAGAAAGAACAGAAACTAGAAAAAAAAAATGCTGCGTATATAACTATCGTTAACGACCCATTTTAACGCTATTTAATAAATGAAAAAAAAATTCAAAGAAATTGATGATTTCAATGAAACTCTTGTATAATTTAAATGCTCGAAGAAAGTAAGGAAGAAATGAGTGCAATTATAACCTCAATTGATCACCTCCTTGTTGAGGTGATGGTTCAAGGGGACCATCATTTATACCTCATCAATTTTCTTGTAAATCCCCACCTTTTCGATTGACCTCATCAATTTTTTTTGTACCTTTTCGATTGATCGTGATACCAATATAATTCACTTGATCCTCTATAACTGAACTATTACCGATTGGGTTCATCGTTCCGAAGAATCATTTTTTGCCAAAAAAAAAAAAAAAAAAAAAAAAAGCTTTTACAACCATCACCAATTGAAGCATGGTTTCCAATTCAATTGAAAAACCACATAATCATAAAATGAATTTTTGTCTTTAAATCGTGCAACTTTTACAAAAAATGATAAAACTTTAATTATTACCCAAAACCTAGAATGGGTTGGTTCTTGAGCCTTTGTAGTTCTAGAATTGACCAATTAGATTCTGATTTGGAACTACAGCCCACATGGTGGGTTCTTTGTTCTAGGCTAAGAACTGACCCACCTTAAAATCGATCATCGCTATTTATAATAATGTCCTCTTGATATGTCTAGGTATAATTTTAAGAAAGACTGAAAGAGTTATGTTGACTCAACTTGGAAATTTGATTCTCAAATATCTATAAACTTTATATATATATATATATATATATATATATATATATATATATATATATATATATATATATACGAAAATGACGACAGTATTCTATAGGATTAAATCCTTAGGCAAATTTGAGCTTCCTAATTTAACAAGTCTGGAATAGCTGAAAATAACGTGCTTCCCTCAAATATTTAAATTTAGTTGCTCAAATAGAAATACAAATAATTGAAAACCGAGATCTTTGTCCACGAACCATCTATATATCTCATTTGTAGTATAAATTTAAATCATCATATTAATCATGGGCGTGAAGTAGAGATATCTTCGAGTTATTTTTGGTTTATTTATGTCGACTATAATTACGTCGTGATTTTAGTACTTTACCTTAGCTTTCTAACGCTAATTTGCAATTTTCTTGAGTTGGAGCAGTCGCCAATGGCCTAAATCACAAGTTACTTTTTTCTGACCATAATATAACTCGTCATAATCACGTCATGATTTCTGAGTATACGATCTCAGTAATGCAAAACCTTGACCGTACTGCTATCCTGCGATCCAAGACCTGTCGAATTCCGAAGGAGGGGGTTTGTCGAGACACCGGCGCGGCACTCGTTCGTGCCTGCACGACCGGTACGATGCTGCTTGACATCGCATTAATGCAAGTCGTAGCAAAGGACAAAGCTGCAACGTGTTTGCTGTCGTGGTGGTCCTCGCTGCGGGCGGGCGGGATTTGTAGGGGATTTTCTTGTTGCGTCTCTTGACCATTGACTGTATGGTTGCTTTCGAATGGTTTGATGTTCGCTCGAACCCGAAACCACCCACGAGCGTCGGGCCAAGATGCTACGAAATGGTTTGGGAAAGTTCGTGGATTCAGGTGTTACGTATGGGAAAAGGAAATGCGTAGATCGGCTTGGTGATAACGTCTTGTAAAATCAATTGGAGAGACATCAAACGAGAGATTGAGACTCTAAACTAGCTGGAAAATTACCAAGAATACTCGTAAACTTATTGTATTTATGCTGATTCAATCTTAAATATTTTGACAATTTGCTAATTGATTTTTAAACTTTTTAATTATTCCATTTAATCCTAAACGTTTTGAAAATTTGTTAATCTAGTCATTCTGATCAAATTTGTGCATAAAACTTTGACATGGTGATCTAGTTAACGCTAATTGTCTTATGTGACATAACCATTGTTAGGGTTAATGTGGAGAATTTTTTTATAGCATTTTTAAAGACATTTTTCTGAATTTTTTATTCATTTCCTCTTTTTCTTTTAATTTAGAAAAATAAAAAATTAAAGAAATTCAAAAAAAAGTTATGTCAATGTGGAACATGTCACATATGATAACTAACGCTAACTAAATGGCCATATCTTCTTAACAAAATTGATTGAAATGACTCAATTGGCAAATCATTAAAATGTTTATGATTGAATTGACACAATTAAAATGTTTAAGAATTGATTTAACACAAGTGAAATTCTTTTATAATTTCTTTTTTTTTTGGTAATTTCCCCTCGAACTAGCGTAAAGTTCATCGAAAGAGAGAGATTAAAAACTTATCGCATTAGAAATTTATTTGTTATCATGCTTCAGAAACGTAACAAAGAAAAAAATGTGCTGATGAGGGATGAAGAAGGCTTTAGGTTATATTGGACATTACGAATTCAGAATAGATAAAAAAAAATGTTAATAGATTTAAGTCATTGTGTGTTTGGCTAAGAATTGTTCAATTTAAGTCTCTCAGGACACTGAATAGTTCGGGCTTTAGGGGAGCGTCGCAATGCCAACCCTAATTGTCGCTATATCTTTTTTTTTTTTTTTTTTTTCAATAGCTATACCAGAAGCATACGCAAGATTTTTGATTCAGATATATTCAAATCTTAGGGAAGGCGAAAGGTCTTATCAATTGAGCAATCTCAGGGTCAGTCCGCTGCTATATTTGTCCGTGCAGTTTGCATCATTTGTTCTTTAATAGAAAACTATCGATCCGTTGTACGGTCCATGACTGATTTGAGGGTCTTACTCATGATTCCATTTGGCGAGTCCTAGGCTTGGCTTGAAATGTAGCTTGCCATTTTTATATAATCGATTGATTGAGCTACGAAGCTAATTTCTTGGATTGACGCTCCCATTGAATTTTGCCGAGTTTAGACTACATTTAGCTGCCAAATCTCTGGTTTGATTAGGATTGGATATAAAATTCAAGGACTTAAGTATATCTTATCCATAATTAGATGAATTACAGAAATAAACTGGATATTTTTATATCCTATCATGTCCATTGTTTAATATTTGTGGCATATACCATATTTAATTTAAGTGCCATAATTTATTTTAGAGATAAGTGCAATAAAAGTCCTAAAACTTGTCACAAAAATACAACTAAGTTCTACAACTTGCAAAAAAAAAAAAAAAACAGTCAAGTCCTAAAACTTGTTATATTATTTCAATCGAATCTTTTTTAACATCGGAACATTTTTAACGAAAAATACTGACATGGCGCTAACGTGGCATTTAAAATGAATTTTCATTTTCTATTTGGTTTTTAAATTATTTTTATTTAATTTTTAAAGAAAATTAGATTTAAAAACTAAAAAAGAAAAGCTAAGTTTTTTTAAATTGCTAAAAAAAAGAAAAAAAAAGACAAAATGGCAGCTCCTCCCTCACTATCGCCGTCACCTATTGTCGGAGGGGACAAAGAACGGCCGCCGGTGCTAGGTGAGCTGCCTAGATTTGGGCGTTGGCAAGCATGAGGGCGTCAAATTGGGGGCGATGCACTCGCGGCACTCGTGAGGGGGCGAGGGCCGACGGGCCATCGCCCGCCGTAGGCGAGTCGTTGCCAGCCCACTCGCCGAGATTTGGCGATCCTCATCAGCCCCTAGTGACGGTCGACAAGGCATTGCCTAGGGCGGGCGACGTTTGCCAGCCCCTCGCGAGGGCCGGTGTGCCTAGATCTGGGCACTCTCACCTAAGCTTGGCGAGGGTTGCCGGTCCTCGTGCAAGGTTGGCAAGGCCTTGCCTTGGCCAGGTGAGGTTCGGCCACCCCCGCCTAGGGTCGACGATGGGCAGCGGCAAAGGAAGTGCTAGCCATTTTTTTTTTTTTTGAACTTTTTGTTTTTTAAATAAATTTTAACTTTTCTTTTTTAGTTTATAAATTTAATTTAAATAAAAAATTAAAAATTCACACGGAAAATAAAAATTCTTTTTAAATGCCACGTTAGCATTTTTCGTTAAAAAAGTTGACGATGTTAATTTTAGGACTCGATTAAAATAATTTAATAAGTTTTAGGACTTGATTGCACTTTTTGCAAGTTTTAGAACTCAATTGCATTTTCATGACAAATTTTAGGACTTCTATTACACTTATCCCTTTATTTTAATTTTAGATTCTTACAACACCAAAAAGTGTGAGCAAATTAAACGTTTTGAGTAAGAAATTAATAACAAGAATCAAACTTGAGCACAATTATTTTACATGATATGACGGTATGTCTATTCCATAAAGGAGAGATTTATGAGATGGTTCCATTATAATCAGCAAAAAAAAAAAGGAGATAGCAATTCCTCAATCACACCTAGTAACAAGCTTTGCCTAGTCCTAGGTCCTAGATAACATCGGAATCTATAAGAATCAATTGCAAAAAAGTAGTTTTCTCACATATTCAACTCTATTGGTAGTCGGATTTCGAGAGCTCTCCAGATTTTTCCCAAATTGTATGGACAAACATGCAAAAAGTTTGCGTCGAGTCTACATTTCGGCCGGGTGTCCAGCCACAATAGGCCCGGACACCTGAACACTATATTGAAAATTAGATTGGCTATGGATGTTTGTCGAGTGTCCGGCCAGGATCTTGACCACTTCTTGGTCGGCTACCCCTTAATGGCCTGGCTTGTCCAGGCGATTAGATGGGTCGTCTTCTCGTGTCTTCCGGTCATCCGTTTTCGTCTCCGATCTCCCGCAAGCACTTCGAGAGATCTCATTAATCACATAACCAGGTCGATTCCAAATCGAATGGAAAAAACCTCAAGCCCTAGTCAACTCTCCCGAACCCTCCGAGGCTCCTCACCGCTGCAGATGTTGACCAAGACCGAACAGTACCAGAACTTGGTAAGTGCGATAGACTTCATTAAAGAGTTCGCTGGATTATCCATTTTGTGTACTTTCTCAATGGATATGGTTTCCTAGGACATATCACGGATAAAACAGTACTTGATATCAATGTATCTCATCCGCTTGTAATAGATCTTATATATGGTCAAATGTATTGCACTTTGATTGTTGTAATAAACAACAATCTTCTTCTATTGCAATCCTTAGTTGCTGAGCAAACCTTGAGCCAAATAACTGTTTTGATTGCCTTGGTTTGTCCTTTCCAACTGATGGCACACCTGCAAAATGAACATATAATGTGTCTTGGAGCCCGCCTCTTCCCCAAAGTTAAATTGACATCTGTTGTCCCTCTTGTGGTGCAGGATAAGCTAAAAGCTTAAAAGTGCGCAACTAGCGGGACACTCACTGATTTGGTGTTCTACATGCTAAATAGCCCTGACACTAAAAAAATGTAATCACTTTGTGATACCTAAAGCGTACCTTCAAACCTATCCCTCTAGATCTCCACATCAAGTATCTTTTAAGCTACGCCTAAAGTCTTTCATATTGAACTCACTACTTAGTTGCCATTCGGCTATTAGAACATCAAATAGATGTAGCTATTGGCTTTCTATCTCAAAAACAGAAGACTTCAACTGAGTTGGGGATTGCATCTTCTATTTTTGAATGATCCTACTGGCTTTCTATCTCATCTGGCTAGGTTGTGGCTACCTGTCACTAGAAGTGTGCTCTATGTCTATAGTAGGAGGCTAGTCCCATCTCGTCTTTTCCCTTGGAGGGTCTTCTAGTTGTTGTTGGCTTGGACACTTCGAAGATGGAGCCACTCGCAGCCTTCAGGGATGCGGTTGGGGATGGTTTCACCTCTTCGGAAGTTGATATTGATTGATCCTCCTCTGCGGTGTCGTCTCTTTGTTGTTATTCTTGTCCTTGTCTTGTCTTGGTTTTGGTTGGGGTGGTTCTGTGTTGTTTGCTGGATACCCCTCTCCGTTTGGTCGTGGCCATTGTTTGGCTGTTTGCTCCTTTTGTTGGTTGTTTTTCTTTTCCTCTTTTGCTTTTCTTCCTTTTCTCGGCACTCTTCCACTTGAGTTGACTTCTATGTCACCTTAAGTGTAAGTTGTGGTGCCGGGTTCCCTTGCTATACAGTTGTATAGCTTATTGGTTTAAAGTCAATGTATATCTTACATTCTACCAAAAAAAAAAAAAAAAAAAAATCAAATAGATGTAGCTGCCATCCTTTAACCTCCTCCAACACAGGTGCTTTGCACTTCTTTTGTCAAACATTTATTCAGTTAAGATGCATTTGGTAACCATTATGTTCTAGAGAAATATTTCTGCTTAAAAATGATTCTATTTTATTCTATTCCCTAAACAAGTTTTTGAGTATTTGAAAACGTTTGGTAACTGTTCAAAATTTATATTCCCAGAATAGAAAGGCGTTAGGTACAATCCTTTATTTATTTTTACTTATAATTTCTTATAATTTCTTTTAAAACTTTTATTATATTTTTCTCTTTTTTTTCTCTCTTTTTCCTCTTGATCTTTTTCCATCCTCTTCTTCTTTTCTACTTGGTTGCCAACCATGGCAATAGACGACGATTGGCTGGGCAAGGTCCGACAACCTTGAGTGAGTCTTCCTAGGCTAGGGTGAGGTTCGTGGAGCTCGCCAAACCTCGCCTCTCAAGGCTGGGGTGAGGTTTAGCGAGCTAACCAAAGCCTTGCCAGGCCTGGCGAGGCTGAGTCTCACGGTGGCTAGTGCCTCATCGATGGCTAGGCCAAGCCTTGTCCAAGCCTGGTGAGGCTCTTGCTAGGTCGCTAGAGCTTGCCCGGCCAGTCGTCGACCATGGAGGGCTCTAGCGAGGTTGCCGGCTTGCCTAGCCAGCCATGGGGTGACTAGCAATGAGGAAGAAGAAGATAAAATGAAAATAAGAAAAGAGGAGAGAAAAAAAAAAGTTTGGTTTGATTCTAGAGTTGTTCCTGAAAACAAAGAATGGCTTTTTTCTACTTCCTAAATCTATTCCAAATTTAATCTCCAGAACAAATTTGTTTCCAAGAACAAAAAAGTTACCAAACAATTTTTTTTTTTTTGGTATCAGAGAACAAAAAAAAAAAAAGATTAAAAATAGAACAGGCCCTTATCCTTCATGAGAGGGCGTGTCAATTGCATCTCGCGTCCCTTAGCTATGGGGGTTGAACCGGCCTAGCATGAGTCTAAAGTCTTCCTCTTGCTTCGAAATACAAACTTTTCTGGTCGGACTTCCCCGCTCATACATCATAATGGCCTGAAAGGATTCATTATTCTGAATATAGTAGAGTCTTCACCGATCAAAAGTACAGAAAGAGGAAAGAACCTCTACGAGTAATATGCATACTGTGATCTATTCAGTCTCCTACTCCATCTGCAAAAACCTCGCATGGGAATCTTCCAACCCAGACGTGTTCTTCCAACCGCGATCGATTTCTGACTCTGGCGCAACGATGACTACGAGTTCACCAATCAAATTTATCCGATGAAGCGAGCGTGGGAGACGGATGAAAAGATGGGGCGTAGACGGCCAAACAGAAGAGCCGAGTGATTTCGTGAATGACTTTTATAGTCTTGCATGAATATGGAGAAGACGACTCCCATGGAATTTACTCCAAAAAGGTATCAACTCCAAAGCCCTTGGCTTGTAACACGAAAAGATGGAAACAAACGAGGGCTGCACCATCTAAGGGATGCTCCAGTTTCAGCACAGATGGAGACCAGAGGAAGAAAGCTTTTGCGGGGTTCCATTGTGACATGGCAATGCCTAAAAAATTGAGATTTAGGTTCTATTTGTTTTGTTTGAATTTTTCTTCTTAAAAATGATTGTTTGTATCACTTGTAAAAATGAATAAATGAAAAGTAATTTCATTATTTATGAATAAATTTAGACATAATTTTTTGTTTACAGTGAAAATATTTTTCAATCTCAAGCGATATAATTAATCATTTTTTATTAAAAAAATTTTTTTTCAAATCATTTATTTTCCACGAGACAAATGGACCTTAAATAAACTGATTTTGATAATACTTTGTTGCCCAATTTGACTTTGATATTGGAGTGCGTCTTTGATCCAACTCACGCTCTAACTCTACATAGTATTTTATTTGCTCGAGCTTAAACTCAACTATTCAAAATTTAACCTAGTGGAAAACTCAAGATCCTTCTCAATTTCTTTATCATCAAGATAGAAACTAAAAGTGATATGAGTTTCATTTTTAATTAGTGTTATGAACAAAGGGAAATTTTCCAATCAATCATAAACTTCTTGTACAGATGCCAATTTAATTTTAAAATTTTCAAATTTGCTAATTGAGTTCTCAATCTTTACAATCAATCTTGTTGGAAACTATTAACATGGTAGTGTGACACATAATACAGCCAATGATAATTGGACAATAACGTTAGCAATTTCAGCAAAAATTGACCAAAATACTACACTAAATTTTTGCATAAAGTTTTAAACTAGATTGACAAAATTGGAAACTTTTAGGATTAAAATAATATCCATATAACAGGTTTATAATTGAATTGATAATTTTCCTGTTATTAATATAAGGGAAAATTCCAAATAAGGACCCGAAGTGAATCTATTTTCTCAAATAAGGATCAAAAGTGAACTTTATATCATATAAGGACCCGAGTTGACCCATTGTTTCAAATAAGAACCCAAAGTGAATTTTATGTCAAATAAGGACCCGAAGTAATCAAGTTAATTTCTATTGAGGACCTTAGTTCATTGGTAGATATTTTCCGACGATTAAAATATGGGCAATTTTGTTAGAAATTTGTGATTGGAAAAAAAGGGAAAATTATAAATTAATTAAGTTTAGGTTATTCATTTAAATGTTTACGTTTTCTTCCTTCTTCTCCCCCGTTGCTCCTCAACCAAATCACTACCTAGTCATAATTGTGACTCGATTTTCGTCACTCCTCGCTTTGCTTGACTGGCGGAGAATTTGGGTCTCCGTAAACAAAGAAAAAAGCATGTGGTTTTCTTCTTGTTTTTTAATACATGCCTCAACTGGTGAAGAATTTGGGTCCTCGACTTTGCAGGGGATGGGTACAAGGAATGGGGAGAACTTCGGTCTTTGACTTTGTAGAGGATAGGTACAAGGAATGGGGAGACTAGAAAACCTAGGGTTTTTTTTTTTTTTTTTTTGGGATTTGTTAATTTTTCTATTTTAGGATTTGTTAATTTTTCCTATATTTTTGTTGGACAAAATTGCCCAAACTCCAGTCATCGGAAATGTCATATGAATATTTGGCTGACCAGCAAGCTCAGGTTCTTATTTGGAATTGATTCAACCACTTCGAGTTATTATTTGATTAGGCACCATCGGCCGCACCACCGTCGCCCTCTCTCCTCTCTTCTCCGGCTCCGGTTTCTGCTTAAAAACCCAGCAGATCTGAGGAGGTGTCGAAGTTGGCTGTAGCCCAGCCGAATCGCCGTCGCCGAAGCTCGCCACTACCACCGTCGTCCGCGCGAAGCCCACGCCCGCGCGCCGCTCCGCACGCTTCGCCCAGCTCGTCATCCCGAGCTGCTGTTTAGCTCGCGCAAGAGCTGCCGGAGCTCGTTCGTCGCCGCCGTGCACCGCCGTTCGTCGTCGCCAGCCACCGCCGTAGCTCCTCCATCCACTCCCGACCCCAACCAGCCCCGGATCTGCCCTCCTTCGCCCCCAACCAGCAGCAAATAGAGAAGAAGAAAATGGGTATGGCAGCCCCTTCGTGGGCCGTTTTGGCCGCCTTCCCGAGCCCGGATGCTCGGTCCGCCTTGAGGAAAGTCAACCCTCACGTCGTCCTCGTCGTTTTGGTTCGCTCGGCTTGCTAATCCGGTGAGTTTAGCTCACTAATTCTTGATTAGACGGTTGATTATGCCCTAAGTGTGCTTAGTCTAAGTTAAGCAAGTTTAGGTGGATATCTTAGTTTATTTTAATTGTGATTTGGATTAAAAGGTTTGTTTAATTAAAGGCTAAGAGAGTTTATTTAATAATAAACCTTGATGGGACATAATAGGGTTTTATTTTTGAATTATTTAATTGTTTCGAAATTCTGGAATTTATAATATTATATTATATTCCGAAATTATTAAAATATTATTATTAAAAAAACGGAAAAATTATTTTTGACCCCGATTGCTCAGAATTTCGTGCCGATCGCTGCTATGCGTTCGGATTTTGAAATTGATGGTTGGATATTATAAATTGAGTGTGGATGACGAAAATATGGATATTATTATTTAATTAATTTTCGGAATAAATTTGATTATTTATTAAAATTCGAAAATTTCGTCGAGACCCTAAACTCTCAGAATTTCGTGCCGATTGTTGCTATGTATTTAGAATTTAAATTTAATGATTGATTGTGGCCAATTGAGTGTGATTGTGATAAATAGGGATTCTTTTTATAAAGTCCCAAGTGTCGAAATTTATGGAAGAGTTGGCCGTGATTAACCACCTATTAGAGGTCGTGCCTAGTGGGGCCGTGATTTGCCACCTATTAGAGGTCGCGCCCAGTGGGGCCGTGATATGCCACCTATTAGAGGTCGCGCCCAGTGGGGCCGTGAATTGCCACCTGATAAAGGTCGCGCCCAGAGAGGCCGTGAATTGCCACATGATAAAGGTCGCGCCCAGAGAGGCCGTGAATTGCCACTTGATAAAGGTCGCGCCCAGAGAGGCCGTGAATTGCCACCTGATAAAGGTCGCGCCGAGTGGGGCCGTGAGGCCACTAATTCTAATTTTGCCGAGTGGGGCCGTGATTAAGAGTAATGATTGATTTGCTGAACTAACATGTAATCGGCCAAGTCGATTGATCGTTGAGACAATCCAAGTGGTTGAATTATTCTGATGATGTGATTATGTCATGGTTGTTTGGTTATTATAATTGTACGTAGTTGAATTATATAAATTGTGTTAACCTGCAGATGAAGGCTAATGCGAGGTAAGTCTTCTGTGTGATGTGGCTAGGCCACCCGGGGCGTATTTTCTTTCTAATAGGGGTTTAGGGGGTTGAACTTGCTGAGACATCGTCTCATCCCGATTGTGGGATTAAAATTTCAGGTCCCTGGTGGACGGAGCGACCAGATAGCTTTGGTTGGCCTTGAGGAGTTGCAGAGGTGAAGTTATAAGATTGGAGAACGTGTCCGACTTGTAGGTCGTAGGACAATTTCTTTTTTTAAGAGCCGGTCTTTTGTAGACTTTTGGCCGTAGACCTCTGTTTGTAATTCTGTTGAATTATGAAAGTGTCATGTTGTGGTTTTGCTTCCTGCTTTTCTATCCCAAATTAAATGTTGTCAGGGGATTTGTTTCGCTTCCGCATGCGTAATGAAATGAATGGGTCGGCTCGGGGTTTAGGGCGTGACACAATGGGTCAACTTTAAGTCTTTATCTGATACAAAGTTCATTTTGAGTTATTATTTGAGAAAATTGGTCAACTTCGAGTCCTTATTTGGAATTTTCCCCTTAATTAATTAGATTGCCAAGAAATTTCAATCTAGTATGAGAAAACTAGATGAGCTTGTAACTCACTATGGTTGTGTTTGGTAGTTTGAATTTGAGTCCAAATAGGTTAACAAGTTATTCCATTTGGTGTTTGGTGATACTCTTTGGAGTAGATAAATCTAGATACATTTGGAGAAATTGCTAGATGAGAAATCACAAGGACATCATAAGGACACAAGATAGCCGGTCATCTTCACTTCCAACAATTAGCTTCAACTAGGTTGGTTGTCACTAATGGTCTTTGATCACATTTTGACGAGTGAGGGTGAAAAGGGCTCTTAAGACAACGTTGTGCTAGGTTTGCATAGATCATCCTTTCCAACTCAATTGCACATGTTCTTCACATCAAGCTTGACCTTTCACGTGTGATCCACAAGCCAGCTGTTCACTCGTTGGTTGACGTAGAACGGCTTGTAGACCATTGGCTTTGTGGGGACCTCGCTCTCAAGCATTGACTTCCACTTGATGTGCATCAAGAATGCTGCAAACCTCCTCTTGCGCGAGTCCACCCCACGATGCACACCTTCATTATTGTGGGAAAATTGTCCATAAAATTTTAAATCTATTGCACTTTTGCCAATTCAATCTTAAATCCTTTCAATTTTTCCAATCAAGTCCTTAACCTTTACACATTTTACCAATTGAGTCAATTTAACCAATTTTGCTTGGAAATTGTTAATGTAAATAGTGTGTGCTACTGTGGCAATTTTTCATAATATTTTATTATTTTTTGATTTTTTTAATGTTTTTTACTCTATTTATATATTATTACTATTTTTTTTTTTTGGGTTTGGAGAGAAGGCCAGCGATGATAGCCGGCCAACCATCGTCGATCACACGTAAGGGCAGCACAACCCTTGCCAGCCAGAAGTGAGGGCCGGGGGACCCTTATCGGCCTTGGGTGAGGGCCGTGACACCCTCATCAACAAAAGCGAGGGTGCTAGAGCCCTTGCCCAGAACCAATGAGGGTATTGCAGCCCTTGCCTTTGGCTGGTGAGGGTTGGCCCTAGCCGGCTTTCTCTCCAAATCTTTAAAAAAAAAAAAAAAAAAAAAAAAAAAAAAGAAAAAAAAGCATAAAAATTCAAAAAATCATTAAAATACCATTAGAGACAATTTAAAAATTACTATGTTAGCACCAGCCATTCACATTAGTAATAGTGAAAATGTTTAGAACTCAATTGACAAAATTAAAAAAGTTTATGACCAAATTGGCAAAAATGCAACAGTTTTAGAACTTTTTAAACAAATTTCCCTTGCTATTGCCTCCCATAGCTCCTCATGATGCATGAGCCACTTTCTTTTGTTATGAAGTCCAGCTATATGACCTGTAAGAAGTACCTCTCACTGTTCACGAGACTGTTCTAGAATTAAATAAACTCATGTTGATTGAGAGTTGTCATGCTTGAGGTCAACTTATCAATACGTGATCGAAATGGTTTCAATCTCACATACAAGATGAACCTGTAGGAGATGAGAATTTTAAAGATTTCAAATCCTATTTTAGGTTTCGCCAAATATATGATGGGATATCTTTACAATCCGAGGATATTTGGAGCATTTCAAATTTCCTTTTATCCAATCCTATCCCAATTTGAATTCAAACAACCAAATGTAGCCTATGAATATGAGTCATTACCCAACGAATAGATAACATGCTTAGATGGTCTTAGACCACTCTCTTCCACTCAGATTATGTCGTAATATGCGGTTGAGCCATTTGAGAACTTGAAGCTCATATCGAATAGGCTCCATTTGTTTCATATATAATGAATAATTCAGAAAATAATTTCCTAAAAATTCTTGTGTTGTTGGAAATAATTAGTCAATTAAACATATTTTTATTATCGACAACAATTTAAGATTAAATGTTTTGCGGGCAATGAAAATATATTTTGTTAATTCATTTTTGTAAATAATATAAGTGATTATTATAAGAAAATATTTTTTAAATCATTTATTTTTCGCGAATAAACACACCATAAAACTCATCTCCAACTGTGAATAGGCAACTAGTGGGGTTGGAAGCAAGCAATTGCCTACTGCTTATTTTCTCTCTCTACTGTCTCTCTTAGGGTTTCCTCTCACCGAAACTGATAGCTTGCTATTTTGAAGCTACGTTCTAGAGGGAGAGAGAGGTCCCTCTTTTGGGGTTTTCTCTTTCTCTCTCTCTCTCTCTTCAAGGCCTCTTAGTTGATTTCTTGGAATCTTCCTAGATTTGCTCGCTTGCTTTGGTTCTAGGTGTTTACTCCATACTGTTATGCGCTCCGCAAATCTTCGAAGCTTATTTGCCGTGTTCAATGGCTGGCTTATCTAAAAGTGATTTTGTATCAACTAGTATTTTTTTTTTTTTTTTTTTTTTGCAGCTATTCTCTCCCAATTTAGAGTTAAATCTAGATTTGGATGCTCTTCTATCCCAATCTTTATAGATATGGGATTTACAAGGTGTTATCTATGCTCTTTCAACCTATTGATGTTGTTGTCTTTGTTGGTGATGGTGCTGGAGACACCAAATCTATGCGCACACTACTTTCAGCAAAGCAGTAGTTACTAGAAAGGGAAATCTCATCCTGCGCTCATCAGTGATGATGATGCGAGTTTCAGTGATCAGTCATCGGTTGTGCTTTGGAATTATAATAGATCCGTTCTAGTGGAATAAGTGAGTCTTTGCAAACTATACTAAGTTGTTTCACTTTTTAGATTTGAATTGGATTGTAACTTTTTGGGGTAGATTTTTTCTTCAAGTTATGTATCTATTTTATGTGAAATAAAGATTTTCCTTCTGACCAAAAAAAAAAAAAAATTAACGGGGTTGGAGCAGCCGTTAGGTCGAGCTTAATTGCTAGTTAGTACCTCAAGATCTAATGTAATAAATCATCTAATGAACATTATATCTACCGACTGCATGCTGTAACTTGTGCTTCTCAAGTTCTACCAATGTTAAATTGATGGAATCAAATAGTAAGAGAGATTTAAATCCACGGTCGAAATAATACGAAACAAAAAAAAAAATTATGTACGGTGAAGAAATATATTTTTAAATGGGTGTGGCTAGATAACTCCCCTCTCTCTCTCTCTCTCTCTCTCTCTCTCTCTCTCTCTCTCTCTATCTATATATATATATATATATAAGTTCAATAATTCAAGAGAGAAAAATCAAGGAGCAAACGGGTAAAAGGTGCTATAGAGACTACTAGGCTCTCATTTACCGTAAATAACCGTTTGCGTTGTCCTTTCCAGCTCTAATGCTATAAACTATGCTGAGTTTCACTTATTACAGATCAGATAGCACTGTTTAATTTAGAAAAAAAAAAAAGATTCGAACTTGTGACCTTCAATGGAATATCAAAAGCTTTGCAGATCACATAAGTTTTTTTTTTTTTTTTGTGTGGTTATTATCATTGCTCTTTTGAACAAGTTTTAGGCAGAATCTCAAATACCGGAGATTCGGGTATAGTCTCTCCTAAGGTGCAAAATCATCTCTTAATCACTACTAATCAACTAGCTAGCTTTGCATAGTCTCTTAATTAACAACCTAAAACGAAATTAGTCAATTTTATTAATCTTCGAGCCATTGGTTTCAAGTGCCCCACAAGTGATTGTTGCTTAAATGGCCTATAAATCTTAAAGATCTAATCCTGAAACTCAAATTCTCATTTTACAATAGTTTCAGGGTATTTATACAATAATGCGTACTTCAATTTTTTTATTGTGTTTCCTCTTCCGGATATCGAACTCTTTTTTTATTTTATTTTTCGCATAATCATATGTATGCTCTTGCGCTACTTACTATACCCAAGAAAACTTCATGATGGTTCTCAAAGTTGAACTTTGAAAGACAGATCATAATATTACCTTATTGTATAACGAGTAAAAGCGTTTTCTAAAGAATGTTAACATAATCACCGTGGCTCTTTTTGTTGATATCTGAATTTATTTTCTAAAATAAATCAAATATTTAATCTTTTTTCTTCTCTTTTTTTACTAACCCGGAACAATGTTTGATTCCATAACCATTTAAGGGTCAGTTTGTTGATGAAAAACCATTTTTGGAAAGTTTTTTTTGGATTTTCTATAGTTTGAATGACGGAAAATTAATCGATTGATGCGAAACATTTTCCATTAACTTAAAACAAAGGTTTGAATTATGCAGAACAATTTCTTGTTCTGACGAGCAAGAATGAATCATTCTTCTTGATTTCTTGCTTTGCATCCAAGTGAGGTAATAGGTCTGCCAATGTCCATTTCCCATCTCTCCTAAATTCTCTCTCTCTCTCTCTCTCTCTCTCTCTCTCTCTCTCTCTCTCTCTCTCTCTCTCCTTCCGAATAGTTCTCATCTATTTTTCTTAAGAAATTTTCTACCATCTCCTAAATATATTTCATTAATGTTCATATTCTTATGAATTTCCCAAAACCATGGTCATGTATAATATATTGCAAATATGATTCCATTATTGCTTTCCTAATATTTTTTGTAATAAATTTTATTTTCTTGGTCTAGTAATACCTGTTGTTTTGAAGGTTTACAAAATAAACAAAGAAGACGTTGATTTTAATTCGTTAGCCATCTCATGTTATTATTGATGTTAAAGCTGCCTTAAGTGGTTAAACTTATTGCCAAATACTATAAAATCAATATTTGAACTTGTTTTCAGCACAAATAAAATCAATATCTTATTTTCTTAAAAGATTTCTACCATCTCCTAAATATATTTCATTAATGCTCATATTCTTATAAATTTCCCAAAACCAAGGTCATGTATAATATATTGCAAATATGATTCCATTATTTCTTTCCTAATATTTTTTGTAATACATTTTTCTTTCTTGGTCTAGTAATACATGTTGTTTTGAAGGGTTACAAAATAAACAAAGAAGACGTTGATTTCAATTTTTTAGTCATCTCATGTTATTATTAATGTTAAAGCTGCCTTAAGTGGTTAAACTTATTGCCAAATACTATAAAATCAATATTTCAATTTGTTTTCAGCACAAATAAAATCAATATCTTATTTTTCTTAAAAATTTTGTCCCATCTCCTAAATATATTTCATTAATGCTCATATTCTTATAAATTTCCCAAAACCATGGTCAAGTATAATATATTGCAAATATGATTCCATTAATTTCTTTCCTAATATTTTTTGTAATACATTTTATTTTTCTTGGTCTAGTAATACATGTTTGTTTTGAAGCTTACAAAATAAACAAGGAAGATGTTGATTCCAATTTATTAGCCATCTCATGTTATTATTAATGTTAAAGCTGCCTTAAGTGGTTAAACTTATTGCCAAATACTATAAAATCAATATTTCAACTTGTTTTCAGCACAAATAAACACCTAAAAATTGTCCAATTTCTCTTCAATTAAATTTTTTGAGAACAACTTCCAGCGACAGGAAATATTAAGTGAAACAAAATACCCTAAGCTCTACTGCAAATTCCAAATTTCGTAGACTTTCTTTTCTCTCACGTATTTTAAACTGTCATTTTAATTTTGTTACAAATTTTTATTCAACCATACACCTATTTTACTAGTTTAATACTTCGACAGAGCTGCAATGGTAGCTCAGCTCTTACCATTCTCATCTCCGCATGATTGCAAGTCTGAAACTTGCTCAACGTCTCCAATCTCCATAACCTCTAAACAGTCACTTTCAGAGGCTCTCTCTCTCTCTCTCTCTCTCTCTCTCTCTCTCTCTCTCTCTCTCTCTCTCTCTCTCTCTCTCTCTCTCTCTCTCTCTCTCTCTCTCTCTCTCTCTCTCGCGTGTACTCTTGCTATAATTCACATGAAGATCGCAAAAAAATGGTGGATGGGTTTTAGGGGGTCTGAATCTGATGAGAGACGTTTCCATCTTTGGCCTTTTTTTTTATTTAATGTTTCTCTCCCTGCAAGCCCCTTGAAATTAATAAAAGATAGTGAAGGAGCGAAAAACGAAAAGTAAAAGTATATATTATGCGGGAGTCTAAAGAATAAGTACAAAGATAAAATTGAAATGAAAGTGATAGGTAAGCTCTGAGAGCATAAAGTGGGATGAAGGGTCATCTTTTGCTTTATAAATAACCAGCTCTTAGGGCTAGCTTGCTTTCATCTTCACCATCTTCTGCGTAGTTTTAACATTTTAGAGTTGGAGAAAAGGAGAAAAAACTAGGCAAAGTAAGTAGCAATTTCTTCTTTTTCGCTCAATTACCATATCAGCTCTTCTGTTTCTTTATCATCTCCAGGGAAGAGTTTTGAAGTTCGTAAATTTTCCACTCAGTTCTTGAGTTCCACTCTTTTGGGGTGGATGGATCTTTTCTTCAATTTCTCTGATATGCTCTTTTCAGATACTTCTGCAAAAATTCTCATCAATGATTTTTTCTGGGTACAATATTTGTATTCTAAGAATTACTTTTATGTTGGTTAATTGATCCAGCTTGCGACCATGGTTTTTCCAACCCAAGCCACGCACGAGGAGTCCCCGCAGAGGAAAATGGGGAGGGGGAAGATCGAGATCAAGCGGATCGAGAACACAACGAATCGGCAAGTGACTTTCTGCAAGCGGCGGAATGGACTCCTCAAGAAGGCATATGAACTCTCCGTTCTTTGCGAAGCCGAGGTCGCCCTCATCGTCTTCTCCAGCCGCGGCCGCCTTTATGAGTATGCCAATGATAGGTATCATTGTTCTCTGCTCTTTGGGTTGTTTTGTTTAATTTCTTAGGGTTTGCCCGAGTTTCTTGTATTTCTTTTGTGATTGGAAGAAAATTTCTTTTTCCGTCTTTTTTCTTTACAAGATTTGCTTTTTATATGGAAAGTACTGCGCTGGGTAAAGGAAATTTAGGCAAAATCTGAAGGGGGTGTTCATGATCTGGACCTGATAAGATTTAGCATTCTCTAACATAGATTTTCTTGCCTTCCCCTTTTTCTCTTCTTTTTATATTTTGGATTTTGTTAGTTTTAAGTGAAGCTCATAAGATTGATCTCTCAACAAAGAATTCTTTTTACCTCTTTTTGCTACTCACTTTTACCTCTTTCTCTTTTGATGATACTCTCTTTATCTTGCACTAGCGGATCCACAGATTTGATAGATACAACAGCCATTTTGCTCCATATTAGAAACAAGTCGAGAGATTTCTATGCTTCTTCCCTTTTTCCCCCTTCCTTTTAGATTTTTTTTTAAAACGTTTTTTGGGCTAAATCTCTGATACCATCTTCCTTTCTCGTCCAATGCTTGGTTGGTTCTCTCTGTCTGTCTGTCTGTCTCTCTCTCTCTCTCTGCGATTGGTTGCTCAGGTCACCAAACCCTTCATCTTTTCTCGTTGACACTTCCTCAATAACACGTCAGTCTGAGTTTTGCACTTGAAAGGAAACACAGTTCGTACATCTCCAAGAGATTGACGTGATTCCTATCAGTTTACAGAAGACTAGGGTTCACAAAAGCCAAGTCCAAATTGCTTTTCTTCCATCTCATTTTTTTTGGGTATGGTTAGGTTTGGTTCTTTTGTTTTTTCCTTTTCATGTTAAACACCTCTTATCCACGGAATCCCTTAGATCAGGTCTCAAACTAACAGCAGACTTGCTTTTTCCCGACTAAACAAGGACCAGAAGTTTCGAGCACATGGAGCCACACACTAATGTCAAAACATAACCCAAATTAGGGTTTTTTTGAAAAGCGTTTGATGATAACATAATGTGATAAGCGAAGCCACCGGAAGAAGAAACCAATTTAAGTGGGTCTTTGACATACGTTTCTGTCTTTCTTTCAGAGTGATGTAATTGTGGAAATGGAAAAACATTATGGGACTTAGATTAGGTCGGCTCAGTTGTTGTTTGCTTTGTTGTTAGGTATAGAATCTTTGGTCACGTCACCCTTTGATATGAACTTGGTTCCTTCACTCCTGACACAAAGTTCAATTATGTCCCAAGTTCCTCTTTTAAATCACTCATCTTGAGCCCTAAGTCATACTCAACGCAAGCTAAGAAAGAAACCCTTCCAAGGCATGTTTCATTTCCGTCTCTTTTTTCGTCTTTTCTTTTTCATTTTTTCGAGTGAGAGAGAAAAGCATTTCCAAACTTAGCTCTCTTTCTGGCTAAATACGCTGATACTAAAACAGCAATGATGGTTGATGGTTGGGGGGAGAGAGAGAGAGAGAGAGAGAGAGAGAGAGAGAGAGAGAGAGAGAGGAACCAATGAGAATTGGGCATGTTTGGTCTAATTTAACAGCATGTTTCACCATTGGCATAGCAGAGGGAGAGTTTTCGTTTTCTCAGGATCTTGCGTAGGTATATTTATGAAAACACTGAAGAGAGAGAAAGATGCAACAGGAACCTGCGAACCAATAAGAGAGTTCTAGGCAATCTTTTTGCTTCTTTGGAAGCATGGGGAAGCGATACAAAATAAAAGCTGGACAGCTCTGTTGTACTCGGAGTTTCTCAGACTTAGAATGACTTGGATGTGATTATTTAAGCAATTTTTTATTAACACCGATCAAACATGAAAGATTTGTAAAAGTTTAAGAGCTTTGAATATCCGATATTTATTTATTAAATATGTTCAATAAGTATTCTAAGGAGAAATTAATTTTTTTCTTAAAAAAAGCACGTTGGAAATGCGTGCTTTTTTATTTTATTTTATTGAAAAGGCACAACAAAATATAGAACATTAGAAAATTAGGGATTTTGCCAGGGTATTAACCCATGTGTAACAAGAATGCCCGACACCTGGCAAAGAGATTTAGGAGTCAGCCAATCATGTAATTCCTAGCAGTTGAGGTTAAACAATCAGTTGCTCGAGAAAATTAAGGTATCCGCAGCCCCAGGAAAACAGTGGCCTCTGTTGCTTTTTATGTTTTTCTAAGTTTCAGTTCCCTATGTCTGATGCACTAAGAGGTCTTAGGTTTCAAAGGGTCGCATCTTGTCATTGCTTTCCTGAAAAGATCAGCTCTTTTACTCAACCCAACAAACATTTAAAGCAGACGTTAGATCTGTTCTTTCCTGTCGCGCTGATTGATTTGATGGCGCAAGGATGGCAAGTCATGTAGACCTTGTTCATGGATGTGATTTTCTGTGTATCGCATCCAATGCTGGAACGTCAAATCTTGACGTGTTGGTGAAATATTAAAACAATTGAGCTGTGATGTCTTGATTTCGAAACTCTGCAATTTAAGTTTTGGTTCTTATTGTTTACAAATTCTTAATATTGACCATAAAAAATTATCATTTGTGACTTCTCTAGTCCTAGTGTGGATAACCAATTTTTAACAATACTTAGGAGGTAAATTTAATTTGATGTGCAAAAATTGATTAAATATCTCATTTCACCGTTACATTATAAAAAATAAAAATAGGAGAATCCATTTCGAGGGTGGCAATTCCTTAATGAGTTAAGGGCGGTTTGAGTCATTATTACATGACATCACACTTTATAAAAAATCACATACCGATATCGTAAGTTAGAGCTTCTAAAAACAAACCAAAAACTCTCAATGTGATTATTTCGATTTTGGCCGCTCAAGTTATAATTAGCTAACGTATTCTATATGATGTTTGTATAGCATACAATGTGTTATACATTTGACACATCCTATCTTTGCATTGTTTCCAAAATTATCTGTCTTCTCCTCAATCTTAAACTTAGTAACCTAGGTCACATTCTTTTCATATCCACCATGAGGAGTCATAGATTTTCTTCTCTTTCATGCATCATTATTTGTTGTATAGAGTCTTGGCTATCCTCAAATATTTAAGAGTGAAGAACAAAATCATAGGGGATCGTCATTTCTCTTACAAAGATATGACCTTCAAGCAATTTAAATAAAGTAGAATCGCCACAATAGAGTGAAATGGAGGTTCAAGGAATAACCTTTAGATGTTGTGCTATGCGATCTCTATTTAGTCAATAATAATAATGATGGTGATGATGATAATAATAAAGCAACATTGAAGTAGCTCAGTCGTTCTAATAAATAGTATACTTTCGTAGGCAGATATGATAGGCCACAGCTAAGCTCAACTGAAATGTTGGTTTATTATTTAGACCCTATTAAGCAATTTCCATGTAGGAACGGGCTAAAATTTTTGTGAAAAAGAAGCTGGACCACGGGGAAAATTTTTTTAGGGACATCAATATCAATTTCTAGTAAAACAAAGATGAGACTGCAAACATATTGTTGCAGTGGCAATGAAGGTAGAATTGCTGATAGCCTTGTAGGAGTCAAGTGGTGGGCGAAAGTGATGGTCTTGTCGGTAAATAATCGGGGAGTTGTTATTGATTAAAGTTGTCAAGTAAAGAAATCGTGACGATGCATAGGTGTTAGAGGTTGCTTTAGGGTTAACTAGATGTGGTCACCCATCTTGCTTTTTATCCGAAAACATCTAGTATAAGGGAAGGCTGGCTTGTCCACTCTAACTAGCTCGTAGATAGGAAAACTCATAATCTAATTTGGCGAAGATGTTCACACCTATAATCTTTTCTATCCCAAGGGCATTTCGGGAAGAAAAAGAGGAAAGCGTTCGCCCGTGAACAGGAAGAATTCGTATGTCATAGATGGGTCGAGTGAATCAAGAGGGATACTGCACTAAGATGCACGAAATCCACGAGCTGAAAGAATGGCGATTCTTGATGTTCAAAATCTTGAAATTAAACGCTTTGACAGCTTCTGTGATTGTTTCCTTGAATCAAACTGAGCAAGATTTCATTGGATTTCGTTGATGCAGTGTCAAAGCAACCATCGAGAGGTACAAGAAGGCTTGCTCAGATTCCTCCAGTAGCGGATCCGTTTCTGAAGCTAATGTTCAGGTATACATTATGAAATATATTCTGCTTTTTGTTTGCTTTTCCATGTTCTACTTCTGTTGAATTAAAGATCTATGAAACTCAAACTAATAACGTCTCCAGATAAAAAGAAGAAACGAATTCAGAAAAAAGAAAAAAGAAAAAAAAAAAAGAGACTATAAATTGCGTTGATAGGTCATTTAAACCTAAAGGGACTTATAGTCACATAAGATACTTAATCATGCTCGCTACAACATATTTATTATGGTAGTTCACATGCTATCTAAACCGACTGGCTTGTTTCATGATGAACTTGTGAAAGAAGCAATCCCAAGCATGATATCAACCTCTCTTATGTTAAAACTTCATATGATATGCATGCTGGGAAGATGCGTATACGGGTTAATAGATTAAAATATAGTCGATTGACAATATATGATAATGAACTAAGTAGCTAACTTCCCATGAAACCTAGGGTAGAATGTGAGTAACTTCACTAATGACACCTACTTGATTCAGATATTATCTAGACACATTATGATTATGTCCAATCTAACTTTGATGTATAAAATATGGCAAAGATTCAAATTGCAGGTCAACTGTTCAGGTTTCAAACATGTTCTAAACCTTGATTGAGGAAATTGTTTGATTGGGCCACAAAAATTTCTCGCATTTGTCTTTAGATAAGTTTTCTTGTGAGTGATGCTCATTTTTGTAGCCTACCAATAACATTGGTTAGAGGAAGTTTCCTTCATTTAGAGATGAAGAAAAATATTTAACCTTACTTCACATCTTCTTCCTAGATTTGCAAATTTCATTAGATACATGTCACATGTTAAATGTTACTATCTCATTATTAATACATTATGGTTTTTTAGTTCGACTCAATAGATATTGTAATTTCCCTTTCTCAAGAAGCAATTTTTTTCCTGTACTAACATAAAAAAAAGATACACTCCATATCTTCAAGGCTAACACCATCAAGAAAGTTATAGAAATTCTAGAGGGTGCATTTGTAGGCTTTTAAAACCTCAGGATCCTTATTGTAAATGTTATGAAACTGCATGGTGCATAAGTGTCCTGTCTGCCTGTGTAACATACAAAGATGAGTTATCTCTCCGAATGCACTCGACATCGAGTGACAAAAGCTGAAATTGCAGATATGGCGTCCATGATATGGTGGACTAGGATGTCCATACTCATTATTGGCATCAACTTGTTAGGCTTTTCTGTTTGTTTCAAATTTGTTTACTCTATTCAAGTGATCTTTGATTCAAGAGAACCAAGAGTGCACAACACAATGGAAAACAGCCTTGAAAAATAAAAGCACTATATATCCTTTTCCAGGTTCTTCCTTAATCTCAGAATTTATTGATGACATCTCCCTAATTGTTTAATGTTACAGTTTTACCAGCAAGAATCCGCCAAGTTGCAACAACAGATTAATAATATGCAGAACAATAACAGGTAAAGTTTAAGATCAGTGACATCTTGTAACTTTATGACACCCCAACACGAATCGATGCTGCATATATTACCCTTGTGCATTTGGCACGACGAAGTACTCTTTTGGAAACTCTGAAAGATCAAGGACGAAATTATGTGATATCCAGGCAACTGGTGGGTGACTCAATTGCTGGGATGAATATGAAGGATATGAAGACTACGGAGCAAAAACTAGAAAAAGCCATTGCTAAAATTCGTGCCAAAAAGGTACCCATCGGAATGCTATCAATGTTCCTAACAATAAGATTACTCTTTCTGAATAATCAACAGACGACCCTCTAATCTGCTGTTATCTTTACTAATCTCTCTATTTCACTCTCTATTACTTGCAGAATGAGCTTCTATTTGCGGAGATTGAGTATATGCAAAAAAGGGTAGCTACTCTTTTGACTAATGCTTAGAAACTCGTCTAGCTTGTGTCGGACATATGTTTACCAGTTTGAGCATGCTTTCATATATGTGCGTGCTTGCGGGAGCACAAGCATGTGGATTGTTGGTGTGCTAGCAAGCAAGTGCGCATGCCAATGCACGTACATCCCTTTTTTCATCCATTAGTTTTTGCAGCTGTGTGTCCATGTGCATGTGCAGAATAATGATATCAATTGATTGACCTAAATATCATCTAAAGCTATTCGAAAATTATGCAGCATTGAGCTAAAGTGATCTATATTTTTAATATATCAACCATTGCCATCTTTCCTACGCACTGTTGCCGTTTTTCAGAAAATAAATTCTTTTCGCCAGTCTAGCTAAAGCGAATCAGATATAGCCCTAACCTGCAGAGAATCTGTATGTATCAGGAGATTCAGATACATAAAAATTTTGTTGTAAGAGCAAGGTACTCATTTAGAAATCAGATATATACTGCCATGTCTCTATAGAGAGGAAAACAATGGAAAAGAAAAGACATGAATACGATTCAGTGTACATTGTAAGATATACCGCATTTGATTTGTTTTGCAAGATTTTGGGCAGTGAGCTTCTTTCCTACAATCAGTGAAGCTAAAGTGAAAATACTGCAATGTTTGTATATCTTGAGCAAAGAGGACTGGATTGTTCTGATATAAGAATTACAGTATCGCTTGTCTTTATATTCCACCTCATCTTCTGACAACAAAGTGCTAATAAATCTTTGGTACCTAGTTTGCAATTCCTTGTGTGGAAGTAGGTATCCTGCGAAATTGCCAAAATTATATGTGCTGGAAATTGCTGTTTATGTGACTAAAAATCTGCATGTGTTTTGAAGCAAAGGGTGACATAAAACATGATTTATTTCCATCGATGTGACCATATAACAGCTGCTAGAGCTGTTTCCATGAAATATCTTAGTGCAGATTACCTTGATGCATCTATCAAATGATGTCTTTGGATACATGCTTTTTGTCAAATTAATGAAATTCTGAATTATGTTGCTAATGTGTTATTGCCATAATGATTTGTTTCTGTTGTGCGGTTGGAGGAAATTGACCTACACAACAACAATCAAGTTCTCCGAGCGAAGGTTTCTCTCTCTCTCTCTCTCTCTCTCTCTCTCTCTCTCTCTCTCTGTGTGAGTGTGTGTACCCCATATGCATGTGACACCGATAGATTCTGCTTGATCACAATTATACATCACCCTTTTGAAAACTACAATGACCATTTAATGAGGCAAAATATTAGTCTAATTCAAGTCAAGCTACTGATAATAAAACATTAACAATTGAAGGACTTATTACTGGCCGGTTTGATCAAAGAAGGCGATGAATGATTACACTCCTGCAGATTAAAAATTATAAAGGGTAGATTCTATCCTAGTCCTAGTGTTCTTATGGAAACGAAATGCAAGAATTATGGGGGCTCATTAGTCATCCTACCATTTAATCATACTAGTTGTGGTTTAGCTTGAAGTTCTTATTCTACTCTGTGTTCTCCTTTCGACCTATCATATGCAAATTTGCATTTCCTCTGAGTCTTTTATTTATTTATTTATTGAAGAAACAAAACTTAGACTGCAAGTGAAACATAGGAGCAGGTCAATAGATAAAATATTATAACCCAAAAAAATTTTCCAAAAGGTATGTACCAGTTTTTTTCTAGTACTTCCTGATATGTCGACATCTTTTTACTAGATTGAAGTTCAATTAGCATTGTCAAACGCCATCTTTTGCTGATGGGACGTTTACCAGATGTACATGCACATGTATAGTATGATTAACAGGTGAATAACTAAATTGTGGGTCTTGGCGTGATGATATGTAGATTGCAGAGAGCGAGAGGACCCAACAGGCGGATATGAATTTGATGCCGGGAGGTGCCAACTATGACTTCATGCAGCCATCTTCTTCTCAGCCTTTCGATTCCAGAAACTACTTCCAAGTGAACGTGCTGTAGCACCCAACCACTGTGAGTGCGCACAAGTGTGAGATCTCTCTCTCTCTCTCTCTCTCTCTCTCTCTCTCTCTCTCTCTCTCTCTCTCACATTAGGGTTTATAGCTACCTCTAAAAGCCAATTTTAAGGTATCTAGAAATATATCCAACATATAGAGTCTACAGTGAACACGTTTTAAGCTTATCACCAAGCTTAATTAAGCTAGATACGTGAATAGTACTACTTATGAGGTTAATTCAGAGTTTAGCAAGAATTGATATCTTTTCAGTCTTTCTGAACTTTTGCTTCAAAGTAGTTCAGCAAGAGTTCTTAAGATAAATGGAACTCAAATGTGGTAATTCCCGTAGTCAGTAGGTCGATGTGTATGCAGAACACACACGGTCTTTCCCTTTGCCTGTAGTAGAAATCTGGGATTGTCCATGAATAACCAAAATGCTGGCGTTTGTACTAATTATTTTTTCCTAGAAAAGCAAATCCATTCATTCATAATCTCAGCCTGTACACCCCCCTGTCAGTCACATCATTAAAAGATTAAAAACTGATTCTGATTGGACTATAGAGGCTGCCTATTTGCATAGAACATCGGCAGAGGAGTTGCACTCTGAAAATCCAATTGAATCTCCAAAGGAAGTTAGCTAAGAGAAATCCCCAAACATCAAGCATTAGTGAGGAGATTCAAGAAGAAAAACAACAGCTAGAAAAGCCTAGATAATCCCCAAACAGTTTCAGTTTAATGCTGTAAGCATGAGCCTAATGGCTCTGCACAGTTCAGCAGAAAAATTATCAGCCAAACAGATCATTCAGTTTTTTTTTTTTCTTGCCGAAGACGATCGTTCTGCTGTTTGCGTGCTATAAGATCTATATGATTACCCCGAAATCCGTTTTGTTTCATAGTAATTCCTAGCCCCTAGAGTTATTTTCATATCACAGAAAGTAGCAATATCTTACTCAAGCTTTTTCCCCCTTGTGCAGCTAGTATTGATGGAAGGGAATATAACTAGTATATGGAGCTTCTAAGTGCTTATTATGAGATTATGATGGGCTTCATCAGATGCTAATTAAGTAGAAGCAGTTGGCAGATGCATCTATTAGGTGAAGGGCGTCATCATCCTTTTGTTGATTAGCATTCTTAGATGTCTTAAAATTTCAACCATCTTTGTTAAGGTGTGTATTTGGGTCCCTATGTACCAAACTGAATATGAACTATCGAACTCTAGTCGTGTTAAACTAATATATATTTGCTTGAGTCGGACTCTTTGTGCTTTTTCTTAGTGGCTTGTTCTTGTGCCCGAAGGCGACAGCATATAATCGCTACTCTCTGCCACATGAGGGTCCTTAATTATGTCGAGGATTTTTGGTGTAATGTTTCCATCGATGACTTGCTATTGCCTGTAATCATTTATAGATAATGAAAATTTCATTCTTGATCTAATTTGACTATTGAGAAGGACGGTTCATGGAAAATGGCAATGAGTACAATATGTAAATTTGATTTGCATAGTAATCTTGCTCTTCATTATGGTTCTTGTTCTTGGTATTTTTATTAGTAACATCTTCTTTACTCAATGCAAGAACTAAATTTTGATATTGTGATAATCTCATCTTTCAATAAAATTAACATTTAACGAATGCTTCTTGACCAATTTGAATCAAGATAAATGATTTTTTCTGTCAGTGCAAACCTTGATGGCAAGCGAGTTACATTTTGGTATTGTTGACATTATCACACCACTCTACATTCCCATTGGATCAATTTGGAGTTATATCAATTTATTATTTAAGGCATGTTTATCAAAGATAATGGATTTAAAATACAGATTTTTATATGATGATCCCAATTTTTGCGACGCTTAAATAATTTCTTAGTTTCTTATATAAATTTAATTAATCTTCCCATTTTAATCAAATGTAATGGTATATGAGAAAAAAATATAAGATAATATTTAAAGGTGATAAATCTTTTTATTGAAGATAAACTAAAAAGATATATAATTTTCCATTTTTTCATTCTTGTTTAATTTGGTGTTGGGTTATCAGTAAAAAGATGAAAATGCGAGAGTTGTTTAATATCAGTAAATGTAGTAAACTAAAGAGTATTTATAGAATGTAAGTGATATATAAGGTAACATATATTCCAACTTTCCTATCTTGAATCACAATATCAATCACAATCAATTACGTATATACATAATCAAGGAGAGAAATACAACAATTCTCATCAATATTTCTAACATCTCCCCTTCAAATATAAGGTGATGTAAAACAAGTCATATAGAATTTAGAGAAAAAATAATATCCAGATAGATGTGCCTTAGTGAAGAATCAAGAGATGAAGAGTTCCATTAAGCACCTGATACCATATAAAATAACATTTTATCTCAATATATTTGTATGCTCATGGAAAACATCATTACATGTTATTTGAATATCTGGTTGTCATAAGAGATGAATGTCTTACTAAAATGACAAACTCCAGTGTCTTTGAGTAATCATTGTAAACATAAAAGTTCAACAATCGTATTAGCAAGAACACAATATTCTTCTTTTGTACTAGATCAAGTGATGACAATCTACTTCTTGCTACATCCGGGATAAGTGAGTTGCCTAAAGAAATAATGACCTACGTTACTGGACCATAGATCTAGCTAGTCATCTCCGAATTAGTGGACAAGCCAAATTTGACGGTCTGCTTCTTCTTAAAATTAAACAAGCTGAAAGCCATGTCCAAGTTAGTGGACCATAGATCGAGGTGATAAGCGAGCAACGTTTTGTGAGGGTGAGAAGAGCAACCGTACCTTGACTTTCAACTATGTCCTGAGTTCAAAATCCTCGAAGGATTAAACAAAGCTTAAGTAAAGGAAGGAGTAGGCGAAGTACACCTTGAATAAACGAGGAAGCCTTGACCTGGTATGAGGGGAGAGAGAGATAGACCAGGGGTGAGCCTAACAGAGAGCTAACGGAGAATGGCCAATAGAGAAAATAAAATTTGGCTTGGATTTATATAGGATCGGCTTTAGGGGTATTGCCATTGGTCCAAGGCCCTTACATTCATTGGTCGTTGTCCAACATGGAAGCCTTTAATCTATGGACCAAGCAAGCCAAGTCCCTAAAATACCACAAATTTTGGTCTAGTTCCAAATCTGTCATGAACTTTTTTTTTTTAATCTTAAAAAAAATTCCAAACTTTAGGTCCAATCCCAAATCTGCCTTGAATTTTTCTTTTGTTGAAGAAAAAAATCCTAAATTTTGGGTCCAATCCCAAATTTGCCCCAATTTTTTTTGTGTAAAAAAAATACCAATTTTTAATCTATTTTGCAATCTACCTGATCGTCTAGTCCTACTTAATGTGGCATTTCCACATCGATAATAAATACAAATAGGTAAGGCAACATGAAAAATTATCGTCAAAATAAAACTGTTCTAGGATATAAAATTTAGGGATGACTATCCATGACTTTTGGATAAAGGGCTAAATGGAGCAAATTTAAGACTAGAGTAAAACTTGATGATTTTCTTTTTGACAAAAAAAAATGGAGAAGATTTGGGATTAGACCTAAAATGTGGGTTTTTTTTTTTTTTTACAAAAGGAAAATTTAGGTTAGATTTGGGATTAAACCTAAAGTTTGGAGTTTGTTTCTTAGACAAAAAAAAAAAAATTGGATAGATTTGAGACTAAATTAAAAGTTTGTGAGTTATTATTA
Organism: Eucalyptus victrix; assembly: GCA_016097545.1. Taxonomy (NCBI): domain Eukaryota; kingdom Viridiplantae; phylum Streptophyta; class Magnoliopsida; order Myrtales; family Myrtaceae; genus Eucalyptus; species Eucalyptus victrix. Next base: position 42,957,144 of record CM027839.1, on the reverse strand, counting down.
TTATTTTTTTTTTAAAAAAAATTTGGGGTAGATATGTGACTAGACCAAAAATTTGGGGATCTTAAAGGATTAGCCTAGACCCTAGCCTCTTAAAGTCACATCAAGATCCCTCTAATCACCTTAAATCCCTTAAATCGGTCCTACCCCGTCATTTAGCCAAGCACAAGAGAGGTCGAACAAGCACATGGCCAACCCTAAAAATGGATGATTGTGTAGGCCACTTTGCAAAAGTCAGTCAAACTTGGTCAACTCGGGCTAGGTTGTACAGTCACGCGAAAATGGCGAGTATGCGCTCATCATTCGTACATTTTGGACGAAATGTTAAAGGGAGTGAGTTTACACGTTGATGTAGGTTTTGTAAAATTATCAAGCCAATAGGAAATTGGGAAGTCCCACTTTGGTGGCCTTAAATCACCATTAACATACTGATCCGTTGGACTAGGGATCAGCCAACACCTTTTTGCAAAAATGCCAATTTGGGTAGCTACAATTGGAATTAGGGCATGAACCTGATGTCGTTAGAAAAAGGACTCGAAGATGCTCGTTGTGATATCTAGCCTACAATTTTCCAAGTCCCTTTGGCCTTAAACCAAGAAGGAGAAGCCGGGCCAAAGTCATCGAGAAAAAAGGTTGAGTTATGGTGTAGGTTCGATTTGTCTGCAAGTTCTGCCACCTTTGTTGAAATTCTAGTCGTCGGGCTTCAGGTCCTAACGCTATGATGTCCCTACTTGCTAAGCACAGAAAAAAACTTGAGAGAAATATTGTTTGTATGATGACGTAATGCTGATGTTTTTAATTAGGCGTCGAATTGAGCTGTTATTGACTAATTCGATCTCCAATTGTCATGCAAAGCATGAATGCCCTATGTTGACACCTAAATTTTGTCGATCTAGTCATTGATTTATTGCATAAAAATTATGGATTAATTTTAACCCCTAAAAAAAAGAAATAAAATAAAAATTACATCGAGCAAATAAAAGAAAAAAAAAAAAGAAAAAGAGAGAGAAAATCAATCGATTGATTATGGATGGAAGGAGGGGATTCTAACTAGCTATTCATGCTTTGACAAATATTCAATCTTGATGAATAGAAAGTCAAAATGGAAATCAAACTCAAAATCGGTGAGAATAACAGTTAAATTGATAAATTGAAGTAAAAATATCGAGAAGTGATACTTATCAGGTGAGCTGTTTGCAAAAATAAAGAATGAATTTGGATGTGTTTCTGATAATGTGAGTGAAAAGAAATGTTAATTTGCGGTAGCAAATCGATGCTGAAATCTGTTAATCCCCACAGCTAAGGAAGCGTAGCTTCGAACTTTCTAAAGGCAAGCAGAGGTTTTCGCTATAAAGAGAACGGCAATTCGAAAGACGGGGACGGGGGGAGACCGAAAAAAAAGTGGAGTATATTCGTGCAGAGGGAGAGGAGAGTTCGAAAAGGAGATAAAAAAATCGTGAAAGAAAGAAGAAAAGTCAAGTCAGCAGAAGGAAGAAGTCTGCAAGGGAAGTGACAGGTCAGAACAAGAAAAAGCGCCGGACGCCAGAAGCCCCGACGCCGACGTCTCTGCTCCGCCTCCACCGGCAGCGCTTGACGACCCGCGCCACCTCCGCTCCGCTCGACGCCGCGAGCAGCGATCTGCCCGCCTCCACTTGCAGCGCCGCTCGAACGCCGCCCCCGCCTGCGCCTCTGCCCGACGATTGCGCCAGCAGCTCGCCCGCAATCCGACGCCCACGGCCAGCCTCCACCTCGCCCGTCGGCCCGTGATCTGCTGCTCGCGCCTCACCCGCGACTGCACCTCCGCCACGCCTCCACTTGCGGCACCTGACGACCAGCGACCTGCTGCTCACTCGCCTTCGCTGTTGCCCGAACGCCCGAGCACCACCCTGCCATCGCCGCCCAGCAGCCAGCAGCCCGCGACCCAGCGCCGTCGCCGCGTCTGCCAGCCTCCGTCCGAAACCCCTCGCCGGTGACCTCCGCCCCCTACGACCCGACGCCGTGCCACTGCATCCGCTCGAGCCAGCACCACCACGCCATCTACCGTCGCCAGGGCTCTCCTCTGCTGCAGGCCCCGCCGCTGCTCCGAGCTCGAGCCGCACGCCGCTGCTGCCCCTCCGACGCCTGCAGCGCTCCTCGCCGCTCCGCTCGCCGTCCGCCGACGCTCGCCGCGCCACCGCCTGCGACCTGCTCGCCCATCCCGCTGCTGGTCCAGCCCGCGCTTACCCCGTCGACGCCGCTGCCCTCTCCATTGGGTAGCTTATTTTTATTTTTACTTTTATTTTTCCTTTATTTTATGTTACTTTATTTTGTTTATTTTTTAAGTTTCGACATTATTGTACAGGAAGGTGATTTTCATTTATGAGTATTCTAGGCATTATCCACGGGTTCTGCTCAAAATTACTATAATTATTAATTTGATCCATGAAATGTCAGATTATTTTTTTAATTATATTAATTTTTGGGTCATTTTGATATTATTTTAATTGTTAAATCACTACAACTATTAATTTGTTCCGTAAGATTTTGGATCAAATTTTTAATTATTTTGAATTTTATTATATGTTGTTATCTTTAGGGTTAAAATAATCATTAATTTAATCCGTGAGACCATGTATTATTTTTTCGATTGTTTTAATCATTCATTTGATGAATATCTTGATTAGTTTAGATATATTGTTTATCTGATAACTGCTTGTCTTGAAAAATACAAAAAAAAAAAAATGAAAATAAAAGATCAAATCTTACATTGGAGTGGTTTGGTTTAGTAAATTAAGACTGCATTTTTAGGGTTGCATTTTAGATAATTTTAGGAATGGATTAGGATTGATTTTTTTTTTTAATATATAGATAGGTCTTAAATAATGTTTGCACATTTGAAAAATCTCATTTTTCTTTAAAAAAATAGTTTTCTAAGATAGGATAGGGTTTAAGTCAAATTAATCCCTAAAATAAATTAGAAAATTATTCATTTTAGATGGTTTAATTAGGTTTCCTATTTATTGCGAATTTTAATAAAAAAATAAAAAAATATTAGGCGCATGTCAATTAGTTTGCATGTTAGGTTCTTTTAATTAGAAATAGCTTGTTAGTAAAATTAGGTCATGTAGTTAAATGCATGTTTTAAATTCGAGATAAAAGAAAATCCAAAAAATTGTTTGCTTTGTGTATTTATTTCTTTTAATGCAATTTGTTTGATTCATTGAGTGTTTAATAATGATTGAACACCCGTATGATCACCCTTTTGCATGATAGTGATTTAGATTAAAATAAATCCAAACTGTTTACAAAAATATTTTTGAAAATAAAAAGAATGGTACCAAAAGGGCATTAGAGAAATCTAATGTAACTAAGTCTCCGTATCCAAAATCTTTGGTTTGTAGAAGTAAAATAATTATTCCGTTATTTTACTTGGGTGTCTAATCGACTTACAATAAACTAATTAGTGGCGACTCTTAGATAAAATCATTTGCATGTTAAAAATTCGAACCTAAGTTGCGAATTAGTATGAGCCTAGGAGAGTCCGAGCTAAGTTTAAAACTTAGTAGTCCATTAGCCTAAATCTTAGGTGGTGCATCCAAAATTTATGTCGCGACACCTATATATAATGGAATCTAAGTATTAACAAATTGTGGTGCCTCTAGTTTCTACATATAGAAGGGACATAGCAAGAAAAGTGGATTACTGACACCGAATTGTTTTGGTCAGGAATGAAGTTCCGCTGTTATTGGTGGACTCGATTGCTGAATTTTTTGAAAATGTACAATAGATCTACATCTACAAGCAAAAATTTAAATGTTAAATGATGCAATAGTCATGACATTTGAAGCACTTCCTACCTCCATCCAATTTTTTCTAGAGTTCTTTAACGAATTCATTAGATTTCCCATTTCTTTCTCCTGTTACGAAGCACTCTCGGCCTTATCAGAAGAAATACTCTCAAAGAAACATTTTCCTTTAGTTGAGGGATTAGCCAAAAACCTACTGCCACCTCTTCATTGCTTATGCAATTTCATAGTTAGCTTGCAAACGTTTTCAAAGGACCAATATGGTTGAAATTCAACCAAATTGGTGAAATTCAATCCTCCGAGGAAATAAGCAATGATTTGCTCTAGGGGAAAAAATGTCAAAAAATTTATAAACCTTTATATTGGTACCAATTCAGTTTTAAATATTTTAATTGAACTAATTTAATTATAAATCTTTTCATGTTGGTACCAATTTAATCCATTTAACTAATTTTGGCCGGTTGAGGTTGACATGGACGTTGATTGTCTACCCAAAATTGACGTGACAATTTTTAAATAGTTTTTTTTTGTATTTTTTTATTAATTTCTTTTTTGTTTTCATTTTCCTATTTTTCCTCCCAAGGCTTCCTTTCCCACAATGGCCATCAAGGCTCTAGCGAGACTCACTGGCCATATGGCCCTCGCTTGGCCTTGCCATGGCGTTGCTATGAGTGAAGGTGGTGTTGCTTGTGGTTGGTGAGGCCGTGACGGCCTTCACTTGGGCCTTGGCAAATGCCACCATGGCCTCAATGACCATGGGCAAGGTTGCCTTTGCCCATAGCAAGGCCATGATGAGGCTAGCCTCACCCAAATTTAGGCAAAGCTATCTCCCTTGTGGCCCTAGGTGAGGCACATCAACATTGGCTAGATGGCTGGCATCTACAATAGCATTGGCTAGTTAAAATTGGTTGGATAGATTGAATTAATATCAATATAAAAAGCTTTAGGACTGAATTGATATCAGTATATTTAGAACGTTTTTGGTATTTTTCCCTTTGCTCTTGCATTTTTAGTATTTCACACCTCATATGAAGTTGTCCAAACTCCTTAATATACTCCTTAGTGCTCATCCCATGTTGATTAAGAGAGCTCATTTTAGAAACAAGTCTTGCTAATAGTTATCGGGCAAGAACCTTTTCTTCCTGAGTTTCTTTAGCTTTTCCCAAAAAATAAACCCTATTCCTTCCTTCCTTGCTTTTTGTTAATTTTGAGGTTATCCCAAAAAAATAAAGCATACTTTTTAAAATAGCAAAAAATGCTCTTCTTTTCATCTAAGTATGACTTGAAGTATAATCTTATTTGATAGCCTGCAACCAATTAACAAAGTTATCTGGACTGAGACTACCTTCAAATTGAGGTGCTTCCACTCTAAAATCGCAATCCATCTCCTAATGCCTCCCACTCCTTCTAGGTTTGATAATGTGTATAACTAGAGTCGCCTCAAGTGTTATTGGATTTGTCACTGAAACTTGGATGTTAGGCGGACTAGCATACCGTGGATGATGAATTGGTGTCTTCGTGGTTGTCCTTGTCTCACTTGATTTTCTAAGAGGTTGAGGACTTGTGCCATCTAGCCGATGATTCTCTAAGGCATGGTCACACCTTTAATCATGCGCTTGTTCCAAAGTCAAGTCTTTAGGAACCTAATCACTCATTTTTCAGAACAAAGGTTTGAATGAAGAATGGAAGCACTCATCAAAAACTTGTTTAAACTTTTAATCTGTTCTACCAACTTGATGCGTGGTGAGTGGGTGAGAACGTAGAAAGTGTTTAATGGAACAAAACTTTGATGTGCTTGAGGGAAAATAGATTTGGGGTAGAAGAGGTCAGCACTAATGCATAAAGAAGTATTCCACTAGCCAAGCATAGGGCGGTGCATCTGGACTTAGTTTTACTTGGGAACCAAATTGGATAGCCTTGAAAATTGATCAGGTTCCAGGTTATTGATTTCGAGTGAAGAACCACCCAAGAACCAGATTGATTGGACTAAATTTGGAATTGTTTACATAAAGCCTAAAACTCCGGTTTTTGTCTTAGCATCTTTTTCTCTCTTTCTCCTTTGTACTCTCCAACCTCATTCAAACATTTCATGAAATTCTCTCTTGCTTGCTCACAACTCACCCTCCTCTCACTTGTTCGAGCCTTGAAACTCTCGTTCATTCTTGACTCGCCTTCACTTGCTCGCTTGCTCTCATTCATCTTTTACTTCAAACCATTTTGTTGCTAATATTATTTTGCTATGAAAAATGAAGACAAAAAAAGAAAGAAAGAAAGAAAAAAGGTCATTTGAGTAAACTTTGGAGTCAGATTGGAAAAATAAGGTACAATCTTGGGCAAATATGGTAAGCTTTAGATTCCAAAAACTGGAACTGATTCTAACATGGTAAATTCTAGGTTATAGATTTGGACCTACCTATCTTGAAATCGATCACCCCTAGCCTTGCATAATGATCTTTAAGGTTCACACTAACAAATTAGATAAAGAATCAAAAGAATCATTTACTTTGGGGGAAAGTCTAGTATATTATCAACTAAAAAATATACATCCTTACAATATACAATACACCTTGTTGACATCTAATTTTGGCAATCCTAAGTAAATAAAAAATAAAAATCGCATCAAAACAAATAAAAGGAAAAAATGTGGAAAATCAATCTAATTGATCGGCAATGGAAGTTGGGAATTCTGAAAAATATTCAAATCTTAATAGATGTGGAAGCAAATTCTCGGTCAAAGAAATCAGGTGAATAAAAAAAAAAGGAATTTGATAAAATGGAAGGAATTAAAACATTCGATGAAAAATTAAGTCAATTGTAAGATCACGCTCTAATTTGCAGATCATAAATTAAGGTAGAGGAAAAAGGAAGCTCGAAAATTGCCTTGGAGGAGGGTGCCCGGAACCACTATAAAAGGGACCGAATTTTGTGAAAAAAACGGGGACCGGGAATTTCAGAAAAATCGAGAGAAAAATTCGTGAGAGGGAGAGCAAGCGTGAGGAAAGAATTCTTGCGGGGGGAGAATTCGCAAAAAAAGGAGGGAAAAGCATTCTGTTCCCTTGTCGAAGTCAACCAAGGAAATGTCCTTTTGCTGAAGAAATGACAGAGGGAGGGGACGTGAGAGAATAGACAGGAGAGAGAAAAACCAGAAGAAAACAAAAACAAAACAGAAAAGAAAAGAAGTCTTCTTCTTCTGCACTGCTCCGCCGTGTCTTCCCCCTGCAACCCAACGCCGGCAGCTGTGTCGCCGGTCATCGCCGCCCCGCCAGCCTGCACGAGTCGGCCTCCGAGCCCCCCTGGCTGCCGAGCTTCGCTCTGCTGGCCTACCACCGCTGCAGCGACCGACGTCCAGAAGCCAGCCACGACGCCCGCGCCTCCCTCTGTCTGCGAGCACGACGTCGCCTCGCCACTGCTGCCCTCAGCCCGTCGCCAACCTGCAGCGCCGGACGCCAGATGCCCTGACGCAGACAGTGTCCGACGCCCAGCCGACGCCACCATCACCGCTGTCCTCCACCTGAGAGTCCCTGCCGTCGCCGCTCGTCACCCCCGATGCCGGCAGCGACCCCGACGCTCACCACCACTGCTGCCACTCTGCACGACGCCTCCGCAGCTGCTGCTCTCCCTTCGCCGACGCTTCCGCCCGCCGCCTGCAGGACCTCCACGAGCAGCTCGCCGCGGCCGGCACCCGACACCAACAGCGTCACCGTCGCTCCGAGACCCCTCGCCTGAGTGACCAACCGAGCCTTCGCCGCGCGTCGTCTGCAACCCGACGCCGCTGTAACCCGACGCCGCCGCTTCCGTCCCCTCAGCGACGCTCGCTCCCGAGCTCCTCCGTTGACCCCGTACCTCAGTCCGTCGTCGACGCCGTAGCAGCTCGCCACCGCGCCTAAGCGCCGCCTGATCCGCTGCACCCCTGCTGCCCGAGTCCCGCGCCTAGCTCCGCCGGCTGTCCCCCTCGCCCGCGCCTACTCCCATCGCGCTGCTGTCTTCTGAGTCCCCTTAGGTAGCTTATTTTATTTTATTTTTCATTTATTTATTTTTTTAAGTTTAGTTATTTAAATTGTAACATTGGATGTTAATATTCATTTCATGAATCTTGTAGGCATTATCCGTAGGGGTCTTATCCAAAATTATTGTAATTATTAATTTGATCCGAGATGTCGGATCATTTTTTTAATTATATTAATTTTTGGGGCATTTTGATAGTATTTTAATTATTATATCATTATAATTATTAATTTGATTTGACTTCGAATCAAATTTTTAATCATTTTGATTTTTTTATATGTTGTGCTATTTAAGGTTAAAATTATCGTTAATTTAACCTGTGTTGACACCTAATTTAAATTTAGAAAATAAAATAGAAAATAATTTTTGATTAGAAGGAAATTTAAAAGAAAAAAAAAATTGAATTCAAAAACTCAACAACAGCCACTTTGTTGTTGAGAAGTTAAATGAGGATGTATAAGTATACTGGAAAATCTTCATCCGCAAAAAAACAAACTCAAGTCTTTCTTTATAAATAAAGAGTACGAAACCTTGAACTATGGGGGTTTTCTTTTCGTCAAAAAAATTGAAAAGTTAAAGGAGAGAAAACAGAGAAGGGGCGACTTCTCTTCGTCAAGGGAAAAAGAAAACAAAAAATGGAAAAGTCAAGAGAAGCTTTTGCTTTTGAAGAGAAGAGAGCTTCGGTTTGTGGGAGAGGAAAAGAGGAAAAAGTCAAAAGAAGGTAGAGAGAGAGAGAGTGTACGAAGAGATGGGTAGGAGGAGAGAGAGTAAAAATTAAAAAAAGGAAAAAGCAGAAGCAAAAGTTTTAGCAGGGGGATTGGACGTTTACTGTTCATCCTCTTCCCACTGCACTCGCCGGAATTTGCTGCCCGCAGACCGACGGCTCCTCCTCACCGGCGCACCACCGTCGACCACCCTTGCAGTGCCCACAAACCAGATCTTCCTCGTGAGTTCCCGTCCGACGTTCCTGCTGCCCGTTTCCTCCGCGCCGCCGAGCTACCGTTGCGGCTCCGCCTGACCGCGCAACCGCCGCCGTCCACTTCGCCCCGCACGTCGCTTCGCCCCCAGCCGCGACGAAGCTTCTATTTCGGCGACGCCCTTGCAGATCCCGAGTCCCCTTGTGCCGAGCGACGCCCACAGCAACACACCACTGGTTTTTGCCGCGACTTGCAGCAGACCGAACCTCTTCCGCGAGCCCTCCTCGCCGACCCAGCCGCCGGACGCCTCGCCGCTCCACCCCCGACGCCCGCGCCAGTAGCCTGCGCGTCAGCTGCGTTTCGCCGGACCCCCGCACCGCCTGTGTCCGCCGCTGCAACGCCCCAAGCTCCGCCACTTGCTGTCTCCCCTGTTTTCGCCGCAGGACCGGTTGCTACCCGAGCCTCGCCGGAGTTCCGACGACCGCCTTACTCCAGCCACCACGACCCATCACTGAAGCACCGTCGCTGCTCCCATTTTCCAAGCCTTAGGTAGTATGTTTTTATTTTTTTTATTTTATACTTATTTCATGTTATGTTAGCTTATTTTTAAGTTTAATTATTTAATTGTAGTATTGTATGTCAATATTTGTAGACCTCGTAGACATTAAGGGGTTTTATCCAAAATTATGATAATTATTAATTTGACCCGTAAGACGTCGGGTTATTTTTTTAATTACTTTAATTTTTAGGAATTTTAATAGTATTTCAATTGTTAAATCATTATAGAGTTAAAATAATTGTTAATTTAATCCTTGAGATAAGAGATTATTTTTTTTCAGTTATTTTAATTCTTATCTTCATTCTTTTAAAATAATTACTTGTTTGAAAAGATTAAAAGAAATCTAAAAATCTAAAAGTACATAAAAATCTAAATATTGCATTAGAGCATTTAGGTTTAGTAAATTAGGACTGTATTTTTAGGGTTAGTAAATTAGAATATCATTCACTTTAGTTAGTCTAATTAGTTTTTATCGCGACCTCTTTTTTTTCGACGCCCGCATTCGAGTATGAACGCCTAAGGAGGCTAATGGCTCAGTTGAAATTAATTAAGCCCGGACTCTCCCAAGTCCATCAATTCACGACTTTAACAGTCTGAGTTTTTAACCTGTAAATCAATTTTTAAAATGGAGTCATTACTAATCGATTTGGGATAGGTCGATTAGAAACCCAAACGAAGTATCGGGAGAAATACTCGCTCCTGCGCAGCCAGAGAAATTAGGATCGGGGACTTGATTACACTAGTTAATCACTAATGTCCTTTCGGTATTTAATCTTGTTTAAACCCTGAGATTTTTTGGATGTCGAGGGATTTTCCATATATTTTTGGGAGGAAAAAAATTTTTCGAGTCTTTTTTCTAATTTTTTGGACACAAAAGGGATTTTTTTTTGGGATTTTTTGGTATTTTTGGAAAAAAAATATATGTCTTTTTGGCTTTTTCATGAATTTTGGCATTTTTTGGATTTTTGGCATTTTTTGGAATATTTTTGATTTTTTGGAAAATAAAATATTTTTTGGATATTTGGGATATTTTATTTTATTTATTTATTTGGAAAATAAAACATTTTTTTAACATTTTAAAACATTTTTCGGTTTTATGGAAATTAAAATATTTTTAAATATTTTTTTGAAAATAAATTATTTTTTATTTTTCTTTTTTATTAAAATATTACATAAAATAATAAATAGCCGACCTGGGTCGATTCACGGGTTGGTCCGACCGGGCCAAATGACCCAAATGCAACGTGGGCCCGACTCGGATTTTTTTGTCTTTTTTTTCTTTCTTTCTTTTTTTTTTTTTTTTTTTTTTTTAACAAGCCCAGCCCAAATAGATCAATTTTCTAAAAAGGGCCCGACCCACGTGCGAATGGCCCAAGCTAGCTGAAACCCTACCCGGGTGAGGTGCACCCGACCCGACTCTGACCCGGTTTTCGGCCGCCTAGGTCTCGCGAAACCCTACTCGGTTTCACGAACCACGCCCGACCCGGCTCGACCCGATGCGGGATCGCTAGCTTCTCCATCCGTCTGCGGCGCGAGTGGAGGGATTGGGGACGTCACCAGACAGCGGCGCGGCGCTTGACGACGGCGGTGATGTGGCGGATGGTGGTGCGGCATTTGACGATGACGTAGCGGGTCTCCTTGGTTAGGGGTTAGGGTCTCGCGGAGGGGACGATGGTGACGACGACGACAGGTAGGGGAGGCAGCTAGGGTTTCGAGCAACGGCGACGATGCGTATGGGGGCGGTGGCGGTGGCTACCGTTACCTGTTTGCAGCAACGGCGTGATGAGGCAGTGAACGGTGGCGGTGACAAGGGGCTGTAGGTGCAGGTGACGACGACGGGGTAGCGACAGTAGCTCCTCAGTTTCCAGATTTGGTCTAGCGTTGGCGGGTCAGTCGCGGCATGGCGTCGGGGCGGGGGACAGCAGTAGTAGAGCCGCGGTTGCAGCGGTGGCGCAGAGCCTCCGGCTTCACAAATCTGGCATTCCCTCCTCCGGCTCCCCTCGCTCAGCCTTGATTTTCTCTCACTCAGGCCAGATCCGAGCCTTCACCGATCGGATCTGACCTTCTCGAAGCTGCTTGCCGCCGGCCTTCCCCGAAGTCTCTCGGTGTAGGGTGGGCTGAACTCGCAACTCGAGTTCTCTCTTGTGCTCACCCTTCGATCCTTCCCGATGTCTCTTAGTGAAGGATCTCTGAGCTCGCCGTGTGTCTTCGTCGATAGAGGTGCTCCTTTATTTATAGGCGAGGAGGAGGCCGGTCGACGGAGGTTTGGCCGTCGGTCCCCTTCACGCACCGAGCGGCCTTCGACAGCCAAACCGGTGTCCCATCCGACGCCAGTTGCTCCTCGCACGTCCTTATTCGATGCCAGCCGCACCCTTGCTCCACGTGCGCTACTGTTCCTCCATTTTGCTCCGGCGTCGCGCGCGTCCTCTTCTCCGGCGCGTGCTGCTTATCCGGTTGGGGAAGAAGACAAGGGAGGAAGAAGACAAGGAGAAATGGCCGGGCTGAGCCACGCGGCTGGGCCTTGCGGGCCTGCGAAGGAAAAGAAAAGTGGGAGAGGCTGGGCTTTTGAAGGCCCAACCCTTGTGGCTATTGGCTTATGCTTTTCTTTTTGTTTTTTTGTTGTTTTCTCTTTTTATTATTTACTTATCCGAAAAGACAAATTAAAAACTTAATTAATAAAATAAACCTAATTAAAATTGAGGTGTCAACAGTTTTTAATTCCGAATTTCAATAAAAAGAATCAAAAAAAGATTAGGTACATATTAATTAATTTGCATAATAGGTTTAATTAGAATTTGTTTATTAGTAAAATATGGTCATATCTAGAACTTAGGTACTTAGGTCCATACACATTTCATATTAAAGTAGCACACCTAGATATTTTTAGATTAAGTCAATTTTCATTTAGTAAAACAAAAAGAGGAACAAAAAATGTCATACATGCATATAGAATTATTATGTCATTCATCCCACATCATAGAGCACATGCAAATTAGATCGCACACATATTGTAATGATTTAAATTATGTCACATGAATTGCATCTCATATGTCATTAAAGTAAAACTCATGCATATCAAATTAAATTAAGATTGCATATATTTAACATTTTTTTAAAAGAAAAAGAAAAATTAGGTGTCATGTCATTTAGAAATCATGTTTAAGGCATGCATTTTTATTAGCATTTTTTATTGAATGTTATTTTATTGATTGTGCACCCACATGACTACCATTTGCATGTTAGTAGCTTAAGTTTAAATTAATCAACATTGCCGGCAAAATATTTTTAAAATTAATATAAAAGGTTCTGAAAGGGCATTAGACTAATATAGCGTAACCATGTCTCCGGACCTACTAAATCTCTGGTTCGCAATAATAAAGTATTCTCCCATACTTTACTTGGGTTTCTAACTAACCCTAATTGGTTAGTGGCGGCTCCAAATTGAGTATAATTGCATGTTTAAATTTCTTAACTTTAAGTCGCGATTGGTAGGACTTGGGAGGGTCCGTGCCAAGTCGTGCTAAATCTTAAGACTTAGTAATCCATTAGCCTTCTTAAGTAATTCCCATTCAAAAAATTCGGGAAGGTCACAACAACCTGTGAGATAACGGATTATTTTTTCGATTATTTTAATCCTTCATTTGGTGGATATCTTGATTAGTTTAGATGTAATCTCATAATTTTTCTTGTTGGAAAATACTAAAAAAAAAAAAATCAAATCTTGCATCGGAGTGTGTTTTAGTGAATTAGGATTACATTTTTTTTAGGATTACACTTTTAGATAATTTTTAGAATAGATTAGGATTGAATTTTTTATTTTTTTAGATAGACTCTTAAATAATGCTTGTATATTTTGATAATCTCATTTTTCTTTAAAAAAATAGTTTTATAAGATAAGATAGGGTTTAAGTCAAATTAATTCATAAAATAAATTAGAAAATGATTAATTTTAGATGGTTTAATTAGGTTTCCTTTTTATTACGAATTTTAATAAAAAAAATTAGGTGCATGTCAATTAGTTTGCATGTTAGGTTCATTTAATTAGAAATAGCTTGTTAGTAAAATTGGGTCATGTAGTTAAAGTGCACATTTTAATTTCGAGATAAAAAAGAAAACCCCAAAAAAATTGTTTGCTTTGTGTTTATTTATTTTGATGCAATTTGTTTGATTTATTGATTACTTAATAATGATTGAGTACCCGTGTGATCACCCTCTTGCATAATAGTAAATTAGGTTAAAATAAATCCATGTTGCCTGTAAAAATATTTTTGAAAAAAAAGCATGATACTGAAAGGGTAATAGAGAAATCTAGTGTAACTAAGTCCCCATACCTAAAATCTTGGTTCGTAGGAGTAAAATAACATTATTTTACTTAGGTTTCTAATCAACCTACACTAAACTGATTAGTGATGACTTTTAAATAAAATCTATTTGCATGTTAAAAACTTGAACCTTAGTCGCAAATTAGTATGGGCCTAAGAGAGCCCAAGCTAAATTTGAGACTTAGTAGTTCATTATCCTAAACCCTAGGTGGTGCACTTGAAATTCCACTCGAAATTTAGGTCGCGACACACTGCCTATTGAGGCCGTACAAGATGGGCTAAAACTAGGAAACATTACAAGGACTAAAACTAGGAAATAAGAAAACCACTCAAACTAGGAAACAACTTGAACTAGAAATCCTACTCAAGTTAGGAAACCTGCTTGTACTTGGAATCCTATTCAAGTTAGGAAACCCACTAAAAAAGAAGCAACCCTCTAGTTTTGATCCGGTCGAATCAGCTTTGGTTCTTCAACTTTAAAACTACTTCTTGCATGCATACTCCTCATTGGACCTTGATGCTCCTACATCATGCGGCATGACAAGCTCCCCCTCCCCCACCCTCGAAAACGATTCTAAACAATAAGAAATAAGGACAGTAAACATAGTGGTCGGGACGTGCCTTTGCTATAGCCTTCAACCGATTTGTTGCAAAGTTCCTAAATAAGAACTCGGAAAGATAGTATTGCTTTATGAAAGGATTTTCAGGAGTTCCATTTATTGATCACCAAATACCTAGATCGTCCCATAGTGGCAATTAAGGAAGTTTTCTAATTATTAGAGACTATCTAATTAAATAGGACATAAAAAATCACTAAGTTGAATAGATAAAGCATGATGTTTTCTCAAAAGGCAAATAATCAATGTGTTTTTTTTTTTTTTTAAAGCCTAAGTGACCGCTAGAGATTAGAGGACGAATCGAGAGAAAGAAGCATAGCACAAACAAGAACACTTAATTTCACAAGATATCGTGGCAACGGAATTAGCAAAAAAAGGTTGTGGAAGTTTTAAGGAGATGAGTTCAAAGAGGTGTCCCACTCTACATTTTTCTCTAATTATTTGTCTTGTCCATGTGTCGTCCGCATGGCGACCAAGATAAATAAATGTATAAGTCAAGTTTCACACAATTGTACCCACAACGATACATATTAATGAAAGCTGAGGAACAGGGAAACTATTAGGTAAAAGTAACGTGGAAGTCGCAATGTCTCCTCTCTGACGTACTCTCATTTGTAAGATATGAGCTATACGAGTATTAGGTGTTTGCAAAGTGAACGAATTTGATGTGAAAAGACTAGAATCAGAAAAAAGTCAGGGATTTTCGGTAGGCAAAATAAATGAACTTAAATCGAAGTAACTCAAATAACAATAGAGCAGAGATTTTTTTTAAAATTTTTTTTTGGTCGAAAATTGAGCAGAGATGCGGAGATAGAGGAGTTAAAATTACGAAATTCTCAAAGGCTGGGAGATTTTCTTAATGATGGAATAATAAAAAAGTTACTAGTAGAACCCTCAATTGTTGCAAATGTGGTGAATAATAGTGTGAACCTGGGCCATTGAGATCGGTGTTTTGGCCCTCTATTCTACTTAGATTGGATAGGAAAAGGTGTCAAGTTTATAGATCATAATGAAAATGCTTAACTTAAATAGTTAAAATACTTACAAAATCTGATGCCCAAAATGGAAAAAACCGTCCCAAAACCTAAGAAACTGGTTTGGAAAAGACTGAACCGTACAGTCAAAGTGTGAGACTGGTTTAGTCGAATCGATTGGGCGGCCTCATGTGTCAGGGTTGCCGACATGTGACGCCCGGTTGACTTGGACCAAAAAGTGACTAACACGTGGCATTTAGAGAACGTAGATGCTAATCAGGATAATGATATGGTAGATGATGTGGTAGATGTCGTTTTAAGTAACATGGCAATGTCATATAGGATGATGTTGCTTAAGATATGCGCATTTACCTCCATTAGTCATATTCCCATGCCACTCGTAATCGGATTTGCACGCTAGAAAGGATGTTGAAGTATTATCTCACATTACTTAATGACGGATCCTGAATGCTCTTTATATTAATGTGATCTTCCTTCACCGATTAATTTCAATTTTTTGATTGGACTTTCTAACGACCATAAACATATGTGAAGAGAGAATTGTATAACGTATGTGTATGCAATAAAGAAGAGCACAGAATGTACTTCTAGACAGCATAACATGACTATATAAGGTAACTAAATATTTGCACACACAAGTAAACGCACTTGAAGAACATTTGATATTTTGGTCAACTCACATTGGGTAAGGTTGATTTCAAGCTGATTAGGTAGGTTCGTAAGGTTCAGTAGAATGTTAAAAATCGAGTTAAATAGAGGTAAATTGTGAGCTAAAATTTCAACCTATATACATAGCCTCTTGGTCAAGTCAGTAGGTATATCAAACCGAGCTAAAGGACAAATTTGATTTACCCTAGTTGCGAGATGGTGGCTGTTGCCATTGTCTTTCATAAATTCCCCAAAGTCGGACCACTTCTTGTTGACAACACCCTATGAAATTATTGCTGGAAGGGTTAATTACACAGAATGTTCTAAACATTTGAAAAACTATAATCTAAGTTGTACAAGCTTTGTATCCGGTGCAATGATGTTCTTCGTACATCCAAATTTTCAGAGCTAGTAAGCTAAAAATTCAATGTTATTTGAACATGTCGTATTGAAGCCATAAGAGAGAATGTCAAAATTTCAAAAAGAAAAAGAACAAAAAAGCCAAAATTCATGAAATATTAAAAGAAAAAGACTTATAAAGCTACTAATTTTGTTACTATATTGCTTCCATTGATTATATTGCATCTAGGATACTGTAATAAAGAACAAAGAAGAAGAAACCAAAGACAAAACGTAAAGACATAAAACGCTTCGTATTAATTTCTCTACGAAATGATTTGGCAAGATTTTATTGGACTCAATCACTTTATGCACAAGTCGCATTTATTTGAATATTCAGTATGGTAAAATTCCATACCCCTTAGCAAAGTAAACTCAGTCAAATTTCCTTATCTCCAGCATTGCCAGTGAAAAAAAAGAAAAAGTTGATTTCCATTAATATCACTTGGTTATCCGTTCTGCATAAACTGTGATAGATAGGCTTTTGATATACTAGACGTAAAGACAGATTTCAATATAACGTGGTTCCAGAAAATAACTAAAGGACTGCTACAACATTTCATCTAATTGGCAACACAATTTGGATTGCCGATCATAGAGGCTAATGCCAACTTTTCTGTTAGCCCAACGCAAGCCCCACCTATTGGTGTGCTCCTTAGTTTGGCTACATGCCTACCTCCATTATTCATCCGGACTATTCCCTTTTCATCCTTTCTTTCATTTATAACATCCACTATACATTTTCTATTTCTTTTTTATTTTAGGGATATAGACACGGAGACCCGTTAACCTGGAGGCTCCTAAAGCACCCTGCAAATTTTACAAATGGATCAAGAGTAGAGCTTTGGCTTGTACATGTCGTTTCAACTCAAAAAGTCTGTATGTAGTAATGAGATTTGAACCTGTAACTTCCGGTTCTTATAATGAAGATACCCCACAACCTCGAACCGACTGTGCAAATCCCCAAGTTATTCATTTACGAATGACTTCTTCATATTGAATCTCATTGAAAACACAAGTTCCTTTATTTTCCACAGTTCCTTCGTTTCCGTCCACTGGGCACGGAGCATTTTCTTTTTTGGTCATCCCTAGATTTAGTGTCATCGTGTGAGACACGGAGAGAACGTGTGTGTTAGGGTTCCAAGAAATGATTTTTCTGGTTCTTTTATAGGTATTTGAGGGGCCATCGTCAATCTTGAGCCCAGCAATGGTTGGTGGGCCGCTCAAAGTGCCCAATCTGAGTAAATCCGTAACCAAATTAACACAATTGGCCCGTTGCCACTACTTAACAAACCAACGTTAGATTTTTCGAACTTGCATTAGGGCATCTCTTGACAGTATAGATTTTATTAGGCCTGTTATCTGCGTAAAACATGATTCTCGCACTTACAGTTAAGATGATTGACATGTAGAAGAATTCCATTACAAAACCAACTTAAAAAAACGCATGCTATTTATTCAACAATTAAGGTGGAATGTTCTACATTGTCGGTGACCCTAATAAAAATTCAAATAGTATTTTATCATCACAACAGTGCTAGGACCTCCAAGATCACCACAATTTACTAGTGCACTAGGGGATTTTTCAATTCAAGATTTGCAGATTTTTTATTCAAATCTCACCAACTATGTGCAAATCTCTTTGGGTGAGGGTCAATTGTACAAACAAATGGCTTGGACTTAACCGGCTTATGAAGCTTGTGGGGTGTCCCATGAATCTCCGAATAGCTAGACCTTTACGCACATGCCCTTGGATTATGACAAACAAATAAAAAATTCCTATTCTCTTTCCTGTTAGAGAACACCACCTCTCTCTCTCTCTAGATTTTTACTTCTCTAGATTCCTCTCTCTAGATTTTTCCAACTGTTATGTTTGACTAAAATTGGCAATTTGTTATAAAATATTAATATTCTAAGGGATATTTGGTGTGGAAGTCGGTTAATGTACTGACTTTACCCCCTATAAATAGGGGCTCTTGTCCCTTGAGTGAGTAGCGTGGAGTGTGAGGTGTGTGAGACGTGTGTAGTGTGAATGAGTGTAAAGGGAGAGAGAGTGACGTGTGTGTGCAAAGAGTTGTGTTTGTGTGTGGTCTGTAAAGTGAGTGGGTGAGTGAAGTGCGAAAACCAAGCGACGTGAGTAGGCATGAGAGTGTGATGGTGTTGACAATTTGTAATGTTGTTTATAAAGAAGTGATTATTTTACTTGTATATTCACTTGCTTATCAACTAGTGGCATTAGAGCAGGTGGTTAGGATTGTCAAACCAAGGGGTGGAGTACGTTGGAGTTTTGCCAATGCACAATTCGGGATTGTGAAGTTAGTTGGTCTGTGACTAGGCTTGTTAGGTATAGTGCTGGGCATTACAACTAAGTTATGATGGCATATTTCTCGAGTTTAGTGAATGGCATCGAGAAGCTCAACAACTCCAATTATAATAATTGGAGCACCCACGTGCAATATTATTTACTAGGTCAAGATTTGTGGTATATCGTTGGCGACCATAACACCACACCACGCACAAATGACAACGACTACGAAAATGGAACATCAAATCAGGTAAAACTCTTTATGTTCTTGCTGTAATTGTTGAAGATGAGTTATTGCAGCACATAAAGAGTGCAAAGATCTTGAAAGAGGTTTGGGATAACTTGATAGCACTGTTTGTGAGGAAGAATGATGCCAAGTTACAATGATTGATAAATGAGCTCCTCTCAATTTTGCAACAAAATATGACTATAAGTCAATATTTTTCCAAAGTTAAATCTATTTGTGAAGAAATTTCAAAGTTAGATCCTCATAATGCCATCACTAAGACAAGAATGAGAAAAATAATAATTCATGGATTAAGGTTGAGCATGACAATATTGTTATGATCACTTGTGGATGGGCAAATGAGCCGACTCTAATAGAGTTGGAGAATATATTAGCCAACCAAGGCCTTAGATAGAGATATGTTTAAGGTCTCGGTTAAGGAGGATGAATGTGCTCCCTTTAGTGATAAAAGATGGTTCAAAGGTTAAAGTAAAATGGTGCAGGTATTAGAGATAACAAACATAGGAAAAGTCATGGAGAATGGTAAAAGTGACTAGAAGGAATGAGACCTCGGTCGGGGGGAAGCTCGCCAAGATTGCAATAAGGATGACAATGAAGATAAGAAGAACATAAGGCATATTAGCTTCCATATGAGGAGTTCACATTTAGAGCTAAGATGTCTCTCGAGCTCATCTACTTAGATGTATTTCAACCAGTGAAGCAACAATTGGTCAAAGGATCAAAGTACATGATAATGTTCATTGATGACTTCTCCAAATACGTCTGGGTTGATTTATGAAAGAAAAATCCGAGACATTAAACAAATTTAAGGAGTTTAAAGCAAAAGTAGAGAATGAAGTAGGCAAGAAAATGCGATGCCTCCGCATAGATGATGGGGGAGAATATACATAATATGACTTCACAAAGTATCTTAAAAAAATGGGGGAAATGGAGAATACGTCAACAATTTACTTATCCAAATATGCCACAAAAAAATTGAGTTGCCGAAAGAAACAATTGGCATTTGGCGGAGACATGCAAGAGCATGTTGCATGTGAAGAATGTTCCACCCAAGTCTTAGGTCGAATGTATGAAGATAGTAGTGCATATGATCAGCAGACTACCTCAAGTAAGGCTTAGCTTTATGTCACCATATGATCAACTGTGAAATCGCAAGCATACGGTAAGTCACTTTAGTGTACTTGAATGTGTATGTTATACATTCGTGTTAGACCATCTAAGCAACGAGTTTGATAAGAAGATAGTGCATTGTATATTCATGAGCTATGATGATCAAAGAAAAGGATGGAAGTGTTATGACCCTATAATAAGGAAATGTTACACTCCTAGAATTGTGGTGTTTGACGAACTATCATCTAGTGGTCATTACAATCTAATTCAAAACAAGTTGAAGAAGAGTTTTGTAAAAGAACAAAAAAAAAAAATGATGAGCTTGAAAGGGCCAGCCAATTGAAGAAGAAAATGATCTTGTAATTGAAAGAGAAGAAGTTAAAGCACAGTCACTAGAAAAATCAAAGAGTCCATGGTGAATTGGTGTACATCCAAGAACAACAGAAGAGCTTCGACCAACTTAGATGGAAGAACCTAAAGAGGAGAAACCTCAACTTAGGAGATCAACAAGGCAAAGAAGATCAAATCCCAAATATGCAAATGCGGCGATGACCAAAGGTGTCGGAGTAGTTGAGCCATCCACATATGAGGAAGCCTCACAAGGTGTGAGATAGAGGAAGGCCATGAGAAAGAGATCCAAACACTAAGAAAGAGTGAGACATGAAACTTAATGTTAAGAGCTAAAGAGGTACGCCTTGTCTCTTGTAAATGGGTTTGCAAACTTAAAACTCGACCAGAAAGGTTGATAGAAAGATATAAGACACAATTAGTTGCCCGATGATTCTCTCAAAAGACTTTTAGTTTAGTCACAAAAATTACAATTCAAGTCTTACTAGCACTTGCAGCAAGCAAGTCATGGACATTATAGCAAATGGTTGTGAAGAATGCCTTCTTACATGGAGAGCTAGATTGAGATATATACATGGAGCAGCCATATGGTTTTAAGAGGAAGACTCATCCGAACTACATTTGCAAGTTAAAGAAAGCCATCTATGGCCTAAAATAAACCCCGAGAGCATGGTATGGGAATATTGCTTCATTTTTGGTGCAAAATGGCTATTCAATAACTCCAATAGACTTGAGCTTGTTTGTGAAGGTAGAAGATGGCAAGCTAGCAATAGTATTAATCTACATGGATAATTTCACTAGAGATAATGAAGATGAAATATGCCAAATCAGAGCCAACCTCTCAGTGTGGTTTTAGATGAAAGAGCATGGAGAATTCAAACATTTATTGGAACTCAAGGTTGAGAAGACCAATGAAGGACCATCCTATGTTAGTAGAAGTATGCATGAGACCTCCTAGAAAAGTTCGGGATGCTTGATTGCAAACTTATATCTACTCCAATGGATGGAAATGTAAAGTAATGTGCAGCTAAAGGACAAGAACTGGAAGACTCAGCTATGTATAGGCAATTAGTAAGTAGCCTTTTTTACCTAACCATAACACGCAGTGGGAGTAGCAAGTTGATTCATGGAGAATCCATGAAGGCCTCACTTAGATGCAGTCAACTACTGAATACATGTTTAGTCTCAGGTCGGTAGAAGTGTCATAGTGCAGCAAAAGACAAGCAACTATGTCACTATCTATGATGGAAGCTGAGTATAAAGTAGCAGCGATGGCAACTCAAGAAATTACATGGCTGGCACAATTAATAAAGGATCTACATCAACCAATAAACCACTTGACATGGTTATATTGTGATAATCTATCAACCATAAGCTTAGTAGAGAATCCAATTTTCCACTATGGGAAAAAGTATTATAGGGCAAGATAAAGATGGAGTATGCCAAAACAATTGATCTACAAAGGTCTTGGAGTTGCAAAATTTGGAGAGTTTTGAAGGCAACTTGGTATGATTGGAAAGTCAATGCTAAGAGAAAGTAGTTGGTGAGGGAAAGTGTTAAAGAGCCTTGCCTCTCTCCTCTAGATTTTTCCTCATCTAGATTTCTCTCTCTCTAGATTTTTCAGCCGTTATATTTGACTAAAGCTAGCATTGGCAAGTTGCTATAAAATATTAATATTCTAAGATATATTTGGTGTGGAAGTCGGTTAATGCATTGACTTTTCCCCCTATAAATAGCGGCTCTTGCCCCTTGAGTGAGTAGTGTGTAGCGTGAGGTGTGTATAATGTGAGAGTGTAGAGGGATTGAGAGTAACAGTGTGCGCATAGAGTTGTGTGCGTGTGTGGTCTATAAAGTGAGTGGATGAATGAAGTGTGAAAAGGAAGTGAAGTGAGTGGATGTGAGAGTCTGTTAGTGTGAAGAGTTTGTAATATTCTTTATAAAGAAGTGATTATTTTACTTGTATATCCACTTGCTTCTCAACATTTCCATCTTAAGTAAGGGTGTCAAAGGTTCAAATTTCCATTATATATTAACCAACCCAAACATGTTCGGTATACTTGAACTGAAAACATGGTTTAGTTCGGGAGATTGAGGTGCGAAAGACAATAGTGAAGGAGACTTTCTTAGAGGGTGCTCTCTATAGGAAGACTATGTATGATTTAAAGTGTTATAATCCATTCCATTCGGTTGGTGTTTGGGTACCCAAATTGAATCAAATTGAAACTGTTTATGCATCCGTTTTCTAATTTATTATCCAAACCAAAAGGAACTTGATTCAACAATACCCGAAAATTTCAGTTTGGTTGGATTCATCAGATCTAAATATTTTTGACACCCCTCTTAAGTATAATTCTTTATTTTTTCTTTTTCTGGTCATCGACAATTTCTTTATGGCATCGTTGAGGGAGTATAAAACTTCAACTTGATGATCTATCGGGTCTTAAAAAATCCAACAGACGAGACATGATTCGTTGACTGGTTAGAATGTCATGTCACAATCCAATTATCGTGTCGTCAGGGGCAATGCAAATGGCCCATTTTAGTTCATTTTGCTTGGCAGTTGCTCATTTTGGTATCGTTATCTGAGCATTTTGGGCAACTTTTCATTGTTTCGGTCTATGTCGCTGCGTATGCTCTAATTTTCTCAACCCAACATGTACAGCCTCTGGCCCACAATTGGAATGTCTTCCCTCCCTATCTTTTGATGGATTTACTGTATGTTGATGCCCTAGCGACTGGCTATAAAACTACATTTATCTGAATATATCTTTTCTTTACGGACCAAAAAAAAAAAAAAAAAAAAAAAGAAGACACATACTTTTAGTCAAGAAAGCTAGTTAATTAAGTAGTTACTATTTATGCTTATTCAAAGTTGGTGGGAAATAAACATGACAATGATTAGGTTAACCGATCACTACTTTAGTTAGCAGCCCTTCCTATTCTTGACAAGGTGGCCAAAATATGTATTGGGAGAAATATTACTAATATGGACAATTTAATCAAGCATTACAGTTAATTTGGCCAAAAATTAATAACAAGCATTAAAAACTTTAACACCTAGTGTTGGCGTGTTGAATGATTTTTAGTTAAAAATTAGAGGTTGCCTATTAAATCTTACCCACTGCATGCAAAATGTTTTGGTTTAATGTCACCTACATAGCCCAAAGAACTGGACTTAATTAGTTCAAGGTGCTTGCAAAATACTCCATAAATTTTAAGATAATGAGCCCTCTATGCTCTTAGCCCTAGATCATCTAAAAGCATTAAAAAATTTTGGCCATAAAATAAAAGCATAAAGGGTTGATAGTGTCTTGTTCGGGTTATTTCGATTTTGCCATCCCAAACATTGACCAATACGAGTTGGATCTAAGTTAGAATCGTGCAAATGTCGATCATCTCCGATTTTCCTTATTGCATGGTTATAATGCTCGGTTGCATGTTCTTTCAACTATGATTCAAGCTTGGGTGCCATTAGGTCAGAATTTTATACTCTAAATTGTCAAGCCTTTATTCTACTTACCATGACTACTTATTCTACCTTATATCGCACTATTTCAATACAACGTATCTTTAGATGAGTTTAATTAATTGTGAATGATCATACAGATTTGCAAAATATGAGATAATGACCGAGAACATCTACATCATTCCAAACATAAAAAAAAAAGTGGAAATTGTCACGCCCCAATCCTTTAAACGTGTGCGCATCCCTCTATGGTTGATTAAATAGTGACATTCTAGGACGTGTCGCTAACCCATTCATTTTAATGCGCATGTGGAAGCGAATAATAAATCCCCAGACAACAACAAGATGGGATAGAAAAGTAGAGCCATAAAATTTTCAAACCACAACATACTTGTATATACATATCTCAAGCCATGTCATATACAATACTAGTATATAACAACAAGGTTTGTAAAATAAGGGGGTTTCATAAAACAAGGTTTGCAATTCAAGACAGTTGTGAGGTAGGGATCCACCTCATATTCGTCCCACCAACTTGTTCTTAAGGATTTTATAAAATGTCGAACTGCAAAACAAAATAGATATAGAAGGTGGTTTATTGGCTTTGCCTGGGGAGGAGGGAATGCGGTGCATCCGCACCTTAGTCCCCAGACGTGCATGAGTGCGGGGAGAAGGGATGGCGGTGCGTTCGTGCCTCGATCCCTGGATGTGTGCAGAACGTGTGCCCCTCGATGTCTTACTTCTGTTAGTTGCATCCACCATAATACCAAACTTAACAAGCTCAACATCTTTACTTGTAATCAAAGCATCTAATTTTTCCGTAACTTTAGTTGCTTACGAAGGTGAATATGGTCTGCATGGTGGATGAGATTTCTTAGAAGTTCCAAAGGAAAAAACATCAATTGCTCGCTGCATTGTCAAAGTAGGGTCATGTTACTTCCCCCATGAGGTATTTTTTCTTCTACATCCATGAGTCCTTTTTCTTTTTCTTATAATAGTTTTAATGACCTCATTGTAGTCCTCTTTTGTCACTTTCAATGCAGAGGCTTCTCTCTTCCTCCCATACTTCTTATCCACCGGGAGGTTGGATACCGCAGCTAACACTTTACATTCTCTTCCCCCACCGAATGTCCCATGTTCAACATTCTTCTCTTGTCCAGAGAAAGACAGCTATGTAGAGAAATTCTTTTCCAATGCCTGCACTCTCAAACTGTGCCTATTTCCCCATAAGCTTAGCCTCTTTCCCTCTCATCACCGTGACAAAAAAACTACGTTTATGAACACAACAGTTGTCATTGAGAGCTTGACCTTTACAAGAGCAATTACCTTCCATTGATACTTTATTAGAACTAATATTCATGACATAAACTTCATATGCTGTTTGTGAATCCGACTAAGATCGTCCTTTGGATTGAGAAGTATCACATATGTTTCCCCCTAATACTTCTTCAGGTTTCACAGTATCACTAATTGTATGAGCCTGACCAACTTGATGTGATTTATGACTTCTTTCAATTTCCAACTTATCTTGAGCATCCTTCGACTCTTCTCTTAGCTCTTTTGCAGTACTCTCAGCTTCCTGAAGTCGTGCCTCAAGGTCTGCAATTTTTTCTTGCTGCCATGCTGATGTTATTATTGCTTCACTCAACATGCTGAGAAACACATAATGTTTAGTGTTCAGGGCTGACCAACTTGAATACTACGTGTTTCTCAGGGCAGCCTATACTATCCCAAGAAAATGCGTGTGTACAATTAGAGGTCCCGATGCGTTCGTGCCTCGGTCCCTAGATGTGTGCGAGCGCAAAGAGGAGGGATGGTAGTGCGTTCACGCCTTGATCCCCGGATGTGCGTAGAACCTACGCCCCTCAGCATCTTACTTATGTTAGTTGCATCCCCCATAATACCATATTTAACATGCTCAACATCCTTACTAGTAACCAAAGCATCCGATATTTCCGTCACTTTGGTTGCTTCCGAAGGTGTGGATATGGTTTGCATGGTGGATGAGATTCCTTAAAAGTTCCAAAGGAAATAACATCATTTGCTCACTGCATTGTCAAAGTAGGGTCATGCTACTTCCCCCATGACGTATTTTTTCTTTTGCATCCAGGACTCATCTTTCTTTTTCTTACAACGGTTTTAATGACCTCATTGTAGTCCTCTTTTGTCACTTTCAATGTAGACGGTTCTCTCTTCCTCCCATACTTCTTATTCACCAGGAGGTTGGATAACCGCAGTTGACACTTTACCTTCTCTTCCCCCATCGAATTTCCCATGTTCAACATTCTCCTCTTGTCCAGAGAAAGACAGCTGTGTAGACAAATTCTTTCTCCAATGCCTGCAGTCTCAGACTGCCCTGTTTCCCCTAGGCTTAGCCTCTTTCCCTCTCATCACTGTGACAAAAAGACTACGGTTATGAACATTGCAGTCATCATTGAGAGCTTGACCTTTACAAGAGCAATTACCTTCCGTTGATACTTTATTAGAACTAATATTCATGCAAGAAACTTCATATGCTATCTATGAATTGGACCAAGACTGTCCTTTGAAATGAGAAGTATCGCATATGTTACCCCCTACTACTTCTTCAGGTTCCACAATATCGCCAATTGTATGAGCCTAACTAACTTGATGTGATTTATGACTTCTTTCAATTTCCAACTTATCTTGAGCATCCTTCAACTCTTCTCTGAGCTCTTTGGCAGTATTTTCAGCTTCCTGAAGTCGTGCCTCAAGGTCAGTAATTCTTTCTTGCTGCCATGCTAATGTTATTTCTGCTTCACTCAACGTGCTAAGAAACACTTAATGTTTAGTGTTGAGGGATGTACACATATTGTTCGCATTGAACACTACGTGTTTCTCAAGGGAGCCCATACTACCTCAAGAAAATGTGTGTGTACAATTAGAGGTACCATTGCCTTAAAAGACGGCTCAAAACTCCCTCCATAAGTGATACGGGACAAGAGACATGCCCCTCCCAGCGCATGTCTAGGGACCAAGGTGCGCACATCCGGGGACCAAGGGGGGCATGTTTTGCGCACGTCCAGGGACCGAGGCGCTGATGCACTGCCATCCCTCCTCCCCGCGTAAAGCCATTAAACCACCTTCTTCCGCCAAAAAGAAGGAATTAATTGTAATATTCTAAAGTTTGTCAACGTGCTTAGGATAGAATGAGGGTTTGTAGAATTAAATTTTTGGACATTGGAGTGTCAACATGCATAAGTAGAACTTTTATCAATAGATTTCTATACAAATAGCATGTATAAGTAAAATAGCTATTGGTAAGACAATTTCAAAGGTAAATCTCAAAGAACCTAGATAAAAAAAAAAAAAAAAATGAATGAATCAATAATTATTGAGCATATACCATTTGCTAGTTTGGAGCATAGTAATAGAAAATTCCTATGTAGATGAGTGGTAATGCAATCCTGATAGGGTTGATGGTGAGAACTAAAATGCTATCGGGACGCACGAATGGCAAGCCATATATGAGCCAAAAACTGCAATTCAATACAGTTGTGAGATAGGGATCCACCTCATACTCTCCCACCTACTTGTTTTTAAGGATTTTGTAAAATATCAGACTGCAGAACAAAATAGATATAGAAGGTGGTTTATTGGCTTTGTGTGGGGAGGAGAAATGGCGGTGTGTTGGCACCTCGATCCCCGGATGTGCGCAGAGCATGTGCCCCTCGGCATTTTTGTTTAGTTAGTTGCATCCACCATAACACCAGATTTAACAAGCTCATCATCTTTACTTGTAACCAAAGCATCCGATTTTTCCGTAACTTCAGTTGCTTCTGAAGGTGAATATGGTCTACATGGTGGTTGAGATTCCTAAGAAATCCAAAGGAAAAAACATCATTTGCTCGCTGCATTGTCAATTTAGGGTCATGTGTCATTTTTCTTTTTCTTACAACAATTTTAATGACTTCATTGTAGTCCTCTTTTGTCACTTTCAAAGTAGATGGTTCTCTCTTCCTCCCATACCTCTTATCCACTAGGAGGTTGGATACCATATTTGACACCTTACTTTCTCTTCCCCCACTGAATGTCCCATGTTCAACATTCTCCTCTTGTACAGAGAAGGATAGCTGTGCAAACGAATGTTTTTCTAATGCACGTACTCTCAGACTGTGCCTGTTTCCCCTAAGCTTAGCCTATTTCTCTCTCATCATTGTGACAAAAAAACTACAGTTTTAAACACAGTAGTTGTCATTGAGAGCTTGACCCTTACAGGAGCAATTACCTTTGATTGATACTTTATCAAAATTGATATTCATGCCAGAAACTTCATATGCTGTCTGTGAATTGGACCATAACTATCCTTTGGAATGAGAAGTATCACATATGTTTCCCCCTAATACTTCTTCAGCTTTCATAGTATCACCAATTGTATGAGCCTGACTAACTTGATGCGATTTATGACTTCTTTCAATTTCCAACTTATCTTGAGCATCCTTCAACTCTTCTCTGAGCTCTTTGGCAGTATTTTTAGCTTCCTAAAGTCGTGCCTCAAGGTCTGCAATTATTTCTTGCCGCCATGCTAATGTTATTTCTGCTTCACTCAATGTGTTGAGAAACATGTACTATTTAAGGTTCAGCGCTATACACAAATTGTTCGCTTTGAACACTACGTGTTTCTCAAGACAATCCATACTATCCCAAGAAAATGCATGTGTACAATGAGAGGTCCCATTGCCTTATAAGGCGGCCCAGAACTCCCTCCTTAGGCGACACTGGGCAAGAGACATGCCCCTCCCCGCGCATGTTCGAGGACCAAGGTGTGCATGTCCGGGGACTAAGGGGCACACGCTTTGGGCACATTTGGGGACCGAGGTGTGCACATTTGGGGACCGAGGGCCGCATGTTTTGCACACATTTGGGGACCGAGGCGTCGACGCACCACCATCCCTCCTCTGTGCAAAGCTAATAAACCACATTCTTTTGCCAAAAAGAAAGAATTAGTCGTAATACTCCGAAGCTTGTCAACGTGCCTAGGATAAAATGAGTGCTTGTAGAATTAAGTTTTTGGACATTGGAGTGTCAACGTGCATAAGTAGAAGTTTATTAATAGATTTCTATTCAAATAGCATGGTATAAGTAGAATAGCTATCGATAAGACAATTTCAAAGGTAAATCTCAAAGAATGTAGATTAAAAAAAATGAATGAATGAATAAATATCGAGCATATACCCTTTGCTGGTTTGGAGCATAGTAATAGAAAATCCCTATGTAAATGAGCTATAATGCAATCCCGATGGGGTTGATGCTAAGAATTAAAATGCTATCGGGATGCACGAATGACAAACCATATATGAGCCAGAATTTGCAATTCAAGACAATTGCAAGGTAGGGATCCACCTCATACCCTCCCACCAACTTGTTCTTAAGGATTTTATAAAATGTCGGACTGCGGAACAAATTAGATATATAAGGTGGTTTATTGGCTTTGTGTGGGGAGGAGGGATGGCGGAGTGCTCACACCTTAGTCCTTAAACTTGCGCAAGCACGGGGCAAAGGGATGGCGGTACGTCCACGCCTCGATCCCCGAACGTGCACAGAACATGCGCCCCTTGGCATCTTGCTTTTCTTAGTTGCATCTACCATAATACCATATTTAACAAGCTCGGCATCTTTACAAATAACCAAAGCATCCGATTTTTCCTTAACTTCAGTTGCTTCTGAAGGTGAATATGTTCTCAACGGTGGATGAGATTCCTTAGAAGTTCCAAAGAAAGAATCATTAGTTGCGCGCTGCATTGTCAAAGTAGGGTCATGTTGCTTCCCCCATGAGGTATTTTTTCTTTTGCATCCAGGAGTCCTTTTTATTTTTCTTAAAACGGTTTTAATGACCTCTTTGTAGTCCTCTTTTTTTGCTTTCAAAGCAGACGATTCTCTCTTCCTCCCATACTTCTTATCCATCGGGAGGTTGGATACCGTAACTGACACTTTACCTTCTCTTCCCCCACCGAATGTCTCATGTTCAACATTCTCCTCTTGTATAAAGAAAGACAGCTTTGCACATGAATTCTTTTCCAATGCCTGCAC
Source organism: Eucalyptus victrix (assembly GCA_016097545.1). NCBI lineage: Eukaryota > Viridiplantae > Streptophyta > Magnoliopsida > Myrtales > Myrtaceae > Eucalyptus > Eucalyptus victrix. The sequence continues at coordinate 42,927,373 of CM027839.1, read as the reverse complement.
TTTTGGACTGCGCCTATTTCCCCTAAGCTTAGCCTCTTTCCCTCTCATCACTATGACAAAAAATCTACAATTATGAACTCAGTAGTCGTCATTGAGAGCTTGAACTTTATAGGAGTAATTACCTTCCATTGATACTTTATCATAAATGATAATCATGCCAGAGACTTCATATGGTGTTGTGCCTCAAAGTCTGCAATACTTTTTTGCTGCCTTACTGATGCTATTTTTGCTTCACTCAACGTGCAGAGAAACATGTAATGTTTAATGTTAAGGGCTATACACATATTGTCCATATTGAACACTACGCGTTTCTTAGGGCAACCGATACTACCACAAGAAAACATGTGTGTACAATTAGAGGTCCCATTGCCTTATAAGGTGGCCCAGAACTCCCTCCCTAGGTGATACGAGACAAGAGACATGCCCATCCTTGCGCACGTTCGAGGACGGAGGGGCGCACGTTCGGGGACCAAGGTGCGCATGTCCGGGGACTAAGGGACACACGTGTTTCTCAGGGCAGCCCATACTACCCCAAGAAAACGCATGTGTACAATTAAAGGTCTCATTGCCTTATAAGGGGACCCAAAACTCCCTCCCTAGGCAATACGGGACAAGAGACATGCCTGTCCCTGCGCACGTCTAGGGACCGAGGGGCGCACATTCTGCGCACGTCTAAGGACTAAGGTGCAGACGTATCGCCATCCCTCCTCCCTGCGCAAAGCTAATAAACCACCTTCTTCTACCAAAAGGAAAGAATTAATCGTAATATTTGAAGTTTGTCAAAGTGCCTAGGATAGAATGAGTGTTTGTAGAATTAAATTTTTGGACATTGGAGTGTCAATGTGCATAAGTAGAACTTTTATCAATAGATTTCTATTCAAATAGAATGGGATAGGTAGAATAGCTATTGGTAAGACAATTTCAAAGGTAAATCTTGAAGAACCTAGATAAAAAAAAATAAATGAATCAATAAATATCGAGCATATACTCTTTCTTGGTTTGGAGCATAGTAATAGAAAATCCCTTTGTATATGAGTTGTAATGCAATCCTGTTGGGGTTGATGGTAAGAACTAAAATGCTATTGGGATGCACGATTGGCAAACCATATATGAGCTAGAAACTGCTATTCAAGACAGTTGCAAGGTAAGAATCCACCTCATACTCTCCCACCAACTTGTTCTTAAGGATTTTTATAAAATGTCGGACAGTAGAACAAAATAGATATAGAAGGTGGTTTATTGTCTTTGTGCAAAGAGGAGGGATGGCGGTGCGTCTGTGCCTCGGTCCCCGAACGTGCACGAGCGGGGAGGAGGGATGGCGATGTGCCGTGCCTCGATCCCCGGATGTGCGCAAAACGTGCGCCCCTCGGCGTCTTACTTCTGTTAGTTGCATCCACCATAATACCAAATTTAACAAGCTCAACATCTTTACTAGTTACCAAAGCATCCAATTTTTCCATAACTTAAGTTGCTTCTAAAGGTGAATATGGTGTGCATGGTGGATGAGATTCCTTAGAAGTTCCAAAGGAAAAGACATCAGTTGCTCACTGCATTGTCAAAGTAGGGTCATGTTGCTTCCACCATGAGGTATTTTTTTGTCTGCATCCAAAAGTTCTTTTTCTTTTTCTTAAAACGGTTAAAATGACTTCATTGTAGTACTCTTTTGCCACTTTCAATGCAGACGATTCTCTCTTCCTCCCATACTTCTTATCCACCGGGAGGTTGGATACCGTAGCTAACACTTTACCTTGTCTTCCCCCACTGAATGTCCCATGTTCAACATTCTCCTCTTGTCTAGAGAAAGGGAGCTATGCACATGAATTCTTTTCCAATGCCTACACTCTCTGACTATGCCCGTTTCTCCTAAGCTTAGCCTCTTTCCCTCTCATCCCTATGAGAAAAAAACTATAGTTATGAACACAACAGTCGTCATTGAGAGCTTGACCTTTACAAGTGCAATTACCTTCCATTGTTACTTTATTAGAACTGATATTCATGCCCGAAACTTCATATGGTGTCTATGAATTGGACCGAAACTGTCCTTTGGAATGAGAAGTATCACATATGTTTCCCCCTAATACTTCTTCAAGTTTCACAGTATCACCAATTGTATAAGCCTTATTAACTTGATGCGATTTATGACTTCTTTCAATTTCCAACTTTTCTTGCACATCCTTCAACTCTTCTCTGTGCTCTTTGGCCATATTCTCAACTTCATGAAGTCGTGCCTCAAGGTTTGCAATTCTTTATTGCTACCATGCTAATGTTATTTCTGCTTCACTCAACATGCTGAGAAACACGTAATGTTTAGTGTTCAAGGCTGTACACATATTGTCCGCTTTGAACACTATGTGTTTCTCAGAGTAGTCCATACTACCCCAAGAAAACACGTGTGTACAACTAAACGTCCCATTACCTTATAAGGCGACCTAGAACTCTCTCCCTAGGCGATATGAGACAAAAAACATGACCCTCCCTGCACATGTCTAGGGACCAAGGGACGCACGTTCTGCGCATGTCCGGGGACCGAGGTGCAAACACACCGCCATCCCTCCTCCCTGCGCAAAGCCAATAAACTACCTTCTTCTGCCAAAAAGAAAGAATTAATCGTAATATTCTGAAGTTTGTGAACGTGCCTAGGACAGAATGAGTGTTTGTATAATTAATCTTTTGGACATTGGAGTGTCAACGTGCATAAGTAGAACTTTTATCAATAAATTTCTATTCAAATAGTATGGTACAAGTGGAATAGCTATTAATAAGACAATTTTAAAGGTAAATCTTGAAGAACCTAGATAAAAAAAAAATGAATGAATCAATAAATATATGCTGATTTGGAGCATAGTAATAGAAAATCCCTATGTAGATGAGCTGTAATGCAATCCTGATGGGGTTGATAGTGAGAACTAAAATGCTATCAGGATGCACGAATGGCAAGCTATATATGAGCTAGAAACTGCAATTCAAGACAGTTGCAAGGTAGGGATCCGCCTCATATTCTCCCACCAACTTGTTTTTAAGGATTTTATAAAATGTCGGACTGAAAAACAAAATAGATATAGAATGTGGTTTATTGGCTTTGCATGGGGAGGAGGGATGGCGGTGCGTCCGCTCCTCGGTCTCCGGACGTGCGCGAGCACAGGGAGGAGGGAAGGTGGTGCATCCACACCTCAATCCCTAGATGTGCGCAGAACGTGCACCCCTCGGCGTCCTACTTCTGTTAGCTACATCCACCATAATACCAAATTTAACAAGCTCAGCATCTTTACTAGGACGTACATATCTAAAGCTTTGTTTTGACATGCCGTGCATTAAGAGAGGATGTAATTTGCTAGGCTAATCTGGCCTTGCAATTTTTGGTCAGAATCTGTGAAATAGCTAGAACAATCACTTCTCCTTGTTTTCTTAAGAACGTCCGTTGGTTCATGATTTTTTATTAAAAAGAAAAAACCAAATTGTAATTTCGAAAAATCGTTTCATGAAAGTTGAAGAACACGAAGAGGTACTTACCATATAAAAAATCAAGATCAAAATGTTGTCATTTGATACTTTTGGCGAAATTGTGGAGATTCGGGAATTTCTAGAAACTATTCTTCAATGAGAGAGCCCGAATCTGCTCAGTTTGCATTTCCAAATTCGTAAAGGTTCGGCCCCTTTTTTTGCAAAAATGTAAAATTGAAAAGCTGTTCAGTAGAGTCTGTTTTAGTAACAAATTGAATCTGAGGATTTAACAGTAAATTTAGGGGCCAAATTGCAAAAACCAAACTAGGTTTGTTAGGCCTCTATAACATAATGCTGTTGTGACAGTTGTGCAAAACCGAATTATTGGGAAAGATTGGTCATGAATTCCACAAAATTGGCTGAAACCTTTCAGCCATTTGAGTGTCATTTTGATATTTTTCCTCGAATTTTCAAAAGTTGGGTCCGAAATGGGTCACTTTTATGAGCTTTGGGTTTAAAACTTAATTTTTGGGAAAATCAGTTAGGAATGGCTTTGATACCATTTATTGAAAATCAGTTAGGAATGGCTTTGATACCATTTATTGGAAGAGGGCATCAAAAGTTTGATACCTTCACCTAGGGAGATCGCTAAGAGAAAACCCAAGTTCATGGTCGTCAATATATCCAGTTGCATTCAAATTCACTCAAAAGCTTAAATCAATAAGTTATGAGCCAACTAAAATACATTAACTGCTCTACACCACGTCAATTCTCCAATGTGAGGCTCTTCTCTAACACAACTCACATGCATTTTCACAATAATGATGTCAATTTCAGGGTGGCAACACAAGGAAAGGAATGCAACTATTTATAAGAAGATAGTAATGTCAAATCTAGTATGCAATACTTTGGGCTAATTTCTTGTGGTTGTCACCCCGCAATATATATATATATATATATATATATATATATATATATATATATATATATATATAGGGAAAAAAGTAAGACTGTTTAATGGAAAGGTTGATCTTTCTATATGTACACACAAATAAATATTTTTACAATTTAATGCCTAAAATTTGTATTTTCTCACCATATTTGCCTTCGAAAAAAATCTATAAATGGATATCTTATAATGAGAGAGACAAATTGAAATTTGTAGTTTTACTAAGAAATTAAACACATAAGCTCCATATGAAGTACAAATTGGGCAATAGTCTTGGTTGCAAAATTAAGATCGGTCGAATAAAACAAATGGTAATGACTATTTTTGGCATCCATAGTTTGAGAATATTTTGTGGCCAAGTATGTAATATAGATTAATCTTTGATAGAGTAACTTGAAATGCTTCGAGAAGAAATCGCTTCAAAGATGTGGCAGACAACGCGTTATTTATTTATTTATAAAAACAAAGTAGCTAAGGATTTGACCTTTTGAAGGAACTAAATGGACGATTGACATAGAAACTATGTTGAAAGAGTATGACAACTAAAGTTCATATTGTATTATTATTGAAATACATTTAAGAGTAGTTATTTTATTATTTACTATATGTTACATACAACAAGAAACTACTCTTTGGTTACAAACTATTTTGATGAAGATTAATATAACATAAAAACTATCGTGTAGATTTCTAATTTAGAAATGACTAGCATAATTGAATTGTATTTATTAAACTGACATACCGATTTTTCCCCTTATTTTAGGTCCATATCGGTTTTTTTTTTTTTCCAATATTACTAGATGAAAAACAATATATTTCCCTCAAAGTTCTTATTATTGAGATGCACACTTGTGAGTCGTGTTAGAAGGTCTCACATTGGATAATTGGTGTGATGTAGAGCAGTTAGTATATCATAGTTAATCCATAACATATTGACTTAAGTTTTCAAACAAAAGTGAATCTGACTAAATATGTTGATCTACTCCTACTTAGCTCTCTCTTGGTAATCTTCCCCATGAAGGTATAGGACTTACCGTATGCCTTAAGAAAAGGTTGGTTGATGGTTACTCTCAATGTGTATCAAAGTTCTGTGAATATCTCAAGGTAGAAATCTCGTGACCAATTTTGGAGCAGTCTTCTTGGTTTAGTTTGGAGGAAAAGATCCGGAGTGAAGGTGGGCAACATGGCTTAACAACACAGCCTTGTTGTAGTTGGCACATGCAACAAAGTGGAGATTCTAGTTGAGACATATTGATGTAGAAGGATACCTTAATTAAGGGGGAGCACACTTAACATTGAGCTCATATATGACATGTATGAGTTGTGTTAGAAAGTCCAACATTAGATAAGTATGTGTGATGTGGAGTAGTTAATATATCATAATTTGTTATTACTCAATTACTTATGTTTTTGAATGAAAATGGGTCAAAGTAAATATGTTGATGTGTTAAGACTTAACTGCCTCTTGAGGATCTCCCCATATAAGGCTTCACACTTCTTTTGCACACTCTTAACACTTGTAAATCTCAAATTAATAAAATAGCCCATGATAAATTCGACTGGATTTTTCATTAGTAGAGAACAGATCATGTAAATTGTTTTGTAAGAATATGTATGATGATTTTATCAACAATTGATGATTTTATCAATAATTACTTCATTTTACAAAATATTTAGGGAAAATGTACTCTTCACTGATGTTGACATTTTTGTGGTTAATGATTTTTGGATCACCTGAGTCATACTAGTAGTCTATTAATCCAACGTACAATATTGTCTTTGATAAATGATAGACTATGTTCGGATGACATAACATCGTCATTTATCTGTATAGTATGAAATTTGATTTGCAAGATCAGGGCTGGATATGATTATCATGGTCGAATTCGTGCCATTCTCGCTGAAAGTTGCTGGTGTTCACCAAGCTTGGGACCATGTATGAGAATAAGTCGGACATTTCGAGACCTTATTTAAGATAAGATATATTGTCGGCCATCATTTGAGAAAACGTCCCACTTCAAGCTCTTATTTGAATATTTTCCTAACACATAAGTCCAAGTCAAAGAGAGGACCTTCTTCAACACAAACAAAAACTCAACACAAAGAATTATTATGACATAGAAATTAGGATTAAGGGTGTGTTTATTTCGAGAAAAGTTTCATGATAAAGGAAAATAATTTTTGAGAAATAATTTTCTAGGAAAATGTTTTCCTCTTTTCAGTTTAGAGAATATATTTTCCTAACTTTAAGTATGTGTGAGTAATATATATATATATATATATATATATATATATATATATATATATATATATATATATAATGATTTCCAAGTTCACTAATCATTTTTAACAAACCAAGAGCATGAATGTCCAGAAAATAATTCGCCAAAAATCTTCCACTTGAACGAGTACATCCTGAGATTTAGAAGCAAAACAGAACAAAACAAAACTTCCCTCTTATTCCAAATGAAATTCCAACGGGTCGTGGGTCACTTGTCAGTGAGAAAAGAAATTCCGTATGTTAAAACCATCCTAGAAAACAAATGTTCAAATCCAACTAGCGACAAATTTACAGAACTGCACCGGCTAACGTGCGAAACTTGACGCACGCTTTGTAAGCCTATTCTGAAGTTGTAAGTCCCCATATGAAATTGTCTCAAAGGTACATATGAAATTTGTAGTCATGTTATCCTTAATATCTCATCACATGTAAAATAAAAATCAAAAGACTGAATAAGTACACAAGAAGATTGTAGGAAGCACAATCATATTATCCTTAACCTCTTATCATATGTGAAATATGTAGTAATATTTTTCATAATCTCTAATCATATGTGAAAGGGAAAATTCCAAAAAAGAGCCACAAGTGTCTTCATTTTCTCAAATAAGGCCCCAAAGTGAATCTTATTTTAAATAAGGGCTTCAATTGGCTAACTTGTTTCAAATAATGGCCTAATCAAAGACATTTTCATCATTTTCCTTTTTCCTTTCATTTTTGTTTTTTGGTTCTTCCCAACCATCGGCAATGCCTATAGAGGGTTGGGCAAGGGCCAACCTCGTGACTGTGAGCCTTGTCAACCCTAGACGAAAGCATCCACGGTTGGTGAGGACTTGACGGCCCTTGCTTTCCGTGGGCAAGGCCACCCTCGTTCAGGCCAGCAACACTCGACGCTCATCATCGGCAATGGGTGAGCGTCGTTAAGACCTCATTGGCCGTGAGCAAGGGCTTGCAGGCCGACCCTTGCTAGCGGTTAGCAAGGGCCGTCGAGCCCTCACTAGCTGCGGTGAGCCCTTGCCGACCTTTACCAGTGGCCGGCAAGCCTTTGTCGACTACAAGCAAGGGCTAACCTCGCAATTGATAAGGGTTGGCCTCACCTGGCCTCAAAGGCCTTGCTTGGGGCTGGCAAGGGTTGACCTCGCTAATGGTTGCAAGGGTGGCCCTTGCCCAGCCCTTTGTAGGCGGCCGGAAAAAAAAAAGGAAAAAAAAAAAGAAAATGATGAAAATGTCTTTGATTATGTCCTTATTTGAAATAAGTTCCATTTCGGGCCTTTATCTGAGAAAATAGGAGTACTTGGGATCATTTTTTGAAATTTTCCCTATGTGAAATACAAATAAAACATCGACCAAAAAAAAAAATACAAATAAAACAAAAACTGAACGCTGAATTGATGTAGCCCCCTGATTTGAACTTTCTCAAGGGTTTCTCTGATTTGAGGTTTCTCCTAGAACAAATCTAGCTCCTTGATTCCTTTGATTTATGGAACACTGCAAATTCCGCCGAAGCTCCTCCATTCGCGCCTTCATTTGTCTGAGCTCTTCCAAGTTGAGCCCGTCCATGGGAGCTTCCCACCAACCCTCGCCGCTCCGTGCTTCCGTTTTTTGCTTCAGCACTTTGCCTTGTGCCTTGTCAGCTTTGACCTGATGAACGAGCTCATCATGTCGCTGACTGAGCTCACCAAACCTAAGGCGTCGATGGGACTCAACCAAGGTGTCAAGACCCTCGTTTTGCGCAGGGTTTTGGTTATGGAACCGATTTGCAATCGATTCGATTGACGGATGAGAAAATGAATAAGGCTTTCCGGCGGGAGAGAATGTTACTATTCCCACCTCGGAGCCACAGAGGGTTATAAGCTCACTTGCCTTTTTATAAATACCAGATTTACGCTTGGAGAATGTGACGAGCTTTTCCTCCATTTTTTCAATTTCTCTCATCTCGTTTCCTTGACGTCCTCTTGTCTGTCTCCTTGCCATGACTAAAGACAATAATCTAAGAGGATTGCAAGATAGTAAAGATATGATAGTAATTCTGAAATTAGTGTGAGCATAATGAAAAGAGTAATCCTATTTATAAGGTGATAGCGATGTCAAATCTAGTATGCAATGGTTTGGGATAATTCTTAAAAAAAGTAATAGTTGTTCAATTGAGAGGTTGATTTTCCAATATGTGCATATAAATAAATTTTTTTACGATTTTAATGCACAACTCTGTATTTCTCACCATATTTGCCTTTCAAAAGTAATCCCCATAAAACAGTACCTTACAATGAAATAGCCATATTGAAATTTGTATTTTGAGTAAGAAATCTAAAAAGTAAGCTCCTTTGGAAGCACAAATCGGGCAAATATCTTTGTTGGAATATAAAAATTATAAGATGAGAAGTCTTTTATAGTGCAAGAGCCAAATTAAAATAGGTATATTGAGTAAGAAATCTAAAAAATAAGCTCCATTATAAGCGCAAATTGGGCAAAAATCTTAGTTAGGAAATGAAAGTGAGAAGATGAGAACAAATTGTAATGACTATTGCTTGTATTCGTTGTTGGGAAATTTTTTATTGCCAAATACGTAATTTGGGTTACTTTATAATAGGTGGCTTGAAATTCGTTACTATGTGTGCTTCGAAGAGATAATACGTTAAAATTTCTTCAAACACGAAGCAGATAATATCAAAGTAGCATAAGGACCTTTTGAAGGAATCAAATGGTGAATTTGTATAAACACAATGCTTTGAAAATTAATCTCTATAAATGAGTATCTTACAGTGAAAAGCCCAAATTGAAATTTGCGTTTTCAAAGAAAAAAATGGAACATAAGCTCCATTGGAGAAAAGTTACCAAAAAAAGTCCCAAACTTTTAATATTTAATTTGGGTTAATTCCAAATAAAAAAAAAAGCACCAACTTTAGGTCGATGGACAAATCTGGCCCAAACTTTTTTTTTTTTTTGGTGACCTAGGGAACCTCCGATCGCCGCTTTGCGGGGAGAGTAAACCCTGGATCGCCGGGGGCCCCCACCGCTGACCCCCAAGCACAGGTAAGACGCGCGTTATGCATTGAAGCATCGCTTCCACGGAGGTTCGAACCCTTCCCCCTGCGTTTGGGGTACCAAGCCCTAACCAACGCTTCCACCGCGGGCGGTGGTGCCCAAACTTTTTTTTTTTTGTCTCGTAAAAAAACACAAACTTTAGGTCGAGTGATAAATCTGGCCTAAACTTTTTTTTGTTACGTAAAAAAGCACCAACTCTAGATCAAGTGACAATTCTAGCCCAAATTTTTTTCATTTTGAAAAAAAAAAAATCACTAACTTTCACTTAAATTTTAAATCTAGCCCCCCTTAACTTAGATTCATTGATTTTCCTGCACTTGCTGGCTAACACTATCCATTGTCTTATTGTTTGAGCCACAACTTAAAGAATAACGGTGAAATTGTGTCATCTCCTATACTTCACTAGCAAGTAAAAAAATCTCAAGATTAAATTTCTTTGGCCAGACTTTATCATTTTTTCGTAATATGAAGCTATAGATCACCGGCCATCAAGAGAAACCATAGATGAGATCCACTAACCTCATAGCTAGAACCTTTTCTCTTGAAATAAGTTTAACTTCAAATAGAAAGTTAATGGTAGAGGTTAGATTTTGGATAAGAGTGAAAGTTTGTGATTTTTTATGAGACAAAAATAAAATAAAATCGGGGGCTAGAATTGTCACTTAACCTAAAGCTGATGCTTTTTTACTAGACAAAAGAAAGTTCGGGCCAAATTTGTCTCTCAATCTAAAGTTTGTGCTTTTTCATGTGACAAAAAAAAAAAGTTTTGGCCAGATTTGTCCATCGACCTAAAGTTGATGCTTTTTTTTATGGAATTAGTCCTATTTAATTTAGTCCTAAACTTATTAATTGGACCAATTTAGTTCTAAACCTTAAACCTTTTTACATTGGTTTCAATTAAATCCATTTGGACAATTTAGCTTAGAAATTATGCATGTGGACACTGGTTATTTTACGTGGATGCAGACAATTTTTTTTATTATAATTTTTGAATAATTTTTCCCTTTTTTTTCTTTTTATTTTCTATTGGCCTATGAATAGTATTCGACATGGGTAGTGACTAGCCACATGCAAGGACTAACAAGAGTCTAGCAACCCTCACTAGGCACAGATGAGGTGTGACATCCTCAATTTGACTATCATCTACAGAGCATAATTATGACGGTAATCGACAAACCACAGGAAAACAAATGATGGCCAACTTAGGATGAAAACTCCTCAAATTTTCATTGGCGAATTGCAAAATTTCTGAAAAGTGTAAATGGATCATGAACAAGGAGCCATGAGGGCCCAAGCTATGGGCGGGCCCAATGGGCCTCATGCCTACTATGGGCAGCCCAAGAAGGCCCATTAAGCCACCCAAGCACACCTTAATCTTTTGGAAGCTTCCACATTAATATCCCCATGTGCATGAATAGTGAATTCGACTATAGTTTGGGTTAATTCCTATTTTACCCCTTGTAGAAGATGATCAGCTTAATGAGACAAAAAAAAAAAAATTATGGGCATGCAAAGTGAGATTGGCGCCCAAGGAAGGAGGAGAGAGAAGAAGACAACCTAGCTAGTCTACCAATTTACTTCCTAATTCTAGCATGTGTAAAGTCTAAGCATTAATGAGTTTGGATAGGACATCTTCATGAAACATTCTTGGCCATGCGAATGGCTTGGATATGAGGGAATTAAGGGAAATTTGTAATTGATGTTTGCTCATCCCCTCTCTCATCTCTCTCATTTCTCTCACTTACTCACTCTCTCTCTCTCTCTCTCTCCCCCCTCTCATTCTCTCAACTGAACACCTCTTTCCCCTCATCCTTTCACTCAGCTCACCCCCATACCCATTTCTCTCTCTCGATTTGTCCCTCACCACTGTCTGCCACCCCTTGCTGCTCCTTTTGCCGTTGCCTAGCCATGCTACTATCCACCGCCACATGCTCGTGCTGCCATTCGCCATGATGCGCCAATGCTCGTCCCTTTGTTGAGCCACCCTCATGCCATCCTTTCCGTGAGTTCCCACCACCGAGCCATTGTCCTCACCCTCGTAGTTGCCGCCTCACCGAATCGCCGCCGTGCCATGCCATTCTCATGCTTTGTTGTCACCTCACCACATGCCGTTGTCGTCTCACGCAGTCGTTCCCTTTTGCTATGCAATCCAAGATTGTGAATTGTGAGCCGTTGTTGTCACCGCTGCTGCTCACTATTAAGCCTAGATCCGGACCGTGAGTAACTTTCTAATCCTTGTTTATTGTGGTAGTTACACTTAGGATTAGGATTTAGGATTATATTAAGGCTAATGATAGTTAAATTAGGTGATAAGTAAATTAGGATGATAACTTATCATTGATAGGTGATAAGTACTTGCAATAGGTTATTGTAAATAGTGATAAGTGGCACGATAACCTATCGTGAATTATGATAAGTGGATGTGATAACCTATCATAAATATTAATATGTACTAGTGATAGCCTATCGAGAATAGTGAATAGTACTTGTGATAACTTATCCAAAATGCGATAAGTGCATGATATATTTCGATTGTTAAATTTGATAAGTACCTATTAAATTCTGATTTTTAAAGTGAAAAGTACTAAATAAATCCCATTTTTAGGATGGCAAGTGCTTAATATATTCTATATCTAGAGGTGATACGTCGTTAGGAAATCCTCATTTTAAAAATGTTATGTGTTCATGGTATTCTATTTCATACATGATGAGTTCTTTCAAAATGATATTTTGAAAGAAGAAATACTAAATGATTAATGAATTCATGGTATGATGTTGTGTACTATGAGATTAATATATGATTATTTGAAGAGATAAATAATCAATGGGTGATCAGGTGGAATTATTTCGTGGCATTTACATGTGCTAAAGTTGCTAGTATATGTAATGTGTGAACACTAAATACTATTGCATTAGCTAATGAGAAACATAAAAATTGGCTTGAGTGATTAATGTGCTCATGGGATCATGTAATGGTTTCATACTTATATGATTATGAGGGATGATGTTTGATGGATTTCGGATGCCCCCCACATCAACTGGATGCCATTCATGGATGGATTTCGGAGCGAAGCTCTTTAGTTGAAATGTCATTTTCGAGTGAGGTTGAGACATTGCCATGCTCAATGGGGTGAGACGATACCCAGTTATGTCGAAAGACCACTAACATGAGTGTTAGTCATGGCCAAGAGCAGTCGTAATAATCTAGACTCATGTGATGCATTGTGCATGCCAGTATTTATGTTCATGTCTGGTTTATTAAGTATGATTGTCATATGCATGTTGGAATGGTGCACTCATGTTATGAATTAATTATGCAATAATTGGACGCGTTGGTAGGGTGTCATATGTTGAGTTGCCTATTTCCTGCTTATAGATAATGCAAAGCCAAGGCTTTGATATTGATTTGTCATCGATAAATAAGCTACGTGTTTATGGCATCTCCGAGTCAAATACTTTTCTACACAAGGATAAGGGAGTTTACTTGCTGAGTTTATCTCATTCATTGGTGTTTAAATTTTTAAGGCCTTAATCATGACTAGTCGACTGCAAACATGGTACTTGGAGACGAACGCATACTAGGTGCATAGGGGATACCACTTTTTGAGGTCGTTCTCATAGTATAGAGGTGCTAGGCTAACCCCAACCCCCTTTTTGACAAACTGGAAGGAATTTGCTTTGCGGATGTGTATATGCTAAGCTTTTGGTGTATTGAAGTTAGCATGTAAAGGTCAATATATATGAAAGTGTGTTTTGATATGTGTTCTATGCTATCCCTATTGATATGAATGATTGGGTGGTGTTAATTCTATTTCTACTTGCATATAATTGAAAGATAAAATGAATGTGTTGGCGACGCTTCTTGGGACATCGCAATTAAATGACCAAAGGAAATGATGGGATGCCGCATGCCCGAGGGTCGAGACATGATATGAGGCTCAACCACCGTGGCCTAGGTAAGGGTCACTTTTGCTTAAATTCTTAGTTGTTGTAGATCGTCAACCATGGTCAGAATATATTGACCTTATCGGCCATATGCCAAGGGAAGAAAAGTGAAGAAAAAGAAAAGAAAAGAAAAAAAGAAAAAATAAAAAAGGGGAAATTTAAAAATAAAAATTTTGCAAAAATATTTCAAAAATTTAAAAAACTGTAAATTGTTAGTTGTCGTAACATGTAGGATGGTTGACGTCATTGTCAGTAATTTTCGGCCTAAATTATTCCGGTGGACTAAATTAGTACAAATGTGAAAATGTTTAGGGCTAGATTGATATCAATATGAAAAGGTTAATGACGGAATTGGTACCAATTAATAGATTTATGACTTTTCAAATGCTTTTCATAAACTTTAGTGACAACTCCTAGATAAAATTCATTTGTATGCTAAAAATCTTGAACCTAAGTCACAAATTGATATAGGTTTAGGAAAGCCCAAGTTAAGTTTAGATTTAGTAATCTATTAACCAAATCCTAGGTGGTGAACACGAGGAAAGGTCACAACAGTGCTTAAAAAAAAACCTACTTCTACATAAAAACATTTGAAAAAAAGGGCATATTGAGCAGCTCAAGAAACTTTTCATGTGACAATTGAGCGATCAAACTATGCTCGTCGACAAATCAAAAATAGATTAATAAGAGCAAACGAGCGAACATAGAAAGGCAAAATTTATTGGTTGGATGGTTCAAATTCAAACCGATAAGATCACCTTGAGTTTTATGCCAAGTTGTTGCATTCACATATGCAAGATCCAAATTTATCCAAGGACTATAAATGTATCTAGATGTGCACTTGCATTTACTTTCCTAAAGGTACACTCTAATTGAGTTGGACACAAACACAAGCAAGCAAAGCACACCAACTTATGAGCAAACTTAATGCTTACAATGGAAACAACACGATCATGGTACAGTGAAAATTGGGAACAAACAAACAACAGGGAGAACCTTATCAGGTCGCTGTGACTCTCCCAGCCACTTCCGCCGCCGCCGCCTCTCTATCTTCAGAGCTGGGCGAGGCGGCGAATGTCGATGGGGTAAGCGTCGGTCGGGGCCTCGGCACTGTATGATCTCCTCCCAACGATTATGTTGGCGGCCTCCGACGGGTGGTACGCGTCCCAGAACAGATACTCGTTTCGGTTTTGGCACGGTGTCTGGAAGGGAAGGCACGTGATTTGGCCGTTGTTCCTACCGACGCCGCAACACCCAGCATTCGTGACGCTAAAACCTGAAATTGAGCACCAAAATTTAAGGGAAAACGTAATGAATTTCGATGAATAATTTATATTACCCGTTGATTCTCCACGGACTCAGACATCAAAATTTCTGTTCTGGGTTCGCTATTAACGTAGTCCAAGAAGATAGGAGAAGGTGTACCGAAACTTGCTGGTCTGGTCATGAGATCTTGGAATATTCCGTAAGCGTCAACGTAAATAAATCTAGCATCGGAGAGATTGGTGTTGAGCTGATCGACGAGCGACTTGAGCTTGTTGTTGTATATTTGACATGCGACGTTAATCCTATCCACGCATGTGGTGCCATCCTCACTGTTCTGGGCCAACGCGTTAGGGCTACAGCCTATCTGACCCACCCCAATCAGCACCACCTTCCTCGCTCCGTAGTTGTACAGTGTCTGGAACAATTATTTCAAGGGAGATCAAAAAAAGTTCGGCAAAAGACACTTCAGAAATAAAAGCTTCTTGAAAAATCTCTTCTTTCTTTCTTTCTTTCTTTTTCAGTTCCAGGTCAAAATATCTAGCAAAATCAAGGTAAAGTTGAGATACTAATGGTACTTTTGGTAACTAACTTATTTCTAATAATAATTTCTGCTTAAAAATAGTTTTTTATGATTTTGCTCCTGAATAAGTTTCTAAGCATTTGAACACGTTAAGTATACAAAATTTCTATTATCCAAATAGAAAAAGAATAGGAATGTGCTTGGTACTTCTCTCAATTTTTTTGTGACATAGATGTTCTTTTAATTTTTTAATAATTTTTTGATTTTTCTTCTTTTTTTTATGTTTTTTTTTTTTTCTTTGTCCTTCTCTTCTTCTTCCTCCTATAGCCGATTGCCAACCTCGGGAAAGCCTTTCCGTCCCCAATCAGCAAGGTTGTCGTCCCACCTCGTTTCTGGCCTATCGCTGGCCATCACCAAGCTCGGCAACCGACTGGAAGAGGAAGAAGAAGAAAAGAAGAAGGAGGGGGAGAGAGAGAGAGAGAGAGAGAGAGACAAGAAAATGACTTGTTTCTAGAATTGTTCCAGGAACAAAAAAGTAATTTTTTTTCTATTTCTTGATTCTGTTCCTAGCCACTAATCTATTCCCGAGAATAGAAAAATTAGTCAACATTATCAAATAGATTTCTATTCTTTTTTTTTTTTTTTGTTCCAAGGGAAAAAAACATAAATAATCAAGAATTGGCCGATTACGAGTTAGGGCCTAATTAACTTCTTCTTCGCCTTGGGTGATTCATGGCATTACCAAACAAATGGGCCATTGTATAACCTAGATTAATCACTTCACGACTTTCAATAGTGTCAAGAGAAGAACGTTTAATGTCACAAGTTAGCCTCTGAGCGTAGCCGTAAGAGAAAGGAAAAGAAGTGCTGCACATTGTACTGACCCTCAGCTGCTGTGAGTACTCCTGAATGAGCTCGTCCGCGTACTGGTCGGGCGTGAACTGGTTGCTTGAGGAGTAGTACTGAGGCATGAAGTAGTTGTTGAGGTAGTCGTTGCTTCCCATTCCGACCGAGTATATGCACTTGCTCAGGTAATTCGCCGCCGTGTCCTCGTTGCCCAATATGTTCACCACTTGCGACACTGTGCTCTGGTAGTTTTGCAGCTGTCCTTCGAAGGCTATTCTCGCCCCCTGAAACACCAGTATTTGGTATCAACATATGATCGATTCGTGTCAAACAATTGAATTATTTACTTCGAATTGTCACCTAAATCTAGCTATTAATAATGGAACCATGGAGGCCAGGCCATATGAAAAATTGTTCACCTGTACAATGATGTCAACAAAATTTCGCAGAGTTTATTATTATTTCTTTTTTTAATTCCAACGTAAGATGACATAATTCTTAGTATTTCGAACATTTCTCTCATGGCGGTAAAGGGCCAGACATACCGTTGATTTTCGGTACAATAAAAAAATTGTTCAGTGGTCATAATTTTATGGATGTTCGCCACTCATAACAACGTGTTAAATTAAACGAGGTGCATAAATAAATCGTGGATTCGCGGTGCAAAATGGTTGGCTTAATTAGGCCTCATTGGTTTGTTGTGAAAATTTTAGTAAAATTTTCTTAGGACAATATGCTTGATACGTACCAGTTGCTGCCCGGTTTCCGCCCTGATCCCAGCAGCAGCAGATGCATAGTTCACTCCTTTAAGAATCGCATCACCACTCGCGACCGTATATGGAGGAATATAATCGTCAAACCCCAGAAGCTCAGCTGTCAAATTACCAAAACAGATAGAAGTTAATCGAACACGAGATTTGCGAGAGCAATCACTGTGAATTATGCATGCACTCAAAAGCGTTCGACTATGCAGGCTAACTTAATCCATGATAGACGAAGAAACCATTTAATTTATATATCATTGGACATCCCCCGGGAAACGCTACCATTATACGAGCGGTCCCGAGATTATGACGCATGCTTAGTTCTACGTAGATCCAATCTCATCTTTTCTTTTTTCTTTTTTTTTGGGGGTTGGGGGGGGGGGGGGGGGGTTCAAACGATCCGATCTCATTTCTGAGGCAGATTCGCTTCACATGAACACTATAAATGTGCCTGTGGTGTGGGGACTAGAGGTGTATACCTAGGTCAGCAACCGCAATTTTTATTTCACATAAATGCGTGAAGATAGGGAATCTGATCCCCTTCTTGTCCCTTTAAGGAAAGGACTGGTCGTTGTCCATTTTTAGATTTGGTCAATATAATAAGATATTCTTTAATGGATGTAAATTAGGTTGCTAAATAAGGTAAAGAAAAATAATAAAAAAATCAAATATCTATTAAGCTTTCTAATTGCATGGCAGTCTCTAATTTATTTTGAGAATAACAATTTATTATGTATCACAAAAAACCAAATCACATGTAATTATAAATTGTTGTGGGATCTATTTCTTTAAAAATTTATTTGCTCACAACAAACTATTATTTTCATAATACCCCAAAAACTATTATGCTATCAAAGCCCATCATATTATCTTGTGATTTAATATGCTCAGTTTTTCAAAGATGGTGCATTTACATAAAATGCTCGCTTGGAGTTTGTCACGGTATAGAACTCTGCGGATCCTTTTTTGTAAAACTTAGTATACCTTAGCATTGCTGTTAATTAAACTTTGTAAAGAAGAAACTCGATTGGTCATCATTTCACCAGAAAGTAAAGAAAAATAAAAGAAAAGGAAGGGAAAAATCCTGTCACGTCCTAGCATTTTGCAATATGCATCTTGCATGCGACCTCTGAAGTGCAAGCAGTGGATGATTTTTTGTCATACCACTATGACCTTATGAACAACTTGTGCCTTTGCTCAAAGCACAACTGGTCCAAAAAGCCAAGCCCACAGAGAGAGAGAGAGAGAGAGAGAGAACTCAGGAAGAGAGCTTACCGATGACATCCACCGTGGTCTTGCCGTTAGAGAACCTCCCGGTGGGACCACCAGCGAAGTCGATGCCGTATGGAAGGTAGTTGGATCTGGCCAAGGAGTTGAGCCCGTTGTTGTTCCCGTTGTCCACCAACGAGTCCCCGAATATGAAGTAGCATGGCACTTGCGGGTCTGCGCTCGCTCCATCGCTGTTCAACGTCACCAGCAGCAGCGCACTCATCAAACCCAAAACCCACCCTCTGCTGCTCATCTCACCCGCCATCACAGAAGCTATGATCTCTCCGGTAACAAGTGATGAAAGGTCGAGATCAGTCAGTGAATGAGGAGTACAATGTGCTGTTGCGGGTTGTTCTTCACTGATCTCAGACACAATGCATGTAGATCAATGGGAGGTTCCAGCTTGGTATAAATAAGAGTGTTCAGCAAAGAAGGCATCTACTGCAAGTTTTACAGTTAAGGGAGAGAGATGGCGGGCATTAATTTCACGCGGACCTAGCGTGAGAGACGACGGATCGATGACTCTCTCCCTCTCTCCCTCTCTCTCTCTCTCTCTCTCTCTCTCTCTCTCTCTCGCTCTGCAATAATATTGCAATGAAGCGATCATGCACGCAGTCTGATGCATGTCGAGGCAGCGGAATGAGTCCAGCCGTGTTGAATGATGAAAATTTAAATGGTGTCGGTAAGCCAGATCGGGGTCGGACATTAGTCCATCCTGATCGTTTCGGCGTGGGTAGGGTCATTCAGACAGCGGGCTATGGCTTCCGAGAGTACTTAATGCAGTGGGTTAGGCACACCGTCTAGGCTCGACTCTCCATAATATCAATCACACGCTATTTAATAACTTCAACTTGTAATAGCCATTCAATTTTCGGTCCATATCTTATCAGATTTACGAATTTGGCAAAACCCGAATTCATCTATCTAAAATGGGTTTTCTCGTAAGAAAACGAGTCATTAGGAATTGCAAGATTTCATGCAACTTTGAATCGATACTTAATAGTATGGAAATATGAGTCAAATAAAAAAGAAAGTACAAGAATCCTGCAAGCTCAATAAGAAAAGGGAAAACGAGAGGAAATCTCGGTCATTGAAATTCGACATTTTGGTATACTTAAAGACAATTAAATTTGGGGTTGCTCGAGCTTGAGACTCTTCTGTTCTAGTAGGGCCGTAAAATTCACTACAGAAGGACATCGATCCAATAAAAGAAATTAGATCTACTTCCCCGAAAATTTGATGGTTATTATGTAGATGGGTTTGCGAGCACGATTCTGGTTTGTCCTCTACTTGTAAGCACACGCCATAAATTCAATTTTCTGCATTCTAAGTACAGAAAATATTTGACAAAAAAAAAAGTACAGAAAATATTGGCTTAGGCAACCTTTGTGTATTTTAGTTTGCTTTTTACCGGGAAAAGTCTCAGCTGACCGTCCTCCATCAAGTGACGGAGGAACGGTCAGCTGGTGACCCCACATTTCAAGGGAAAGCGGTTGAAGGTTACCCTCCTTCAATTTTCTTTTTCTTATTTTTCTTATTTATATCTTTTCCAAAAAAATAATTGGTGAGAATGTCAACCTGTTGACATCCTTTACTTTATACATACATATATATATATATATATATATATATATATATATATGTATATATATATCTTTTGCAAGAAAAGAATTAGTGAGAATCCTACTAATAAAAAAGAAAAATCAAGTTTCGCTATGCTGTGGGGGTTAGAACAAATAAATTGTTTCAAGCGTTGGTTGTTGAAGAAGGAGGACTTGAGAACTTCAATTTTGAAGAAAAAGATGTTAGGAATATGGGCAAGCACTTTTCAATTATTTTTCAACCATGCAATTCAAAAATTCTAATTTTTACTATATGCTTGATTCGGATGATGAGCAGAGACTCCAAAATATTTTTGGGCGGACACACGATCAGGAAACGCATATAGATATTTTGGAGATATAGTCACATTTGATACCACTTATTTGACAAATATATATATATCATGTCTTTTGCTCCATTGTTGTGTCAACCATCACAGTTAGTCAGTTTTGTTTGGAAGTGATTTGCTTGTAGATGAGACAATAAACTCTTTCATTTTGTTGTTCAAGGCTTGGCTTGATTGCACTGTCAGGGAACACCCCTCAAGCTATTATTATTGACCAGTGTAAAGCAATACATAATGCAATTTTTCAAGTATTTTCATTTGTTCGTCATTGCCTTTCTTTATGGCATATAATGCAAAATTGCCTCAAAAATTAGGGGGTCATTTTCTATATAAGGGTATAAAGTTAGCAATAGAAAGAGTAGTTTATGACTCATTATATGTGAGTGATTTTGAGATTGCTTGGAATAAGCTGATTGATGCACATGGACTCCATGATATTGATTGGCTTCAAACGTTGTATAAGGAGCAAGAACAATGGGTGTCAATATGTTTGAAAATACCTTTTTTGCAAGCATATACTAAAAGAAGTGAGTATGCTTTTTTTTTTTTTTAAAGGATATGTACATAGACAAACATGTTTGAGTGATTTTGTTGCCAAACATGAGCTTACACTCAATGACAAGTATAAAAAAGAATCCAAACAATCAAAATCTTAGTTGAAAATGAAGTGTTATTATGAGAAGCAACTCTCCTCCATGTATACCCATAGCATCTTTAAAAAGTTTCAAGTTGAAGTTGAGATGATGTTGTAGTGCTTAAACGTTCCTCAAGTGCACACAAATGGAGTAGCACCAGCTTTCAGAGTAAAAGAGCGTCAAGATAATCATGATAATGGTAATTCCAAAATTGTTGAATCTGAGGTTTTGTATTGGAGCACTAGAACTGAAGTTCAAGGCATATGAGTGATGTTTGCTTTCAAGGGTTATCTTTGTAGACATGCACTATGTGTTCTTCATCACATTGGAGTAAATGACATACCAAGCAATTACATATTGTCAGGATGGAGAAAGGATTTCAAGCGTTCGTATCTTTGGAACTCCATATCTAACAATGTCAATTTTGACAACCCAAACGAATGGTATGATCACTTATATAATTATGCTATCCATATTGTACAATAAGGTTCAAAATCTAGAGAGCGTTTCAAATTTGTTTTGCAAGTATTGAAGAAAGCAAATAAAAAGATTCAGATTGCTAGTCTTGATCAAGCTAAAGAGCACTTGAACAATTTCTATCATAATGACACTCAAAACCTTCAAATAATGTATCCAATCCAACAAAAGTGACCTAGTCGTCCAAGAGAAAATCGATTCAAGAATCCAATTCAGAAACACAAACAAAAAGCATCTACAAAGGTAGATTTATCTATTTTGCATTTAAGATACATTGTTATTATTATCTGTATTAATCTATATACTTTAAAGCTTAAGAACTTTTTCACTAATAATTCTAGTTAACATGATGTAATTTTCCCATATATTTGCTATCAAAACAATAGTACTTTGCTAAACTAATGCACATGAACTTTCTTGTAGAAGAAAACAGTCCCTAATCGCTTGACCCACATTAACTCTCTTGTGAATTTGAATCGCACGGTATGGTGTTTCCCAAATATTTTTCAATAACTATGTAGAATTATTTGTAAATTTATATCATAGCATATACTAGTTAACTTAATGTATACAATCGGCCAGGATGAGGATACAAGGAATTTCATTACTTTTAACACCATTGGTAATTCGAATGAGATAATTCACCATAACTATTCTTGAAATCTGATTTGCAATCAAGAAAGAATCGGGGGTTTTCAATCGTTGCTTGTACGTGTTATTATTTTATTTTGAATTAAAATACCATACTATAAATCGACTTATTATCTATATAAAATGATATAGGGTCTCAAAAATCATTTTTTTGCTTAGTTTTGACTTGCGTGATATTAAGATTGATTTTGTAATGTTTTAGGTCCCAAGATTTGGATCAATGGGGTAAATCTTCTTCTCTTCTAATTTATTATTCTTATTTTGTTCTTTTCCTTACTTTATCTATTTCATGCATAATCAATATTACTCGTTTTAATTTTAGGTCATTGGAGAGTCTTTGAGCAATTTGATTTTGGCGAAAAGACTAAGGAGCCAATTCATTGCACAATGATTCTGTTATTAGTTGCAAAACAAACATTTTAAGAGTTTTTTTTAATCTTTTAAATTTAATAGATCTATATAATGACATTAACTATTTCTTTTTAATAGGAGATAATATTTTTTTACTTGTAATTAATGATGTTTGGTTTGTATTGGAATTTTGAAGGGTTTTTCGAGGATGGTCTTGAGTCTTATGTGCACAAACATAAGAAATTATCACTTTGATCACTTTTGTTTTTAATTGTATTTTTTTACTAGTAGGATTCTGATTAATATTTTTTTGGAAAAGATAAAAATAAAAAGTAAAAGTAAAAGAGGGAAACCAGTTGACATTCTCACTAATTCTTTTTTTGAAAAAAGATAAAACTCAAAAAAAGAAAGTAAAGGAGGGAAACCGGTTGACAAGTCAACCGGTTTCCCTTGAGGATGTGTGGCCATTAGCTGACCGTTCCTCCGTCACTTGACTGAGGGACGGTCAGCTAAGCCGCTTCCTTTTTTTACCGTGTGATAAGGTAATAACCTGGAGAGAGTTTTCCCTTACTCGAATGAGGTGACTCTTTCCATGATCATCGGGGGAAAAGAAAGGAAACTCACCAATTTGGTATTTTGTTTGCATGGAAAAAATTGATTCTATCCTAATGTGTCATGGGCTCCATTTATTTTATAAGGAATGAATGATTCAAAAAATATTCTCTTAAAAACATTCGCTTGTATCGCTCACAAAAACAAACGACGAATGAAAAGTTCTATACATAAGTGGTTGTGAATAATGAAAGTATTTTTCATTAACTAATTATTTCTAATGATATATATTTTTGAAATCATTCATTTTCTATAGAATAAATGGAATTAGAAACTAACCATCAAATCATTCTTTCCACCGGCTTTCCTCCAAAATAAATATTATAATTTACTATATCTCACTTAGGAAGCAAAGGCCCTACACAAACTTTGATGTCTTATTTGCTAGTTTTTAATTTTGTCGTTTCCTATGCAACAAGAAAATGGTTTCTAGCTTGAACTGCTCACTTTCACGAATGAGAGATATGGGACCCTTTGGCCTGTGGATCTCAACGAACCCTTATTGTGTCATTTAATGCCCGGCCATGAGCCATAAATGAAAGAGAAAAGTCGTATGCCTCAATCCTGGCTTCATTTTTCATCAAAACGATAGGTATGATAATTGATAGTATAACAGAGACAGCTATCCTAAATTGCGCATGTGATCGTGTACGAGTGCTCCAGCTATTTTGCATTAGGGAACCCAAACATTATCACCGAGCTCTATGATTGCTAGTTCTGTCAATGTACTTGACTGACTTTTTAATCACATTGGGTCATCATAAATTTCTGTACCTCATGCATTCCAATTAGATTCAAATTTTACTAACTTCAGTTGGGTTGAGCTTCGTTCACGAGATCAAACTCCACTCGTAACTTTAATAAATTATTAGGAGTGTACAATCCACTAGCGGAAACGACATTCTTCTGATGAATACCTTAGGGATAGTCACAAGCACAAGAGATGCATAGGTGGACCTGACTTGGATGGGTCCGAACTCGTCGGATCACATGAGGTCCATATAGGTCCTACCACATCTAAGGGAGCATGTGAAGTTGCGCGAATTACAGTGGCGAAAACCAAGCAAAGGCATGGTCGCTCTCAACCCGAAACGTTCCTTTTCTTTCTTCTTCTTAACACAAACAAAGTCCAAAGGTTCCTTGAGCCAGAACTATCATAGATCCGGTAAAAGGAAAGCTTACCAATAAATGCATATTCTCTCTATTAAAACTAAGGTTGATTGGACGGTGACACAAAGGCTCTGGGTCAAACACTTTTCATCTAGGGTTTTTTCATTCCGGTGCACAAATCGCACGCCCAACTCTAGTAGACTGATGAAGCAATAGCCATTAATTTCTGCTACCTAAGTTATGACTTGATAAAGTGAACCGTACCATGGAGTAATAGAGACCTGGCGATTTGTTTGCAGTACAACTTTCGAACTCTCTCCTTGACGACGACGTATACAAACGCAAACTGTCCGAAAGGCACCTTTCACTTGTTAACCACAAACAGATGAATGACAAGGTGGGTCTTTCGAAAGAGAGAGCGACATTGGCTTTAAAATGCTGGCTAACGCAATTAGTTTCACTAGAAATGGCAGGGATCCCAAATGAAAACGAAATTGGCTGAAAACTATTGCAAATTTCAAGGCGTATTTATGATGGCACGTGCTACAACCTTCCCCCAGCTGAACCTTAATGAATGGTGGGGAGGGTGCTAGAATTTAACGCTGGAGAGAGTCAATACTGAAGGAACGTGGGCATACAAGCATGGATGACTTCTGAGCAATGAATGCCAACTGCAACGCCCGTCGCTTTGATTGTAGCCCGCCAAGACTTGCAAGAAAACCCTAACGTAAATTTATTCGATGAACTGTGTCAACACGGGCCTGTGTCGGAGACGCGGCAATGCAAAAATGTCCAGCTCATGGCCGAAGAGAAGAAGTGGCCAACTAGGCTACGATAGAACGGTTGAGACAGGGACATTGCGCATATGGAAGAATCGGTCAGCTCTAATGATAAGTACATGAAGTCATTTGTGTGAAACTCTTATAACCAGGAAATATCCGAAAGATATGTTCTGAAAGTTGACTTGGTACAGCTTTCCCGCAGCAGTTGTAGCAGCTCACAATAGCTTTTTGAGAAGTTGTCACATCAGGTCTTATGGATGTCCCAATTTTGAAACGTGTTACAAAACAACAAAATTATAATATAATCCTCATGCATGTGAGACCAAATCATATATACTTAATATGAGATGGGTCCCATGTGGATTGACATGATCTAACGGCATATATGCCTTAGGCTCGCAACACCTGGACCACGCAATAATGGCTCTTAGCAAACAAACATCAATTATAAAACCTTAAGTCCTCAACACATAGCTACGACATAGTACAATCATAACTATACCAAATTGATACTGAGTACGTAATTGTCTAATAGTTAGGTAACAACCATTCTGAGCATGGTAAATCGTCCTAGTTGATATGTTTTACTTGTCCTCAACTAATAGTCCAACCGATCTTGCTTTTACTCAAAAACTCATTATAACCCAATAAATTGATATTTCTTAGTTGTCCAATTAAAATATTTTTTTCAACTCTATTAATTTTTTGACATATTTTGACCAATTTAGTTTGAATTAGTCAAAACACGCGCGAATGCCACCTTTCATAAGTTGTATTTATCTTGATATATTATGTAGAAGTTATTTGGAAGGAGAATAGTAAAATCAAAGCAATGGACTACTAAAAATGAAATTAATAGCATTGAACATTGATAAACGTGACAAGAGCGAGAAAGGTAATCAAATGTGCAGAATTGATCTTTATGACATGAAACTGAAGAAAAATGAAAAGAAGATAATTGTTTTTGACTTGACGGACTCATTTTCCTTGACGGAGATGAATGAATATTAAACCATCAGTCCTACTTCTCGATCAACTCTGTCTGGCCTAATACCATAAAAATAAATAAATAAATAAATAAATAAACTTTCATTTTAGGTTGAATCCTAATTGTACCCCAAACTTTTTTCTGTCTCATCTAATATCCTTAAATTTTGGTCCATTCTCAATTCTACTCTAATTTTTCCACCAACTTTAGGTCCGATCTCAATTCTACCCTGCGCTTTTTTTTATCTCATAAAATTACCAACTTTAACTGGGGTCCCATATATGCCCCCATTAATACTTCATCCAAAATTGCCGGTGTTAATTGGCATTTTCACGCCATTGCTCTAAGTTTTTCCCAAATTTCAACTTGAAGAAGAGTCTTTTGGAGATGAATTTTCACGTCAGCCCAAACAACATCTTCTTGGATCTAAAATTTGGGTAAAAATTAAAGTAATTAGGGTTGACCTTCTATTTGCTCTTCTTTTTATAGTCTTTCTTCCATCTCACTCAAGGATCTTCGATTTTGTACTAAGTATTCAATTTTGTGCTTGAGAGTCTTTTATATTTCACAATCAGAGAGCTCATGCTCAGACACTTTTTATCTCTTCGTTGTCAAGAGAAATTTTGGACAGAAGGTTAATATAAGCAAATTTGAAACTCAAGCAAAAGTTGATGATTTTTTATGAAAGAAAAAAATATATAGGTTAAAATTGGGACTGAACCAGAAGTCAAGGGTTTTTCTAAAAGATAGAAAAAAAAAAGTTTAGAGTAAAATTAGGACTAGACACAAAGTCAGGGGTCTTTTATGTAATAAGAAAATAATTAGAGTAAAATTGGAACTAAACTTAGTTGGAGGCTTTTAAAGGATTAGGCGCTACTGTGTTGTTATATCCTTCCATAATGCTGTGTAGTCATTTGTCATGTCTATCTTGCCATGGAAGAGGTACCCCGTTTTCTTGGACTATAAAATTTTGGTCAGCAGTTCTAGCAATATTTTTGGAATTACCAATCCAGCCTTAGACTAGCGAATGATAACATGATTATAAATATGTATATGTGCGCGCGCGCAATTGACACAAATATTAGATAATCATTTTCTTTTGCATTTTTGCTCGACGTCATGATATCGCTAAGCGCTGGACGGAGAAGCAGTCGTAGGTTGGTAGAGTGGCTCAGTGGCAGCTTCATGACGTCAAGGAAGCTGGGGCATCTAGTGGGAACAAGAAACGAACAAAGAAGATGAACAAAAGAAAGGAGTAAAAAAAAAAAGGAAAAGGTAGAATAAAAGGAAAAAAATGCCCTACATTAAAAGGTCCCTGGCCTTTGTTTCAAAAATCTTATTTAAAACTAAATTGTTCATTTCGGAACCTCATCATAGAAAATGTCCTTTTCAGCTCACTTTTAACAAAATGATCCCAATATTTGAAAATTTCCTTTTCCCATGTTAATTATGAATATAAACTTTATTTGTTTGGTTTTGAGCATCATCCCAAGTTGACATGTGAAATTACAATGATGTATGATTTAATTTCTTTTTATACATTATTATTATGCTGTGAAAAA
This sequence comes from Eucalyptus victrix, assembly GCA_016097545.1. Lineage (NCBI taxonomy): Eukaryota > Viridiplantae > Streptophyta > Magnoliopsida > Myrtales > Myrtaceae > Eucalyptus > Eucalyptus victrix. Next base: position 42,899,934 of record CM027839.1, on the reverse strand, counting down.
TGGTCTTAGATTAGTTTTGTTTAGGACTACAATATCTATTAGATGTATGTATAGCTCAAATTAGAATAGATGGGGAGAATTCCCAAAAAAAAAACTCATAAACCTATTATAATTATATCAATCTAATTCTAAATTATTTTTTTGGCCAATTCAGTAATAAACATTTTACATTTATATCAATTGAGTTCATCCGATCAATTTTGACCGACAAGCGATATAACACTACTAGTATTGATGTGGCATTTTTAAAATAATATTTTAACAATTTTTTGAATCTTTTATAATTTTATTTATTTTTTATTTTCTTTAGTTTCTTTCCCCTTCCCCTTCCCTTTGAGCCAACAAGAGCGTCCCTACCCTCACTCGATTACCCTCCCACGACCAAATCGGGCACGACTTCCGCGGCCCTTGCCCAAATCATGCCTTGGTCGGCAAGGGCATCCCAACCCCACCTATGGCCGGTGACCCTTGTCGACTCCAAGGGAAGGGGAAAAAAAAATTTAAAAAGAAAAAATATTAAAAATATTAAATTATTATTTTAAAAATGCCACGTTAGCACCAACGTTGCCACATCAACATCAACTAGTCAAAATTGGCCAAATAAACTCAACTGGCACAAATGTAAAAGATTTAGAATTGATTTGGCCAAAACAAAAATTTATAACTAAATTAGCACAATTGCAATAGATACATGACTTTTTTTTTTATGTGAATCAAATCAAAAAACAGTTTGAAAACTTAATGATTCTTTGATTTGTTGAGGGTACAATTTAAAGTTGAAGTGTTTAAAATGATATATGTCTAGGGTAAAATTGAAAGTTCAAAATGTCTAGAAACAGGTTCTGATTAAAGTTAGGTTTTCCTTATCATTGCCTATCATGGGCGAGGATCATCTGCCTCATTTGACTATACTTTGTCTCCTTCACAAGACGTCGACACCCATTCCTCCCGTTTGAGATCAATCCACTCAACTCATCTCTTTCGTTTTCCACCGCCATCTTCGTACACAAATCACCATCACCGCCTATGGTCACTGCAGTGACAGAGACTCTTTCTGATCTAGGGAGAGGGAGAGGGAGAGGAATGGCAAAGGAAGTCCGATCGGAATATTCTACTAAACTGAATTGATTGCACAGGTCGTGTTCGGGGTATGGTTTTTATCTGGGTTTGGGCTTTGGAAACAATTCTAAACATGCCGTGTAACCTATTTGACAGCATACTGTTTAAATCAATGCAACAAGAACATGATTCCCAAACATGAATTAACAACCTAGAATGTGCATCTCCGAGTCACTTTTGATTTGAAAACATGTATCCTGGCTTTTGGAAACGAACCACATAACTTGGAGCAAGATGTCTTGACATGAAAAGCAATGTGCTCATGCAACTCATTGGGGCGAGAATCTTGAGGTCATCTCCCCAAATGCATTTCCAAGCTATTCATGTAATTCTGAATGCCACAGACTCGTCATGAGGAATAGCAAATACCATATCAGACAAAACTAGATCAAAGACTGCATATGTACGCCCATCATTTGTTGGAAACTCAGCAATGCGTAATACCTGTCATGGCAGTAACTGAAACAGCATTGAAGAATTCTTAGACCATCCGAGATCCCACCCTTGGATGAATGAGTAACAAGACGACCTGCTTCAAAGAATGTTCTTTTCAATGCAGAGGATCATCAACCCAAAAATTCTCTCAAATAAGCAAATCCAAAGTCACATACAAACACATGAACGGTTAAAAATATTTGATCCTAGAGCTATTAGTAGGGTTTTCACAGCAATCTTTTCTCTTCAGCCCAGCAAAGGTCATCACCCTCATGTTTGCCCTTCACCACACTATCAAGTGGCTCGTAGCTTTGCATGTCATCAAAGCAATCCGAAATTTTAGTGAGGTTGTGTTTGACTTCTCATAATGCAGCCTGAATCGCAACATCAATATTTCTCCAAATTTCGAGCTAGCGATACCACTTGAGGACGCTATAATACCCATCCAATGAGAGAAAAATTTAATAGAAGTTTTAGCACATATGTTTGCACCAGCCGCTTTCAAACAAACTAACATAAACAAAAGCACGCCAAACCCACATGTCCAGGCAGAACCATACTGGCAAGAGACTAAATGATTGCAGCTTCTTTGATAGCTTTTAGATGATACTAGCATTGCAAGCTTTTACACTCGCGTAGGAGAAAAAAGAAAAGATACAACATAACCATCTTTTTGTCCAAAATGAGAAGTAATCTGATATCTATATCACTACAATGGAAGAAAACTAAAATTCATACCTTGCTATATATTTGTGAAATAATTCTATACAAATTCCATTCCTTAAAAATATAACCTAAACAATAATCATGCAAGCAACAAAAAATGAAAAAGGCAAATCATCCTGTTCCTTCAGTTATTGTTCTTGCCCCTGATTCTAGTTATTTCATCCCTATTAGAAACAATACTACCACTTCTCTTTGCTCAATAAGATTCTGTCGCACTGTGAAAGTTGAAAACAGGGTAGAGACAGAGGAGATAACTTTAAGTTTAGAAATTAGGTTGAGTGATAGAAGAAGAATACATGCATAAATTGGGAAAGAACCAAGTGTTTAAGAGGGAGAAGAGGGGTATCTTCATGTCCACCATTGGTCGTAGCTACATTAGATGGTTATTTAAAAAGAAAATCTCTGTTATGATGAATTACTAAATCACCTTCCAAATTTATTATGTCTATCTTAACAGAAGGTCTTAAGAGAAGGGTGTACTTCCGAACTTTGGCACAAAAGTTCATAACATAAGATGTCAATGAGTAATACCAATTAAAAGTAGAGATACGCACAAGATAACTGAGTTCTTGAGTTCAACGTGTTCAGTTTTACAATAAATCATTATGATGTGTTAGAGTTTGTCATTATACAAATAGTTCAAGTAAAGGAATGACCTCAACAGACACAACCCTCCAATATAACTATAAATCATTAAAAAAATTGGTCCTATTGTCATGTCAATAGTTCAACACCCTATAAAGTGAAAACTATCCAATTAAAGACAAAGGAATTACATCTTTACAAGTGAGAACTATTTACAGCTCTCCACCACAGAAAAGATGCTGAAGAAACTCCAAATGATAACAACATGACTCAGACAACACCTGGCAATCAGAGTTCTCTACTCTTCTATGTTCACCTTCTAAACTCCCGCCAAAATTCTGCACAAATGCTTTTGAAATTTTCAACTCCTCTAATATGGTACATAAACATAGTGCTTATCCAGGGACCTTCATAGCAAAACTGGTTCCAAAGACAAGTCCTGGATGATGTTCTAGAGATCTTGGTGATGATCAGATGATGAGTAATATTGAGAAGTAAGATCCTTCAAAATTTGGACCAGTCCTTTCAAGTCATTACTTCCCAATTCCAGACAATCCCTCAAGAAATCACCATCCACCACTTCCTTTCGCAAGGTCTCTACCATCTCCCTCAGTGGACCCTGCAAATATCCCCAAGATCATCGTCGGGAGAAGAAAGGAACAAATTTGCATTAAGCCTGCAGTCACAAATGTATTTGCACTTATCTTGACAAAGTACTTTTAGCCTTTTTTTCACCCATTTGGAATAGCACATCTGGTCTCTGTTTCTCATGACCAACATGACCAGATACATGAGATGGTTTTTTCTGTTCAACCAATGTAGTTTCATCTTTCTATTAATATTTTTATTTCAAGTTAGCTCAACAATCAACTGATATAAAAACTAACATGCTCATTTTAATACTCAATAATGATCAGTCAAATTTATGTTCAATATATTTCATTGAGGAAATGTTTCTATCTTCAACAAGTTACAAAGAAAGATAACAGGCCTGAGCTTCATCTTATCCCTTCCAAACCAAGTCGTACAGCCCCAGTATTGAACTGGGAAGTTGTGAAGAAGATGCTTCAGCTAAGCAAAATTGAGGATGGGCGACCCCCTATGGGTCTCATTTCTGGTACAGTAAAGGATTCAACATTTTGGGTGTCACTAGTTTTGGCATTTGGAATGTTAATTGCACAGTTCGCCCATGGAATGCGACACCTCAAGTTGGGTCTCGATGTACAGTATTATTAATGGCCATCTCTCTCTAGAGTAGATAAATCATTCAGTCCATGGTCAATCTCTAGTCCTGACGATTGTACTCCCGTGAAGAAGATCCCAAGAATTCTTTCCTTCACCTTCATTTTCCCTCACCCACCTTAAAATCTTTCCAAGCATAGGCAAAAAGTATGAAATTAGATCAGACCTCGTACAGAATTCTTTTTCCATCCCCCTCTGGGATCTTGCTAAACAAATTACCCACCACCACCGATCATGATTCAGAACGAAATGCAGGCTGCACAATGTCTCTAATACTACGACTGAAAACATTCGTCCGCTATGAATTTGAACAAATTTACAGCAAATTTGAACAAGGAAAGAAATCACGCCGTACCGATTTGCTGAACACTCGGAGAAGCCTCGCGAAGACCGACTTCGAGACCCGCATGGCGTTCCCGTAGTTCCTCCCAATCCACGTCGCCCTCTCCGCCTCCGAATCCGCCCTCCCGAAATCCCCCACCAGGCCCAGCAGCTCGCTCAGCTCCGACGCCGCGCCGTACATCTCCCGGTACTCGAGGTCCCTCCACCCCCATGCGTAGTTGCGCGCGTAGTCCCACCCCACTGCCCACGCCGACCTCCATGACCCGAGCCCCAGCCACCGACCCGGCCGCAAACTCTGGGCGATGGCCCGGGCGCGCTCGGCCCCGGCGAGGTCGCCGCGGGCGGCGCGGAGGCTGGCGACGCGGGTGGCGAGGGAGTGGGCGAGGGAGAGGAGGGTTTTGTACTGGGAGTAGGGGAGGGAGTGGGCCGGCGGAAGCGCGGCGGCGAGGAAGAAGAGGAGGAGGAGGAGGAGGGCGGCGGACGATGGGAGTCGCCGGCGTGCGAAACCGGCTGTCGCCATTTTGGGGCCGAAAGAGAGGGTGCCGAATTGAAGCCGACCGTCTTGACGAGCTATAACGGTGAGTTTTGGGCCCCTTGAAGAAGAAGAAAGAGGGGGGCCGGGGGAAGGGAAAGGGGGGGGATTGACGGGAGGAGGAAAAAGGAAGAAAAGAAAGAGAGGAAGAGAGAAAAAGAAAGGGGAAGGGGAGAAGAATCGGGAGAAAATCACGTGGGGGAGGGGGCGTTTAAGGTTTTCTTTTTTTGAATCCCAAAAAATGAGAATTGGGATTTGGAACTGATCACTTTAAAATTGGAAACCACACTCACTCCTATATAAGCAATCTGTTTACTTATTAGTTAGTTTGGATGAGTTTAGTACGTGTCGCTACACATTCATCACACCAATGCGTTCTTCGAAAGCTATGTTACCTTTGAATCTCAACAAAATGATGTTGGGTTTTGATTTAATAGTCCAATGTTCTTTTATGGACATAAAAACTTTGGTTTATCTTTTTCCTTCTTCGTTATAGTTTAAATTTGAATCACACGTGGGGGTTTAAGGTTTTTTTTTTTGTTTGAATCTCAAAAAAAGAGAATTGGGATTTGGAACCGATCTCTTTAGAATCGGGAACCGCACTCACCCCTATATAAGTGATCTATTTACTTATTAGTTAGTTTGAATGAGTCTAGTACGTGTCGCTACACATTCATCACACCAATGCGTTCTTTGAAAGCTATGTTACCTTTGAATCTCAACAAAATGTTGTTGGGTTTTGATTTAATAGTCTAATATTCTTTATGGACATAGAAGTTTTGATTTGTCTTTTTTCCTTTTTCGTTATAGTTCAAATTTGAAAATGAAAAAAAGAAAAAAAAAAAAAAGGGGGGGAAGAAAAGAAAAGAGAGAGAGAGAGAGAGAGAGAGGAAAAGAAAGGGCAAGGGGAGAAGAATTGGGGGGGGGGGAATCACGTGGGGGAGGGGGGATTAGGGTTTCTTTCTTTTGAACCCCCAAAAAAAGAAAATCGAGATCCGGAACCAGTTTCTTTAGACCTAGGAATCGTACCAAATCCTTCGGTCTAGTTCTCCGGTTCCCGATTTTACCTGGGAACTGCGCTCACCCCTATATAAGCGACCTGTTTACTTATTAGTTAGTTTGGATGAGTCTAGTACATGTCACTATACATTCATCATAGCAATGCATTTTTTGAAAGCTATGTTACCTTTGAATTTCAACAAAATGCTGTTGGGTTTTGAATTAATAGTCTAATGTTCTTTTATGCACATAGAAACTTTGGTTTATCTTTTTTTTCTTCGTTATAGTTCAAATTTGAATCACATGGGGGAGGGGGGTTTAAGGTTTCTTGTTTTTGAATCTCAAAAAAAAGAATTGGGATTTGGAATCGATCTCTTTAGAATCGGGAACGCACTCACCCCTATATAAGTGATCTGTTTACTTATTAGTTAGTTTGGATGAGTCTAGTATGTGTCGCTACACATTCATCACACCAATGCGTTCTTTGAAAGCTATGTTACCTTTGAATCTCAACAAAATGTTGTTGGGTTTTGATTTAATAGTCTAATGTTCTTTTATGGATATAGAAGTTTTGATTTGTCTTTTTTCCTTTTTCGTTAGAGTTCAAATTTGAAAATGAAAAAAAGATAAAAAAAAAAAGGGAGGGGGGGAAGAAAAGAAAAAGAGAGAGAGAGAGAGAGAGAGAGAGAGAGAGAGAGAAAGGGGAAGGGGAGAAGAATCGGGGGGGGGGAATCACGTGGGGGAGGGGGGTTTAGGGTTTCTTTTTTTGAACCCCAAAAAAAGAAAATGGGATCCGGAACCAGTTTCTTTAGACCTAGGAATCGTAAACAAATCCTCCGGTCTAGTTCTTCAATTCTCAATTTTACCCGGAAAACCGCACTCACCCCTTTATAAGCGACCTGTTTACTTATTAGTTAGTTTGGATGAGTCTAGTACATGTCACTATACATTCATCATAGCAATGCATTTTTTGAAAGCTATGTTACCTTTGAATTTCAACAAAATGCTGTTGGGTTTTGAATTAATAGTCTAATGTTCTTTTATGCACATAGAAACTTTGGTTTATCTTTTTCCTTCTTCGTTATAGTTCAAATTTGAATCACATGGGGGAGGGGGGGTTTAAGGTTTCTTTTTTTTGAATCTCAAAAAAAAGAGAATTGGGATTTGGAATCGATCTCTTTAGAATCGGGAACGCACTCACCCCTATATAAGTGATCTGTTTACTTATTAGTTAGTTTGGATGAGTCTAGTATGTGTCGCTACACATTCATCACACCAATGCGTTCTTTGAAAGCTATGTTACCTTTGAATCTAAACAAAATGTTGTTGGGTTTTGATTTAATAGTCTAATGTTCTTTTATGGATATAGAAGTTTTGATTTGTCTTTTTTTTTTTTTTTTTTTTTTTTTGAGTTCAAATTTGAAAATGAAAAAAATCTGATAAAAAAAAAAAAAGGGAGGGGGGAAGAAAAGAAAGAGAGAGAGAGAGAGAGAGAGAGAAAAAGAAAGGGGAAGGGGAGAAGAATTGGGGGGGGGGGGAATCACGTGGGGAGGGGGATTAGGGTTTCTTTCTTTTGAACCCCCAAAAAAGAAAATCGATTTCCGAAGTCGGTTTCTTTAGACCTGGGAACCGTACCAGATCCTCCGATCTGGTTTTCCAGTTCCCGATTTTACTCGGGAATTGCACTCACCCCTATATAAGCGATCTATTTACTTATTAGTTAGTTTGGATGAGTCTAGTACATGTCACTATACATTCATCACACCATTTTTTGAAAGCTATGTTACCTTTGAATTTCAACAAAATGTTGTTGGGTTTTGAATTAATAGTCTAATGTTCTTTTATGCACATAGAAACTTTGGTTTATCTTTTTCCTTCTTCGTTATAGTTCAAATTTGAATCACATGGGGGAAAAAAAACCTTTAAGGTTTCTTTTTTTTGAATCTCAAAAAAAGAGAACCCGGATTTGGAATCGATCTCTTTAGAATCGGTGAGTACTCACCCCTATATAAGTGATCTGTTTACTTATTAGTTAGTTTGGATGAGTCTAGTATGTGTCGCTACACATTCATCACACCAATGCGTTCTTTGAAAGCTATGTTACCTTTGAATCTCAACAAAATGTTGTTGGGTTTTGATTTAATAGTCTAATGTTCTTTTATGGATATAGAAGTTTTGATTTGTCTTTTTTTTTTTTCATTTTCAAATTTGAAAAAAAGATAAAAAAAAAAAGAGAGGGGGAAGAAAAGAAAAAGAGAGAGAACAAGAAAGGGGAAGGGGAGAAGAATTGGGGGAAAATCACGGGGGGGAGGGGGATTAGGGTTTCTTTCTTTTGAACCCCCAAAAAAAGAGAATCAAGATTCGGAACCGATCTCTTTAGAACCAGGAACCGTACTGGATCCTCCAGTCTGGTTCTTTGGTTCCCGATTTTACGTGGGAACTGCGCTCACCTCTATATAAGTGACATGTTTACTTATTAGTTAGTTTGGATGAGTCTAGTACATGTCACTACACATTCATCACACCAATGCGTTCTTTGAAAGCTATGTTACCTTTGAATCTCAACAAAATGCTGTTGTTTTGAATTAATAGTCTAATGTTCTTTTATGGACATAGAAATTTTGGTTTATATCTTTCCTTCTTCGTTATAGTTCAAATTTGAATCACGTGAGGGAGGGGGGTTTAAGGTTTCTTTTCTTTTTTTAATCTCAAAAAAAGAGAATTGGGATTTGAAACCGATCTCTTTAGAATCAGGAACTGCACTCACCCCTATATAAGTGATCTATTTACTTATTAGTTAGTTTGGATGAGTCTAGTACGTGTTGCTACACATTCATCACACCAATGCGTTCTTTGAAAGCTATGTTACCTTTGAATCTCAACAAAATGTTGTTGGGTTTTGATTTAATAATCTAATGTTCTTTTATGGACATAGAAGTTTTGGTTTGTCTCTTTCCTTTTTTGTTATAGTTCAAATCTGAAAATGAAAAAAAAAAAAAAAAAAAAGAGGAGAAGAAAGAGAAAAGAGAGAGAGAGAGAAAGAAGAAAGGGGAAGGGGAGAAGAATCGGGGGAAAATCACATGGGGGAGGGGGATTTAGGGTTTCTTTCTTTTGAACCCCCAAAAAAAGAGAATCGAGATTCAGAATCGGTCTCTTTAGAACCGGAAATCATATCGGATCCTCCGGTTTGGTTCTTCAATTCCCGATTTTACCTAGGAGCTGTGCTCACCCCTATATAAGCGACCTGTTTACTTATTAGTTAGTTTGGATGAGTCTAGTACATGTCACTACACATTCATCACAGCAATGCGTTCTTTAAAAGTTATGTTACCTTTGAATCTCAACAAAATGCCGTTGGGTTTTGAATTAATAGTCTAATGTTCTTTTATGGACATAGAAACTTTGGTTTATCTCTTTCCTTCTTCGTTCTAGTTCAAATTTGAAAATGAAAAAAAAAAATATTAGAATTTGGAACCGATCCTAGAACTTGTGATGGGGTAGGTTCCAAGTAGGAATGAGCGATTCCCGGTTTCGGTTCAATTCCGTCTAGAACTTAGATACTACCCTCGGGTATAGGTTTCTCATTTTTTGGAACTTGAAACTTACCCGTCAAAACCAAAAACCTAGAACCTACCCTGTCATAAGTTCCAGGTTCCAACAAGTTCTTTTTTTTTTTTTTTTCATTTTCAGATTTGAAAAGCTCTTTTCAAACAATTGACGGTTTCAACTCCAATCTCCTATCTCGTCATAAGTAAAAGCAAGCAAAAGCTCTACCAATTGATTCTTATTCTACCCAAGCAAAAGTAACAAATGAGAAATGGCAGTAACAAATCTGAAACTAGTGCATACACAAGTGGTAAAAAATTTAAAAAAAGAATCGCCATCTACATATGGTAGTTCCATAAGTAGCTTTGCATCAAGCAAAGTCAAGAAAGGCCTCAACATAGTTACATCAATTGATCCGTCGTAGACAAAGTTCAAGTACATTCATTGGAACAAGGACTCGTTAGCGGAACTAACCATCAAAGACAACATAGAGCTGCTAATGATTTGAACAGGTAGTTCATGGGATGCTATATTGGAAATACAAAGCCTCCGTAGCTTTGAAATACATAAGGACACAACAGCGAAGGAGGGGGTACCCGCAAGAAACCTCAATACATTAAGCCCAAGGCTTAGTTCAATTTTCGAACTAATGAGACTACTTCACTAATTTCTAGCAAGTTAGACAGTTGTGTGACCCTAACAATTTTCCTGAAATCAAAACCAAAGATGCATGAAGGCAAACGGTGAGTACTTTGACAGCTATATGCTCCAAAAGTGACATTAATCCCAAAAGCTACTAGATATCTAGCGAGTTCATAATCTACACAAGAAGGAGCAGGAATTGCCACTTCATCTAGTTGCACCTTATCATTTTGGCAGCCCTAAATCCAATAGGATCATGGAATAAATCCTTTATGAATTTCCTCTAGACCAGCTCGAGCAACACATCATTATTATAGATTGCTGGTAGATATGCCTCACCAGTTGTCACGCCCCGATCCTCGGTCACATGTCCATCCTTCATCTTTGGTCAATTTTAAATGCATATCCTAAGACGTATTGCCGACCTTTTTCATTTTAATATGCACACGAGGAAACAATTATAAATCCCCAAATAATAAAGCAATGGGATAGAAAAGCAATGCCATATTTTTCATATTGAAATTCACAACCAAACTTTTACACAACTACACTTCATAGTATTTTACAATACTATTAACATAGGTCTAATCTAACACCTATTCACAAGAACACAAGATTTGCAAAGGGATGAGATCTCAATCCTCATCCGGATCATACTCAGAATCCTCCTCTGGATCATCTTCTTCTTCAAAATTTTCCTCCTCCTCAGGTTTCACATCAGGGTTCTCCTCTTCAGGTTCCTCCTCTTCAAGCTCATCATCAGGGTTCTGAAATGGTTATACAATAACCATTGAGACCACGTCTCAATGAGCTCTATCCCCTAAGACTTGATTAGTAAACCAATACGCTAACCGGGTTGCCTATGCACACACGAGTCAGATGACTTACTTTGGCCTCAAATTCCCACTTGCAAGTTTGTACAATTCAAATAGGCACCCAAATAATTACAGCAGATCAAAACATCGATCAAATCGATCTAGTCGATTACATATCAATTGGACCATCTCTAGGTCATTTCCACTCATACTATAATTTCCAAATAGTATACCTAGTCACCAAACCACATGTATTCTCTCGAGTGCCATTTTCGCCAAATGACATACCAATCACTAATCCCGTTCATTCTTTTTTAGGTGTTGTTTTCGCCATGACAATGTACCAATCACCAATCCCATACATTTTCTAAGGCACTGTTTTTACCAAGGTGATAAACTAATCGCCGAGCCATGTGTCTTTTCTAGGGCGCCGTTTTCACCAAGGTGATGTATGTAATAAACAATTACGTGTGTTCTTTCAAGCGCCATTTTCGCCAATGATATCCTTAATTATCAAACCATGTATGTCTATAAGTCACGTACATTCTCTCTCTAGCGCCGTTTTCGCCAACATGACATATTTACTCATGTCCAATAACATCGTACCTGATTGATCTTAACCAAGAGTATTTCTAGTTCACTCTTACAATTCTCTCTACTTTATAACCCATTAAAGCATTACTAGCGCTAAACAATTATACTCGGCCATGCCAATCAATTATTCAATTTTAATAAATTTAGGAATAATTCATCAACTTGTACAATTAATTCAACTCAGCACAACGTAGAGTTCAAATAAATAAATGGACTGCGCCATGACAATTAGTATAAAATTTCGGTCATCGACTATCCTAGCCTAATTTCCCAAAAATAAATAATTAATTAATTAATTTAAAAAATTAATAAATAATTACAACAAATCCAATTTAGGCCCATAATGTCTTATTGGAGCTCGAGACGGGTTGGGAAAAATCTTGAGAGATATTTAATAAATACTATAACATTTCTACTCCCTAATGACTATGTCTAACCACCTAACATGCATTGCAATTAACTAATAATCACTAATCTATTCTAATCTAACCACCTAATTCTACTTAATTAACATTAATCAGCCCTTAAGTATCATTAGCAAACTAAGCAAGGATTAGTGAACTAAACTCACCGGGAATGGTGCGGGGAACTCTTTTCTCCAAAACGGGCCTAGGAACCGAGGCCCACAAGCACCTCAAAACGGGCCAAAGAGGTGGCTGAAACCCACTTCAAAATTTGCTGCCCTTGATTGGAAATGAAGGAAAAACCACTCGGTTAAGGTGGGGATTGCTTGGGAATGCAACAATAGGCCAAACCGGGCATTGGCGGGGCTTTACCGATGAAGAAACGTTGAAAGGTAGCTTCAATTGAGCTTCCACAAAGCTAAACAACAGCAGCTAGGCGAGAGGGAGGCGGCCAAGGGGGTGATGACGTGTGGTAGGGCGGCGTGTGGGCGAAGGTGGAGTGGATGATGGTTCGGGCGTGGTTGCGGTGTCGAGGCGGTGGCTGCAGCTCTTGGTCTTCTCTTTAGCTCCTGGTTGCGCAAATGGACAGGGAGAGGAGGAGTGTGGCTGACCAAGAAGAAGAAAGGAAGATAAGATAAGAGAGAGAGGGAACAAAGGCCCCATGTGCCTTGATTTTCCAATGTTTTGTCCCCCAAGAACTTGTCCAAGAAGCTAGCATCCCTTGGCTATGAAAGGGCCACCAAAACACTTCCCCACAACTCTCAAATGGTCCAAAAATGCTAAGAGAATGGGGAAGCTACGAATTTTGAAGAACAAGGCTTTAATTGGAACTTATTCCTCCTCAAACCAACCTCATTTGCTCTCCATAAAATTAATTGACATCTCAATGCCTCAATTGATAATTTTCCTCACCTATAAATCCATCTTGCTTTCAAATTTGTGATAAAATTTAATCCCAAGCTTTAATTGAACGAAAATGACTCTAAACCGACCTTTTCCCAAAAAGTCTCGGTGGTCAAAAAAATATTTTGAGATTAAGTTGTAGGTCCTAGAATTTATTGTGACATGACAAAATTTTTAATTTCTGAAATCAGACTTGAATTGGCGGTTAATTTCAATTCGGCACGTTTTTAGTGTGACATAGACTACTAGATAGTTTTCAGAGATTTTTAATGCAAGTGACTCGTAGTCAATTTTTTTCGAGCCACAATGAATCCACTCGACTCAATGGCAACTCTCGATTGTTGTGAAGATCTCGAGGATTCAATTACAAACACATGGTACCAAAATGACAATAAAATCAAATTAGTGTCAGTCAATGAGAATTTCCCAATTTAGTGGAGTCACCCATGATCGGTTACACATCTTAGTCGAACCGACCTATCTCCGATGTCAAATCAATTTTCAGCTGTGCTGTAATGGCCTCTAAAGATAAGCACGGTCGAAAAGCCGATTCCTGGTCGAATTCTAAAGTCTATTGCCTTAAAATTCCTTAATGGGTTACCCAGCTAGTCTACTTATCTCGAGACTGATCAGTTCTAAAAGCAGCCCTATAGGCGCATCAATGAAATGATCGATTAATTCAGTAGAAAGTAGGATTGGAAAATCTAGGATGTCACACCAATCACCAAACCCATTCTTGTGTTCATTCCAGAGGCTTACAAACTTCTATTGGAATAGATTCCATGTCTCTTCAGTGGTTTGCAAAATCCATTCCTTGTATCCCTATGTAATATGTGCATTTATGAAACAATTCATTAACATATCATCGATGGTAAATATAGTTTCTATTGTCCTTTCTTTTCTTTTTATAATAGTCTACAAGCATCAAAGAGATGAAATAACTAATGGGGGAGTGCATAATATGATCTCTTTCATCATTGCCTCAATATCTACCAATTACAATTGTGCATTCATCTCTATAATTATTGAAACAACGCGCCAACTTTTTGTTTTGTTTATCCTAAGGGTGGGGCATAAAAGAACAATAAACTACAAGTAATCATCACATGAGAGTATGAATTTTTCTTTTGCATACATAAATGTTTGCAGATCTCGAGTTGAATTTAGCTACATGAGCAACAGATATTAAGGTTCAAGACATGATAAGCAATATAGTCATTAGGAGTAAGAAGAGAAACCAATTTATAGAACTTTGCAAGGTCAAGACTAGAATAGCTATGAGACATAAGCATAGAGACATAAGGGGAAGTCCAACGGTTGTATTGGGATACTTTCTAAGGGTCGGAAAAAACAACTTGCTCAGTCAACCTACACATCTTGACATTTCTGCAAACTCCACTACTGTAACGACAATGACAAGACAAGAGTGTGACCACACATTACCGAGCAGCAAAAAGGCAGATTGAGGTTGAATTGCGAAGCGCACACCAAAACAGCGATTGAGAAGGTAACGGAATGGACTCCCGGTGTGAAACCAATGGAAAAAGTGACCCACAATGTGATTAAGTGGAATCGAGTGTCAAAAACATGAAGGGAAGAAGGGAGGTCGATGCTTGGAGAGGCTAGTCTCGATTAGAGAGAAAGAAAGAGAGAGAGGGAGGGAGGGAGGACATGCCATGCCTTTTGAGACCGATTTGTCTAAGGACGATGACAAGTTGACGTCAATCAAAGGCACAAAGATAACACTCTTCTTTGCTACTTATTGCCCGCCTACCACCCCCAAAAGGAGAAAAGGAGAAGGAAAGTTGCGACCAGTGTTTTGATCTTTTCTCCGCAACAATCGGCCTTCTTTATGGAGGGCAAGAAGGGGCAACGTCGAGAGCGAGTGACTTCAGTGACTGGTGTCCAGCGGTGTCTGGCGAGAGCGAAGATGGTGGCAATTGCAGCTCAACCAATGGCCAAGGGGGAAGAGCTCGGTTCGAGCGGAGGTGGTAGTAGTTCGGAGTAATGATGGCTCGGATGGCCAAGTGAGCGACGGCAAGAGGTGGTGATGGTGGCTTGGGGATGGTAGTGGCAACTCACGGCGGTGAGGGGCAGCGTGAACAGCACAATGGCTCCTCAAGCTCAACGGCGAGATGGCTCGTCAAACGAGCGGTGGGTGATGGTGGTTTGGTGGCTAGGATGTGGTGGTGAGTAAGGCGTGGGGCGGTAGTGTGGTGGTGGGTGAAGTAGCAACAAGCAAGAGGAAGGAAGGAAGAAGAAGAAGAAGAAGAAGAAGAAGAAGGGGGGTTTCGGCTGAGAGGGGGAAAGAGAAGTGAAAGAGAGAGAGAGAAGAAAAGAAAAAAATGGGGCAGGAAGTGACGTGAGGAGGAAAAATGGGAGAAAAGAGAGAGAGAGAGAGAGAGAGAGAGAGAAAAGAAAGAGAGAGAGAAAGAAAGGGGAAGGGGGGAAATCACGTGGGGGGAAGAGAAATCATGTGCTATAAGTTTTTTTTTTTTTACTCTAACCGGTTCTGGTTCTGCTGGTTCCGGTTCCTATGGGAACGAGAATTGGAATCGAAACCACCGGTTCCTAGAAAAAGGGAACCGGTCTCTTTAGAACTGGGAACCCAAACCAGTCTCTGTCTCTTTAGAACCAGGAACCAAACCCGACCCTCTGGTTTGATTCTTTGGTTCCTAGTTCTAGCCGGGAACCGCGCTCACCCCTAGTTTCAGGTTTTTGGTTTTGATGGGTAGGTTCTAGGTTCAAAAAAAATGAGGAACCTGTACTCGAGGGTAGGTTCCAAGTCCAGACGGAACCGAACTGGAACCGGGAACCGCTCATCTCTATCTATTACTCTTATGTAAAATATAAATTCTAGGGAACATTCTAAATAAAAAGTTTGAAATTAAATTATTTTCTCAAAAAAAAATCAAATGACTTTTTTTGCAAAGGGTGGCCAGTTAGCCCTGTTTGGTAACTGGTCAAATAGTAAAATTTATGTTCTTTTGTTTCCAAAGTAGTTTTGGAATCATGTTTGGTAAAATTTTTGTTCTTGGGAATGAATTTTATTTTTTTTTGGTTCTTGGAAATAGATTTAGAACAAAATCAATAATAAAAAAGAGATTTGATTTTTGTTAGTGGGAACAATTCTAGAATCAAGCCCATATATTTTTTTTTTTTGTTCTTCTTCCTTTTCTTATTCTTCATCTACTGCCACGGTTGCCGTCCGCCACCGTCCGCTGTCCATCGCTCACTATTGCCCGTCGGCGATCTTGTCAAATGCTCACCGGCCTGGGTGAGATCCAATAAGATCACTGGA
This sequence comes from Eucalyptus victrix, assembly GCA_016097545.1. Taxonomy (NCBI): domain Eukaryota; kingdom Viridiplantae; phylum Streptophyta; class Magnoliopsida; order Myrtales; family Myrtaceae; genus Eucalyptus; species Eucalyptus victrix. The sequence continues at coordinate 42,883,749 of CM027839.1, read as the reverse complement.
AGCCAGCCATCAGTGAGGTTGGGCGAGCCTCAATGGGGCTGGGGAAGGCTTGCCTAGTCGCCGGTGGGGCTCGCTCAGCCCCGCCAAGCTATGGTTGGGCGAGTGGCCTAGCCCAGATCTGGCAAGGCCGCTCCCTCAGCCATGGCTCAGCCAATTCTTGCCTAGCTACTGGTGAGGCTCAGCCGACGAGGGCTGGCCTCACTGAGGGCTGGTGACACTCTTATGAGATTGCTGACCCTCGTCTGGCTGGTTGTTGGTCATCCCAAGGCCGGCGACTAGCGACTTAAAGAAGAAGAAGAAGAAGGAGAAGGGAAAGAAAGGAAAAAAAAAATAAAAGAATAAAAAGAAGAAGAGGTAAACTTGAGTTTCAAGGTCTGGAGTTGAATCACCGAAAGTTCCGACGTTGAATCAGAGCAGTTTACCATTTTTGTGCAAGTAGCTACAGGGTCGAACACTGGACAAAGGCAAAACATCCCATTTAGGTAAACCTCACTTTCGTCAGTGAGAAGAGTCTACAAGCCGGCGGTCGTGCTTTCCCGTCTAATGGGTCTTTGACCACCTTGAGAACTATAGAATGGCTACATTGAAGTTTGGAAGTCTACAAAAAGGATTCAAAGCTTGCTGAAGGATATTATGAGGAATTGCGAAAGTCTTTTGCTCTCTTATTCCTCTCGTATTCACTAAGTGTAACCGCTTGTATATGTAATTCTCTCTCAAAGTGCTTTATTGCTTGTTGTAATCAATGATCAGAAAGTATGAAGAAAGAGTGTGCTAGAGGTGCTTGCATTTTAGAAGAGCTACTTATTTATCTAAAGTTAAAGTAACACCTTGTACTTGTAAACTTATGATTCTAGCTTGATTCATGGCTATTTGTCTAGGAAAGTGGATGTATGCTTAGTCATAACACAAACCCTTATATATTTTTTTGCAACATCTTTTCTCTCTCTCTTTTACTTATCTATATGCTAGAAGCATTAGCCCTAGTCACCATAAATTTCTTAACCTTGTCTCTACTGTGTATTTACTTCTAGACTAAAATTTGTTATCGCATATGCAATATTTCTTCCCTCCCTCACTCCTAAGCCGTCAAATGGGCGGGTTGATTGGGGCGAGAGAGGTTTGGGTTTGGTCAAAATAGGTCAGACAATTTTGACCCATTTATATGCAATATAAATTTAATAATTCATACTCTACCTATCTCGTATATGATTTAATCCATATTACTAAAATAGATCCATATTCAATCCAACTTATGAAAATCCGTATCCATCTATTTAACGCACTTTAAGCTCTTCATGTGTATGTGTTACTTGGATTAAAATTTCATATCAAATAAAAAAGTAAATTAGCAAAATAAAAAAATTACTAGTAAATAAAGAGAAAGATGAATAAAATTGAAAGAAAAGGAAAGGAAAAAAATTCAGAAAATCTTTAAAATTTGCGATGACTGTATCATTCAAATCTTCGATAAAAAATCGGCGGATCCCTATCCCGAACGTCAAGCTTGGGTTGGGTCTTTATCATCTATCTCCTCTAGCTTTGAGAAGTGCATGACTTCGGTGAAATGTAAAAAAAAAAAAAAATTGGTCTTGGCTAAAATAACCATCAATAGTAAAGTCAATTTACCATATTGCCATCTCTTGTTATCTGCCGTGCATTCGTCCATTCATCTACATTTTCCAGAGAAAAATGAAATGCGAAATTTGTTCTGAGTGTATTCCGACTCTTTTTTTTTCTTCCTTGATTGGAAATATGAAAATGAGATAGGAAAAATCATATGTATAGAGGGAGGGAGTTCATGTGAATTGGGTCTAGGCAAATTACGAGCCTATCAACACTCATGTTCATTTTAAGCTTTATATTTCTATATCTATGTATAATTCATTTGCTAAATATTCTGATCCGTATAATGACCAGACCCATCATATATGTGTTAAAGAGGGGTCAATGACCCATTTTGACTGCTTTACTTCCTCCTCCCTCTCCAATGGCATACTAAATAGTGTTAAAATCATTAACTTCACTTACCCAAACTAAATGCTTTTCTCAATGCAGGTTCTGAGAAACAATAAAAGATTATTGGTCGGGGCAAAGTAGAACCAACAATTTGATCGATTTTAGAACCTAGAATGGAAATGATCGAAAGAGTTCCTCATCGGTTGCAAGAACTTGACCGGCTTCATGGGGAACTAGGCTAGATCCATACCAATTAGGCTGTTCAACTCTTGGGTTGAAAAGTCTCGTTTGCACACCTCGTCCTTTTAGTTATAAAAGGGCAGCGCTATTTTTACTTTCTATATGACTAAATCTACCCTATTATACTAAAAAGACAGAATAGTCCTCAATCATTCAATTGCAAAGTGGTAGCCTCATTCCTTTTTTTTTTCTTTTTTTCTTTTTCTATTTAGGATCCAATTGCAATAATTAACCATTTCATGTATTTTGTTTTTTTAGTGTATTCTTAGATATTTCTATAACATTTTAATTCTTTGTGTAAAAGTCTCTATCCATGAGTAACGAAGAAAGACAAATTCTATGATATAGTAAAAACTCAATGTCTCTTTTCTTCGTAGCTCACTTGATAACTTATGTATCATTTGTTTTTCTTACCTCAAAAGCTCACTTTCTTGATGAATTTTTTATTTTTAATTTCATTGGTCTAAAATATATACCAAGTCCCTTTACTAAATATATTAAAGATTTTTTTATTTACCATAGGCAAGATACTTTTGCACAAAGTGAGTAAAACATTATCAAAGAATCTTGGATTACTCTAAAAATATTATGCACGATAAGACATCTCGATGTCTTTTTATGAACACTATGTAGATGATAATTTTTGTTTATCCAAAATAATGAGATGTCATTGGCATTGTATAAAAATTATTATTTTATGCAATGTTTTGATTGAATTAAATTTCATCTTTGAAGTTTCTTGAAATTTCTTTTTCACCTAACTAATTTTTATGGAAGTAAAATCTAACAATTAAAAAATATAGTGCCATTTAATATAGATGGAAATTTTTGTCTTTTTGGTAACTAGATCCTACATAAAAACAGAAAAAAAAAATTTTTTTGGTAATTAAATCCTACATAGAAACAGCAAAAAAAAAAAAAAAAACAAAAAGGAAAGTAAAAAAATTCTGGGCCATCACTTTAAATTGTAATTGAATGATTAAAAGCAATTTAACTTTTTGGTAAAGATTGAGTGAATTTAGTCAGAAAATGTGTGGAAATAGCGCCGCCCTTACAAAAACACAGATTTCTCATGCTGATTAACATAAAGGTGTTTGTAACTTCTAGACTTGAACGCCAATTATTTTCTTTAATGCTGGTTTGATTAGTATCTACATAAGTATGAATACCAAAGTTTCATTTGATCTTCTCCTTTGGGAAGCATCCGTGCTCTCAAAGGGGTTTTTTTAATCCAATCCATCAATGAACAATATCATTCCTCATGGAATTGGTAGTCATAGGATCCTGAATAAGTGATTCTCAAGCGTTCATTGGAACCTTTTCAATTGTTTAAGTGCCATGCCACTTTGTATAGAAATTGTATTGCAGTGATAGGACAAAATGTACACAGGTGCAATGTTTCGACAGTAAATGATAACCCAAGAATCCATAGAAGGCCCGATGCTCTCAACATAGAACAAAGCAAATACAAAAAAGCAAGGGGGAAATGATGCAATAAATGTTGTAATTTTTGTATGATACTCATTTGAGTGGCATAACTTTTTTTTTTCAATCATTTGAGTGATATTATTTATGTATGACACTCATTTGATTATCATGACTTTTTTCCCAACCACTTGAGCGCTATAACTTTTTAAAAATGTTTACCACAAGTGACATTCCACATCAGATTTCTCCCACTTGGATGGGTGTTTTCAATAAGTTTTGACATTCAAATGATCCATTCAATGTTCTATTACTCAAGTAATCGTTTTTTAGAAGTTATGGCACTTAAGAAATCGAAGAAGAAGTTACAGTATCGTTACCAACAAAAAAAGAAGAAGAAGTTACAGTACCCAAGTGAGTAACATACAAAAGTGATGACACTTATTGCATCCTTATCCCTGTAAACAAGAGTAATTGTGATAATGACATTAGTAATAAAACCGAACAACAGTGGAACTTCCTTCTCTTGTCATTTTACTAAAGAAAGTTACATCAAGGCATTATGTACCCAAATTAAGCGCAAACAATCCAAGGGATTCATGATGAGACCACTTTTAATTAACAAAAGTCAAATTAGTGTATTAAATTGTTCCAAGACACAACCGTTCCTTATAAGACCAATTTATCGAGATGGTCTCGTTGTTGCATTAAATTTGTCACATGCTCTGGTTGTCTAATTACGAAGTAAGCTTTAGCGTCTGAAAATCTTTTAAAGACAAGAAACACCATTTAGTATCTCGTCTATGAGAGATACCGATCAAAATTATAAGCAAGCACATATGGAAAAAAAATTGACATTATCTCTCAAAACTTGCCCATCCTTTTCATTATATCTCGGGGGAAAACTTAGAACAGCACTATAATGACAATTTGTTGCAAGAGATTATTCCTCTAATCGGAACTCTGTCCTTGAATGGATTTGGATGCCATTCCTTGAGTCCGTTGATTGATCGACATCCACAAGCTCCGTCGAAGGTCCTCCATTCGCACCTCCATTTGGTGCAGCTCTTCCAGATTGAGCTCTTCAATGGGAGCTTCCCACCATGCGTCATTGCCTTTTCCTTCGGTCAATTGCTTCAACACTTTGTTTCGTGCCTCCTCAACTTTGATTTGATTGATGAGCTCATCGTACTGTTGATTGAGCTCATTAATCCGGGCTTGACGATTAGACTCAACCAAGGCATAAGACCCATCAATGGGTGGAGGGTTTCGGTTGAGGAACTGATTGGCGACTGTATCTATGGATGGATGAGCAAAAGAAAATGGATTTCCGGAAGGAGACAGTACTACTACTCCCACCTCTGCCCTACATAGGGTTACAAGCTCACTTGCTATTTTATAGATACCGGATCTACGCTTTGAAAATGTAATAAGCCTCCTATCCTCATTTCCAATTCGTTTCATCTCAATTCTTTGATGCTCTCTTGTCTGTTTTCCTGCCATAATCAAAGAAAGTAATCTAAGGCAATTGGAAACGAGTAAAGTTGTGATATTGGCAGAGAGAAAATGCACGTATTTATATGCGTATATGAATGTCAAATTGAGTATGATAATCTCTTCTGTCATTTCCTTCCACGAGACAAATTTAAAAATTCTCAATTTTATCTTATGGCATGTTCGATTTTGTTAATATGTATCAAGACTTTCTTTGTATTTCCTTTTAAATTAATGGTTTTCCAATTAAATCGCTCAATTGTATTGTGTCTCACCATAATTCCCTTTGAAGAATTCTCTAGATTGAGTAAATTATAATGAAATAGACAGACAAAAGTTTGTATTTTGAGTATACCATTCAAATATGATCTCCGCAGGCATCATAAAATTGAGCATAACATTAACTGGGAAAAGTTTTGCAAAATACAAGATTTAATACCAACTATTTTTTTTAAATCATTGTTTGATATTTTTATAGTTAAATATAAAATTGGGTTTAAAGATACTGAAAATCTGTTAAAGGTAAGATCTGGAAATACTTCAGGTTGGAACGTAGGTATCTGGTGTAACATTTTCAAATGTAAAAATAACAACTTAATTTGACAATAAAAAACGAAACTAAATGGCTAGTTGAAATAAAAATTATGATTTAAAAGCATATTTTTGCATTACTTGGGGACTATGTTTTTTAACAGTAAACTTATTGTCACAGGCTATTACATATAACATGAAATTACTCTTGTGCGAAACTATTGGGACGCCAAGAACAACTAAGCATACAAAACCAGTTTGCATTTGGCAGATCATCTTTCTATTAATGAACAATCGCAAAGTAATGCTTTTCTCTTCCTTCCATCCAAAAAAGGGGGAGCTGTCTTTGAAATACTGATAAGGTAAGCTATATGTATCTTGATATATCATACTTGAGTTTGTTATATTTTCCAGCCATTTAAAGTAAGCTATATGATTCTCTCTTACCGTCGCCCTTCTCTCTTGACATGCAGAGTCCATTGTCTACCGTCATGATAGTTTGCCCTAACTAACCCTAATCTGAAGATGGTCCCACAAAATCCATTGCCCCTTCCTTCATGCCCTCCTTTACTTTGACATTCCCCCTAGTTCATCTGCCTTTCACTCCCTCGAAATCCCTTGTAGTTACAATGGATATAGCCTCCACTGTGTGGACGCCTTCGACTTCCAACCGCATCTGCTCGTGACTGATTTCTTCTTCAGGGATCTACAAGCTCCAGTCTGGGGGTTCGTAGCCATTCGATTCCTTTTCTCCTTGCTCCACCTCTCCAGCTCTAATTTCCGCCTCGACACATCTCTCTTATCCTCGCAAACCCTCTCCACCCTTGTTTCATTGCATGCCGCATCTTTTTCAATCTCGCCTAGTCCATATCTTGTCCCGAGCCTCGATTTCATGGATGAGAAGGACTTGAAGGAAGATTCACGCCTTGCTACACTCTGCAACAGGTTGGGCGACTTTGCTCTGCTCATGAAATTGAAGTTTGGGATGACCTGCTGCCGCTGGAGAAGATCGAGGAATGCAAGCTAATCTTAGTCGGTAAAATTCTCTCAAACCCCTCGATAAACTTCCAGGCATTACAAAATACTCTCAAAAAAGCATGGCGTACAGAACAGGTAGAAATCACACAACGCGACGCTGGCCTATGCGTTGCAAAATTTTAATCTGAAAAGGATAAACAGAGAATCCTAGAGGGAGGTCCGTGGTCATTATCTAGTCACCTAATTATTTTAAAGTCAAGGCTACATAATACGCCTTTGCATTGTTTTGATTTCTCCACATGTGCTTTTTGGGTTCAAATATTCGGTCTACCACTACAATGGTGCTCAGACCAGATGTTGAGTAAAGCAATTAAACATGTTAGGAGAGTAATTGAAGTCAAATTAGACACAAAGGAAGGTTCCTACTTCAGAGTAGGTAGAACTCGGGTGGAAATCAACCTAAGGCGGCCTTTAAAAACAGGGCACTTAATTCGCATCGATGGAAAAAACTATATGGCTAGACTTTGATATGAACGTCTCCCACATTTTTGCTATTCATGTGGTAGGCTAGGCCATTTTGCCATGTATTGTCAGGAAATTCCCTTTACTGAAGCAAAAATGGCAGGCAAGGAAATGATGGCCTTTGGCCAATGGCTACATGCAAAAGTTAAATAACACAGTCCTTATTGGCTAACCTTTTATGGTGATCAAGAGAGATCCGCAGAGACAGAGGAAGTGATGCCATAAACCCCTCCTTCCCTGACAACTAAGGCCCCTGCGCTCCCCTCTATTGAAGATAATACTACAAGAGGTATCAATGATCCCACCATGCCATATGGCCTCAATGGAAAGACAGCAGGGCAATCCTCCATAGGTGCATTGACCCCTGCCATATCTAAACTGAAGGGTATACAAGATTTTTATATGTCTGATAAAGAGCAGCAACAAGCGACTATGCAACTATTAGCAATACCTCAGTTAGATCGAAAGGGTGAACAGCGTCCGCAACAACTTCACTTGAGTTCCATGTTTCCAACATCTTCCAAGGGGGCTCTAATTTCTGTACCTACAAAGTTAAAAGGAATTCAAGATCAGCACACGGACGTCCCAACACCCAAAAAAATGAAGCAATCAAGACTACCGACTAGAGCAGGAACTTCCAAGAAGTTAAAGAGATATAACCCATATGAATCTAGAGCTCATATTACAGAGGATTTGGATAAAACCCAACTAATGGACACTCCGATACTCACTGTAGAAGAGAATAGCAAATGGGTTGTGGTGGCTTGTCCTCAAAAGCCACCAACAGAAAAATGAAGTTCGTTAGTTGGAACTGTCAGGATCTGGGTTCTTCCCTGACAGTTCAAGCCCTTAAGGCCCTCGTGGCCAAGGAAAGACCCAATCTGGTGTTTTTGATGTAGATCAAGAATAGATTGGAGATGCTCACAAAAACTATAGCGGCGGCTCAAATTCACAAATTCTTATTTGGTTAATCCTATTGGCTCGGCAGGGAGTCTGGTCATATTCTAGCAGGCACACATCTCTCTCAATGTGGTTCAATCACAACAGGACTTCATAGATTTGATATGCATTGATTCAAGGAACAACATACCTATACGTGTGACTTGCATCCATGCACCAACTGTGTTTCGGCTTTGACAATAGCTTTGGACTGACCTCCGACAAATTGCAAATTCCAACTCTTCACCTTGGATTTGTGCTAGTGATTTTAACGAGATAACCTCTCACTGGGAGAAGGTAGGCAAAAGGTTAGCAAATTTTCACCGTATGAACCCCTTTCGAGAGGTACTACATGATTGTTCCTTAATTGACATGGAGAGTAAGGGATGCGCATTCACTTGGACGAATAACTGTGCGGGTGATGACATTGTTAAGGAACGATTGGATAGGGTTCTCTGTAATTTGGATTGGCGACTCACCTTCCCAGAAATTGAGGTGTTTACTTTACCAGTGGTGGGGTCGGACCATAGTCATTTATTATTAAATACTAAAGCCCTTCTGGTCAGAAGACGTAGGCCATTTATCTTTGAAGCGTTCTGGTTACAAGATCCAGACTGTAGGATGATTATTGCCAACGCATGGCACATTGCAACTAGCTCTGGTTTTGATTTGCCACATAAATTAAAGTTTGTCAATTCAGCACTTGCCCTGTGGAGTCGCAAAAAGTTCTCCAAAGCCAAAAATAGAATATCAGACTTGCAACTTCAGCTACGACAGATTACAAATCAAATTGATACTTAATCTAATAAAATGATAGCAACCAAAATCAAGACAAAGATACATAAACTTTGGCAGTAAGAGGAGCAATATTGGGCTATGAGGTCAAGGATTAATTGGTTGAAATGGGGTGACAAGAACACAAGATTCTTCCATGCAACTACCATCCAGAGAAGACAAAGGAATAGAATAAGAATGCTGCTGGACGCCAGCCAAAGATGGGTGAGAGATGAGGAGGCTTTGAAGGAGATGACGCAGGATTTCTACTCTAACCTCTACAAAACAGTGGGCTACCGCGACTACGATCCCGTCCTTGCTCAATGCCCAGGTATAGTTACCAATGACATGAATTCCATTCTAATAGCTAAGGTAACTAAAGAGGAGGTTTGCCTTGCAACATTTTAGTTGGGCACTACAAAAGCCTCAAGCCAGGATGGTTAGAACGGTTTGTTTTACCAATCTAACTAGGACACACTTCAGGATGAGTTATTCCTTTCAGTTCAAAATTTCTTTCAATCAGGTGTGCTGCCCTTAGACCTCAATAAGACTATTGTAACTCTAATACCAAAGATACCACTACCCAAAAGTCTGGACCATTACCGTCCCATTAGCCTATGCAATTATGCCTATAAAATCATATCCAAAGTCCTCGCCAATCGGCTGAAGCCCTTACTTCCTGACCTAATATTTACATAACAAACCGCTTTTGCTTCTATATGACAAATCCAGAACACCATCCTCATGGTCCAAGAGATTCTCCATCAAATAAAGATACAGAAATGACGAAGAAATTTTCCGGCGATCTTAAAAATGGACATGCAAAAGGCATACGATAGAATGGAATGGGATTTTCTAACGACTTATCTACTCAAGCTAGGCTTCCATCTTACCTGGGTTCAGTGGGTTTCGTAATGTATCTCAATAGTGTCTATCAACATAAAATTCAACAACGAGCAGCTGGAGTATTTCCACCCAACGCGCGGCCTTCGACAAGGAGACCCTTTGTCCCCTTATCTGTTTATCCTGCTGGCAAATCTCCTATCAACCCTCATTCATCAAGCCGTCAATATGGGGGAACCTGAAGGGCATCAAGCTAAATAGGTCGTGCCCTACTCTTTCCCACTTGTTTTTCGCTGATGATGAAATTTTCTTTTTAGATGGCACAATTAGGGAATGTCAAAACCTGGCTAACATATTGAATTAATACTACCTAGTCACGGGACAAGAAATTAATAGGAAAAAGTAAGATATTTTCTTCAGTAAGGACTGCCCTATGTGCCTTAAGGAAAACTTGGCTAGAGAAATTAGAATCCCTATGCTTGACAGAACAGGTAAATACCTAGGCAATCCTTCTGATTGGGTACGGTCCAAAAGAGATATGTTTGCTTGGTTTTTGGGTAGAATGAATAACAAGTTGGAAGGATGGAAAGAGAATCTTATTTCCAAGGGTGGAAAGGAAATCTTGATTAAGACCGTTGTGCAGACAATACCTCGTGTACCATGTCCGTTTTTAAAATTCCTATATCTATTTGCAAATCTATTGAAAAGAAGGTTGCTCAATTCTAGTAGCGTAATGATTGTCGGAAGTCAAGGGTTCATTGAAAACAATGAGATGTTTTAGGAATGGGTTTCCGAGATCTAGTCACCTTCAAAAAGGCAATGCTTAGGAAACAAGCATAGTGCTTATTACAACAACCTTCCTCCCCTTGGAGTAAACTATTTAAGGCTCTTTATTTCCCATCCAAAGACTTCATTTATGTAGATAGAGGAGCCCGCCCTTCCTAAGGATGGCAAAGCCTATTGTTAGGAAGGGAGGCAATCTTACCTAACTTTCAATGATCGGTTGGCGATGGAACTCAGATCAAGATACATGAAGACCAATGGCTACCACGAGGAAGAATCGACGACCCAACAACAAGAGAGGAACTTGTGTTGGTGGCTGAACTATTGGAGAATAACTCAAACAACTGGAATGTGTCTATTCTAAATCAAATTTATGATGCACCAACAATTCAAAGGATACTGAGAATTCCAGTTAGAGCTAATTTTGCAACAGACCGTCTAGTTTGGACAGCCACAACCCAGGGGCAGTACACAGTTAAAAGTGGTTATCTTTCAATCAGAAAAGCAGCACCAAGAGCAACCGATCATCAAGCCTTGTCTTCCTATCAAACACCCCAACTCCTTTGGAATAAAATTTGGTAGCTTAAACTCGCACCTAAAGTTTGAATTTTTCTCTAGTCTATTTGCCATAATGCATTACCAACCAAAGACAACCTCTTTCGTCGACAGATCAGCATTGATTCGATATGCACATTATGCCATAACCAATTACCCGAGACGATTGAACATCTTCTCCTACTTTGCCCATGGACTTATAGAATCTGGTCTCACTCTTGTATTCGCATTCAGATTGTCGCAACAGACATACATAGAGTGGAAGAGTGGATAGCATATCGTATCACTCATAGAAAGACCTCACCCGATCTGGAGACTGTCGTTATGGTATTCTGGCAGATTTGGAAGGCTCGAAATAGGTCCATTTTTTGTCGACAAAGGCCAGATCCAAACCTTGTTGTCAATACTACTCTTGCTCAAGTCAAAACAGCTCAGAACGTCACTCATCTCTCGAACGGACCAGGAAGCAACCCCTCTAACCATGGCAACTTTTGGCAGGCCCTTGATCCGAGCACATTGAAGATCAATATTGGTGGGTCTTATAACATAGATAACATAGAAGGATCTATGGCATTTATATGCCAGGATCACTCTGGGAGAATGCGAGAAGGCTTTACCAAGACTGTTGCTGCTTCTTCGGCCTTGCAAACCGAAACCCAAGTGCTAATCATCACCCTACACCACCTTTTACAGCAAGGCAAAACTGAAGCGCCTCTCCAGATTGATTCGGATTGTCTTCTATTGGTTGACTCCATCAACAATCAAATCAACTCGACCCTCCATGGGAGATCCATACCCTGATTGGTGAAGCTACCGCTCTCTTTCGTCGCTTCTCTCATCTTCGAATTAGGTTTTGCAAACGAGAAGCTAATTTGGTGTCACGCCCCAATCCTCGGGGATGCGCCCATCCTTATTATTGGTCGATTTTTAAAGTGCGATATCCCAGTACTATGTATCGCCGACCCTTTCATTAATAATACATATGCGGAAGCAGTTATAAATCCCTAGACAATAAAACGATGGGATAGAAAAGTAAGGCCATATTTTTCATATTGAAATCCACAACCATACTTTTATACAGAGCATAATTCGAAGAGCTTCACAAAACTAATCATAACTTTTTAGTCTTAGTCTATTCACATATATACAGGGTTCACAAAAGAGGACAAGATCTCAGTCCTCATCCAGATAGTCAAGATCAAACTGATCCTCCTTCAATTCTTCTCCACTCAGCTCATTTCTCCACAACTGGGATGAGAGTATGTCTCAATAAATTCTACCCCCTAAGACCCAGTTAGTAAACTAATACGCTATGTGGGCTGCCTATGCACACACAGGTCAGAGGACTTACCTTGGCCTCAGATTCCACCTGCATATTAGCATAGTTCAATAGGCACCCAAGCAATCACATCACAGATTGATATCTCAATCAATCGACCTAGTCGATGTCATATTCACAAGACCACTTCCGGTCATTTCTACTATTCTAACTCAACTCCCAAATATGAATCACGATTCTTACGACATAGCTTATTTATAGGTGATAATCACAGTTCCACCAAGCAACTTTCTTAGATTTAGTGGCTTTACGATCTCACCCGACCCTTTTAAGATTCAATGACTTTATGGTTCCACTCGACCCTTTCAAGATTCAATGGCTTTATGGTCCCACTTGACCCTTTCAAGATTCAATTTAGGAATGAATCTTAAAATCGCTCATAAATTACTTTAGCACCAAATAAAGCTTAATTAAATAAATGGGCTACACCACGACAATCATCAAGAAAATCTGGTCACCGGCCATCCCGGTTGAATTTTCGAAAAAATAAATAATTAAATAATTAATTTCGAAAATTAAATAAATAATTATTAAAATCCAATTTAGGCCCGTAATGCCGAATTGGATGCTGAAACCAGCTTGGAAAATTACTCAGAATCGTTCGATAAATAATAGCACATTTCTACTTACTAATGACTAAATCTAACCACCTAACATACATCGGTAAGTCACTAATTAATTGCTCTAATCTAATCTAACCACTTAAGTGCACTTAATTAAATTTAACCAACCCTTAAGCATAATTAGCAAACTAGGAAAGCATTAGTGAGTAAAACTCACTTGATTAAAAGCGAAAACCGAATCACCGCGACGGCAACGCGACAGTGGCCGAAATTGGGCTTTCGATGACACCAGCGGGCTTGGACCAGGCCGTAACCTTGGGCCCAACAAATCTTAGCCCAATTGAGATTTGTTCCTAATTTTGGGCTGGACTTGCTCTTGGGCTGGTTGCAGTTAGGCCTTCTTCGTGGATTGGGCTTGCAACAAAGTTGAAATGGGCTTGTCCCTATTGGACTTGGAGACTGCTGGAGATGGATCAACTTGCTGGGCTCATGGACTGAATAAGCCAAGCTTCAAGGCTGAGTTGAAATTTTGCTAGGTCAAAATGGGCTCGCTGCGGTCGGTCCACGAGCAAAAGAAAATCGAAGCCGTTGGATCCGTGGTTTCGGTCTTCACGCGAACTAAACGAAAGAAACGGCGAGGGGCGTTGGAATCCACTGAGGCCAAAGGGACACGTGAGATGCAGATGGTGGTGAGGAGACACGGATGGAGGAGCAGCTTCGCTTGGGCCACGAGAGACACACGACAGCTTCGGTCTTCGAAATTCATGGTTGCTGCCCAGTCAACCGAAGGCTCTGCTTGTTGCTGGAGTTGACCGCGAGCTGGCAAGAGAGGCAGCGTGAAGATGGGTAGTGGAGCAGACGATCGTGGAGCTGAGGGGTGAAGGACGCGCGGCAGATGGGAGACAACGATCGCAGAGACTGCATGTGGGGGAAGGCTTCGCTGGACTGGAATTTGACCAAAAGCAATCGAGCATAAGTTTAACAAAGAAATTGAAAGTGAAGCCAAAGACTGGGGTTGTCGCACAAAGGGAAAATCGAAGGAAAGAGAGGGGTCATCCGGTAATGATGAGAGAAAGAGAAAGATGGATAGAGATGAGAGGTGAGGGGCTCCACCAAGGCTTGATATTTTGCAAAGATATCAATCAAGAATCACTCTTGGCCATGTAAAAATACTTGGCCTTCAATAGACCACCAAAATGATCCTCATAACCTCTCAAGTAGTCCAATAATGCTAGGGTGAGGGGATGTTACGAATTTCTCAAGGTCTTGCTTCAATTGCTCTTCCATTCTCTCTTGATTTATTTTCAATTGGCCACCATAATTTCAATTGGTATATCAATTATCAAATTGATAATTTTTCTCGCCCAATCACCCATCTTGCATCTCAATTTTGCATCCAAAAACCATCTTCGGCAATTTATGCACTAAAACAACCTAGCGACGACTTTTTTTTCTAAAAAGTGTTAGTTGTCAGAAAAATCTTTTGAGACTGAGTCGATACTCCTAGAATTTATTTGACATGACAGAAACTTCAATTTCTGAAATCGGACTTGAATTCGCAATTAATTTCCATTTGGCGTTTTTAGTATGACCTAGACTACCAGATAGTTTTCAGAACTTTTTAAAGCAAATGACCCGTGGTCGATTTTCTTCGTACCACAATGAACCTACTCGACTCAATGGCGACTCTCGATTGTTGTGAAAATATCGATGATTCAGTTATGGACACAGGGTACCGAAACGACAATAAAATCATATTAGTATCGATCGATGATAATTTTCCAATTTAGTGGAGTCACCCACGATTAGCCGCATATCTCAGTCGAACAAACCTATTTCTGATTTCAAATCGATTTTTAACTGTGCCGTAATGGCCTCTAAAGATAAGCACAATCGAGAAGCCGATTCCTGATCGAATTTTCAAGTCTATTGCCTTAAAATTTCTAAATAGCTTACCCTGACAGTTTAGTTATCTCGAGAGTGATCGGCTCTGAGAATAACCCTATGAACACGAATGCCCGATAAATTCAGTAGAAAAGAGGTTGAAAAAATTCAAGATGTCACATTTTGCAGCAAGCTAGTTCGCAAAAGCCCATAGTAAGGGCTCTCTTTTATCTAATTGGGCCGACCTTCCTCGCCCTCCTCTCTTTGATCTTCTTCTTTCAGATGCTTTAGCAACAGGTTGTAATATTGTTTCCTGTCAATAGCTATTTCCTTTTTTTCCAAAAATACTAAGCTATATGATTCATTAGAAAAATTGCCCCACTAAGGAAATTGATGTAATTGCTACACCAAATGAGTTTAATTTGTTTTATTTGCTATTGTATTTGGTCACAATTTGTGTATATGCTAGTTTTATTCAAGAATATTACTCTTTTCTTTTATAAGGAAGATTCTTTGAGATGGGTTTTTTTTTTGCCATTTCAATCTAAAGATGGATATGTCCATATTATATTTATGTTATGTTTATATGTATTTGTCCAATTTGAAAATGTGACATGACAAATAGAAGTATATATCATTATGGATATAAGTATCTAAATCAAGATTTAGAGAATGATTAACATTACAATGTCTATGAAGATCGAGATGACTAAAATATCTATGCATTAAGATATGAAGTGAAAACAAGAAAATAGGTTCTTTTTTCCTATTTTTGCATGATTTCTATGCAATGTTCTTGCGAACTCCATGTTGCCCCTTATTTCATCCAATAACTTCCATTAAGCCTAAAACAAAGAAACTTATGCAATTGATTTGCAACTTTGGAAAAATAAATGCCCACGTAACGTATAAGTTCTGTCACCACCCAGATTCCCGAGCACGAGCACATCCCCTGGTGGTTGATAAATTTGCGATGTCCAGGACACGTCACCAACCCATTCATTTTATTACACATGCGGAAGCGAATAAACAACCCCTGACAACAAACGGCATGAGATAGAAAAGCAAGAGAATCATATCAAACAAAACACTTTTATAAGCGAGCTGAGTTTATATACAAAGGTCTACGAAAGATTGGCTTTCAAAAAAGGAATTGTCCTATGACCCACTAGTCAGACACATTCACCAATCCTTCGGACCCCATAGGCTTCAGGGGCATCGGGTCCTCCATAACACCATTAGGAGGATCAATTGCACCCTTGCCAAAAGCAACATTGACAACCACAATGGGGATCTCAAAACCCTAGAGGGGACCCACTCTGTATTCATTGAGTTCATGGCGAAACCACGCCCTGAATCGATGAGGTACCCTCTCAGGTAGGCCCTCATTAATCCAGACGATGGTCACGACCAACTCATAGACTCAATGACTACCAGGGACAATGACATCTATACCTTGCTCAATTATAGCCCATGGCTGCGCAAAATGTTCTAGAGGAATTGCCATCTAAAGACCTGAAAAGATTGAGCCCACGACGGGGTGAGACAATGTCTAAACAAGTTCACTCTCTAAATTCCAACTATGAAGGAAATACACATAGTCACATAATCACACAACCACAAAGACTTACTTTGTCTCAGATCCTTCCTGCATGTCAGTACAATTCATATCACAGACATAAATAGTATTCATACTCAATCAATTGGAACACCACAATTCATCTCTCAAACAGCCATAGGGGTCTCAATAATAAGGCCAAATTGTTATGACACGTCACATTCTATGCCACACAATTTTGTCTCGTAATCCAGTGCGTCAATTGGACACAACATGCATTACAATTGTTAATTACGACCACACATGGGCACAGCCTACTCAACATTCGGCGGTCTTCTAGCGTAACTAGGTATCGTCTCTCCCCCATTGAGCACGGCAACATCACTATGTCGACGGCATTCCACAAAGGAGCATCGGTTCAACCTCTATTGCGACCGGCATCCATTGATAGGGCATCCCATATAGGGGCACGTCCAGCTTAACAACCCGGGACGGGATCTCATAACTGTTCATGCACCCATCCAATTCCCGGCCAAGATATCGTGCTTTGCACTCAAATGTCACAATTAAAATAACGTATTTGGCCCATTTTCTTTGTATTAAAAACACACGGTAAAATAATCGTGCATTGGTACACAGTCGATTTGAATCAGAAAAACTGATATCCTCCCTTTTAAATTCCCACAGTTTGATATAGTCTTTAAAACCATTTTCGGTGACAAAACTCGACACTTGGGATTTTCTAATTAAATATCAAAATTTCACAATTTTAGAATAAATACCCAAAATTTCAATTACCACTCAATTTGCACAATTTAACACTCAATTGCATAAACTAAGCACATCATTGCAATCGGCACGAAATTCCAATCACCAGCTATCCCGATCTAATTTTTGGAAAATAATAAATAATTAAATAAATACCAAATTTAATTAAATAATGCAAATTAAATACCAAAAATACCAATTTAGGCCATAAATACTAATCTAACAACCTAAATGGGCCTAGAAAATTTCTGAACCTATCTAGATAAATAATACTGTCTATCCAACCCTTTATCAATCTATTCTAACCACCTAACATGCACAATTGAATAATCAAATCACTAATCTACACTAACTAACCACCTAATATCTAATTAGCCTAAACTAATTATCCACTAAGGGTCATTAACTCCATAAGCAGAGTTTAGCAAGTAAACTCACCAGTTTAGCGGGCTAGTGAGTCCACGACGATGGCGACGCAGAGGCGAGCGATAAATAAGCCTGCGGTGACACCAATAGTGTCACGCCCTGATCCTCGAGCACGCACCCATCCCTCAACTAGTCGATTAAAAGTGACGTCCTAGGATGCATCACCGACCCATTCAATTTTTAGTACACATGCGAAAGTATTTATAAATCTCCAGACAGTAAAGCAATTGGGATTAGAAAGTAGGACCAATTTTTCACAAAAGACCTTTTTTATAAACACAGGTTTATACACATAAGCCTACAAAAATGAATTGGCTTTCAACAAAAGAGAAATGCCCTAGGACTAACTAGTCGGACATGCTCGCCGATTCTTTGGGTTTCACCTTCTAACTTCGGGCCTCGGGTCCCCCACCGATACCAATAAGGGACCTGAAAATGGTTATACAATAACCAATGAGACAATGTTTCAGCAAGTTCAACCCTCCTAAGACCCGATTAGAAAGAAAATACATCCTAAAGGCTGCCTAAGCACACCACGAGTCAAAAGACTCACCTTGGCCTCAATTACACCCTGCAAATCAGTATCATTTACAGATGTCTCAAATCACATCAATCAATCAATTCATAATATCAGATCAAATCATTGATCAATCGATTTAGTCGATTACATGTCATCTCGACCCTTTCTTGGTCAACTCATCTCATACTATCTATAAGTCCATCCATATCAAGACTGCTCACTGTTAAGTTGATAGATAGATAGTATAGCTCACTTTTGAGATGATCGGATATACTGCTCTCTACTAAGCTGCCATATCGACCGTAGGCTGATATAGTATACCGACAATGCTTAATCTAAGCTGATAAGGTATACTGCTCTCTACTAAATTAACAAATTGCTTGTAGGCTGATATAGTATATTAGTATACTGCTCTCTGCTAAGCTGACATATCGTCCGTAGACCAATATAGTATATCATCCCAATCATACAACCAATCAACCTCTTTTTTATCGTTCCCAATAAAATAGTCGTATGTGGGTACACAGTCAGCCTTAGCCAAAATATAATAATTTTGCTTTCAATCTCCCACTTCTTTTAATAGTCCAAAAAAAAAAAAGGGTTTTTGGTGCTGTAAACCGACACCCGATAATTTTCCCATTAATTACCAAAATTAATTAATTTAGGAATAAAATCATAAAATCACAATTAAATCAATTTAGCACAATTTAGAGCTCAAATAAATAAACAGATTGCACCACAATAACAAACATAAAATTCAAGTTGTTGGCTATCCCAGCCTAATTTTCAGAAAATAATTAAATAATTAAATAATTACAAAAAATATTGCATAAATGCAATAAATCCAACTTAGACTCGTAATGCCTAATTGGACGCCGAAACGGACCCGGAAAATTTCAAAGGTTCGTTTAATAAATATTAAAACATGTCTACTCGCTAATTACGCTAACTAACTGTCACACCCCGAACCTCGAGATACGCGCACATCCCACTATGGTCAATCAAATATGCGACATCCCAGGATATGTCACCGACACATTCATTTATTTTCGCATGCAGAAGCAAAATAAATCCCCTGACAACATTTAACTTGGGATAGAAAAGCAGGCAATTAATCACAATACCAAACACTCATTTACAAACACAAAGGGTTTAAATACAACACTAGACTGTCTACAAAATAGACGAGCTCGACAAAAGGGGAACTATCCTAAAACCAACTAGCAGGACACGTTCTCCAATCCTTATGGCTTCACCTCCGCAACTCCTCAAAACCAATCAAAGCTATCTAGCCGCTCCATCCACCAAGGACCTGAAATTGTAATCCCCAAACTGGGATGAGACAATGTCTCAACCCCCTAAACCCCTATTAGAAAAAAAATACGCCTCGGGTGGCCTAACCACATCACACAAAGACTTACCTCACATTAGTCTTCATCTACAGGTTAGCACAGTTTATATAATTCAACCACGTGCAATTATGATAACCAAACAATTGCGGCACAATCACATCATTAGAACAATTCAACCACTTGAATTGTCTCAACGATCAATCGACTCGACCGATTTCATGTCATTCAAGAAAATCAATCACTGCTTCCAATCACGACCTTATAGGAAGGTTTAACAACCAGTAGCAATCACGGTCCCACTCAACAAAATTAGAATGGCATCACGGCCCCACTCAGCACAACCTTTAAAAGGTGTTAGATCCCGACCCAATGGGCACGACCTCTAATAAGTGGTAATTCACGGCCCCATTTGGGCGCAACCTTTATCAGGTGGCTAATCACGGCCTTACCGGGCACAACCTTTAATAGGTGGTCAATCACGGCCTAATCGGGCACAACCATTAATAGGTGGTCAATCACGGCCTCACCGGACACAACCTCTAATAGGTGGTCAATCACAGCCAATCTCCCATAAATTTTCACACTTCGGACTTATAAAAGGAATCCCTATTTATCACAATTACACTCCATTTGCCACAATCAATCATCAAATTCAAATTCTAAATATACAAAGAGTTTAGCGATTAGCACGAAATTTTGAGAAAATAAGGTCTCAAGAAATTTTTGAAATTTAATAAATAATTAAATTTATTCCGAAAATAAATTAAATAATAATATTATAATAATTTCGAATAAATATATATTATTAAATTATTTAATAATTTCGGAATACTTAAATAAATCAAAAAAAATTCCTTTAAGTCACATCAAAGCTTATATTAATATAAACATACTTAACCTTAAACTAAACACACTTTAACTTAATTAAACACCCCGATCTAATCATTAACTAAACAAACTAATCTAACCACCTAAACTTACTTAACTTAGACTAAACACACTTAGGGCATCATTAACACTCTAATCAAGATTTAGTGAATTAAACTCACCGAATTAGTGAGCCGAGCAAACCAAAACGGGCCAAAACCGGGCTACCATACCCATTTTTGCAACTACTGATTTGGGGCTGAGAAGGGCTGCACGGCAGCGGTTCGGGCACGAAACCAGCGGGGATGGGGGCAATAGCTCAGGCAGTGGCTGGCGGCAACGAACGGCGGCGATGGAGGCTCCGACGGACGGTGACAAGCAGCGGACGAAGGGTTAGAAACTCAGGGTAGCGCAGATGAGGGCGATGTCGAGCAAGTGGAGGGGCGTGCGTGCAACGCGCGCGCGGTCGAGCGGCAACGGCGACGGCTCCGGCGACATGTGGCGATGGCCATGGCTGCTTGGTTCCTTCCTCGATTTTCTGGTCTTCGCACAGCAAAGATGGAGGGGAAAACCAACGGGAAAAGGGAGAGGAAGAAGAGAGAAGAAGGAGAGAGAGATGGGACCATTCCCTTTTCTTTTTCTTTTTCTTTTTCTTTTTCTCTAATCCCACAAAAATGGCCCACCATGGCATCATTAAGTGATGTCATACTCCACTATCTCAAAACCTCCCACAACATTTTCCAATGGTTGCAATTTACTTTTCCGCCGGGGCATGAAATTTTGTACATTAATTCCTTCCATTCCGTTTAATTCTCTTCCAATTGAGTCCAATTGAAGACCATAAAATTAATCCGTTGTCACCACACTTCAATTCACATCTTCACTTGTCCATAGAACCAACTTAAGTCCCAAAAGCACGACCAAGGATGGGCCTATTAATTTCTCAAGCCAAATTAGCCATTCTCTTATTAATTTGCCCAAAAAAAAAAAACTCGGCTTGCATAAAAAATCTTTCAAAAATGAGTCAATATTCCTAAAATGATTTGTGACACACCCCAACTTCCAATTTCTGAATTCGATCTCAATTTTACGGTTAATTTCACTTTGGCACGATACTAGTGCGGTCCAACCTACTGAGTAACCTTTAGAAATTTTCATGCATTTGACCTATGGTTGATCAATTCAAGCCACAATATACATCTTTGACACATTAGCGACTTTCGGTTGTCGGGATAATCTCAAGGTTTCAAATATGGACACAAGGTACCCAATCGATAGAGACGTCGATCCAGTGTCGATCGACCAGAATTGTTCGATCTGGTGGAATCACCCACACTTGATCACATGCCTCTGTCGAGTCGACCTATCTCTGGTCTTTAATCGATTCTTAATTGTGTCGTAATGACTCTTGCAGATTAGTTCGATGGAAATGTCACTTCCTATTCAAATTCTCGAGTCTGGTGCATTAGAAATTCTTAACGGCTTCACCCGATAGACTAGTTTTCACATAAGTGGCCGACTCAAGGAAATGAACTATATGTGTGCCAACGAAATGCCCGTCTCAATTTATTGAAAATAGAATTGGAAAATCAGGATGTCACAACTCTTCCCCTTTTATAAAAATTCCATCCTCGAAATTTAAACCATAAAAAAATTCTTTTTCAAAATGGTGGGGTATTGTCGTCTCATATAATCTTCTCTTTCTCAAATTGCTCATTCTGTACCAGTGTTGCCAGATCACTGCTATCTTGCCCAAATCACTTTGGATCCAAAATACTAAACACTTGCCCACTTAAAATTCCAAGGGTCTTCAACATAAAATCTATGAAGCTAAACTGGCGATTCTGAGCAGTCCCTAAACTGTCTCAGATAATTGCAACTGAATCACTGATTTCTGAACCAACTCTGGACTTGTGATTTTCTGATCTCTGATCTCATCTCAACCGACTAAAGTCCTGTACACTCTACTCTACACTAATTAAAAAGAAACTATCTGACTGATCTACTGAAACTGGGAACCTCTGGTCAAGATCTAATATAACTCTGACGCTAATTTTGACCTACAATCTTTCTTTCCCTGACTTCATCTCAGCAATTGAAATTTTGTACTCTCTGCTATGCGCTGCTTAAGAAAGAACCATCTTAAAGCTCTGCCAACTTGGAACATCTGATCTAGATTTGAAATACAATTCATCCCCGACACTCCATGCAGATAAATTATATGATATACACACACTTCGGTATACCTATTCTAATTGAGATCTTTTCGTGCTGCACTAAGATGAGCTGACTCTGTTCATCTGTCGACCATAACCCCAAAAGGAATCAATACTCTTCCCGACTCCTTAATAAGCTGTCATAACATTCCATCATACTATACTTCCATTCCCACACATGACTCTCTCAAGTGCTCGAAAAAGCTTTCTTGGTTTACATTACCAAATTCTCACTTACTAATACATCCAACACTTACAATGTGTTCGGTGATATCTATCTTCATACCGATCTACCGATCCCAATGATGTAGATTCTGACTCATCTTTGTACTGTCTGGACAACGCTGAGGTAGCTATGATGAGCTTCCCATAAGATCTCTTCTTTAATATTTGTCTCATCAATTACACACAATTGTCCTCAAAACTTTAATATTCTGTCTTCAGAAATCTGAAACTCAACCTCTCTCTCATCTGCATTCTCTTGTAGAGTCTTCTGAATTTCTAAATCTGTCCACTAAAGTGTTTTGATTCTGATCTGAACTTTCAACTCAATTCTAAGGGTAGTCATAAGATTCAAAAGGTGGCCTACTTTAGATTTGAAAATTGAATTTAGGACTTCCTCGAGTAAGATCCAATACTTGAGTACCAACTGTACAACTATTAACTCTTGACTTAGTGCATCTGTAACTTTGCTCACCTTTCTAGAGTGATACAAAATATCATAGTCATAATCCTTAAGGAGTTCCATCCAGCAATACTGTCTCATATTCAACTCCTTATGAGAGAATACGTCCTTGAGACTTTGATGGTCAATGAAGATATGGAATATTTCTCTATACCAATAGTGCCTCTAAATTTCCAGAACAAACATAACTATTGCAAGTTCTACAACGTGCATCAGGTAATAAAACTCACAAGATCTCAACTGACAGAACGCGTATGCAATAACCCTATCATGATGCATCAACAAGCAACCCAATCCTTTAACCGACGCATCACTGTAGATCTCATCACTTCTAGGACCAGATGGAATAGTCAGCACAGGTGCGATAGTCAGCTCTTGCTTAAGCTCTTGAAAACTACACTCGCACTTACTTGTCCATCTGAACTTCTCTTCCTTTCTCAGTAGTCTTGCCAACGGTAACGCTAACGCTGAAAACCCTTCTACGAACTGTCTAAAATATCCTGTTAATCCTTATAAACTTCTTATCTCTATCACTATAGTCAATATCGGCCAACTGATTACTGCTTTAATCTTGGATAAGGTCTACGGAGATTCCTTCTCCTGAAATCACATGACCTAGGAACACAACACGAGTCATCCAAAACTCGCATTTGCTAAACTTATTGTAAAATCCAAGAACACTCAAGATCTAAAGTACCCTCTCCAAATATCTCTCGTGCTCTTCTGCACTCTTTGGACACACCAAGATAACTTCAATGAAAATGATCACAGCTGATTTAAGTACCCTTAAACATTCTGCTTATTAGACTCGAACAAACAGCTAAGGTGTCCATCAAACCACTCGGTATTACAATGAACTCATAATTGCCGTATTGATTGCGAGATGCTAACTTCAGTATGTCTTTCTTCCCGATTCTCAACTAAAGATACCTTGACCTCCAGTCGATCTTGAGGAATATCGGTGTACAAACACAATGAACCAACTTTCTTCTTCACAAATAGAACGGGTGTTCCCCAAGGTGATGCACTGGAACGTATGAATCTCCTATCCCACACTTCCTGCATTTGCACCTTCATTTCTTTTAACTCGGGTAACACCATCTGGAAAGGAGCCTTAGGGACTGGCTCTGTTATGGATGCTAACTCAATCACGAACTTTATTCCTCTTTCTGGCAGCAAACCTGACAATTCTTCAGAAAATGCCTCAGAAAGCTTCTGTACCACGACCATGTTCTCCATATTCGGCTCCTCAACTGACGCATCCATTACATTTGCCATGTAGATTTGGTAACCAACAACTAGAACCAAGGTCGTCTTTAGTGACGAATAACAAGGATCGATGGTCCTATCGACCTCCTCCAAGGAGTTCTCCGCTCCTGGTCACTCATCCTACAGGCCTTTTATAAACACCTGTTTTATGATTCCAACATCAGGTTAGAATTTGAGTGACACCACAAACATATTACCAAACAGCTATCAACCATATGTATCAGCATATTAAAAGCCTTTCCTACTAACTATCTCATGACTTATCGCACCTTATCACTCCATACACAGACCATGCTCTAATACCACTTAAACGGGGATGTCACACCCCGAACCCCGAGATACGCGCACATCCCACTACGGTCGATCAAATATGCGACATCCCAGGATATGTCGCCGACCCATTCATTTATTTACGCATGCAGAAGCGAAACAAATCCCCTGACAACATTTAACTTGGGATAGAAAAGCGGGCAATCAATCACAATACCAAACACTCATTTACAAACACAAAGGGTTTAAATACAACATTGGACTATCTACAAAATAGACCAGCTCGACAAAAGGGGAACTATCCTAAAACCAACTAGTAGGACACGTTCTCCAATCCTTATGGCTTCACCTCCGCAACTCCTTAAAACCAATCAAAGCTATCTAACTGCTCCATCCACCAAGGACCTGAAATTGTAATCCCTAAACCGGGATGAGACAATGTCTCAACAAGTTCAACCCCCTAAACCCCTATTAGAAAGAAAATACGCCCCAGGTGGCCTAACCACATCACACAAAGACTTACCTTGCATTAGTCTTCATCTGTAGGTTAGCACAGTTTATATAATTCAATCACGTGCAATTATGATAACCAAACAATTGCGGCACAATCACATCATCAGAACAATTCAACCACTTGGATCGTCTCAACGATCAATCAACTCGGCCGATTTCATGTCATTCTAGCAAATCAATCACTGCTTCTAATCACGACCCTATAGAAAGGTTTAACAACTAGTAGCAATCACGGCCCCCTCAGCAAAATTAGAATTAGTGGCATCACGGCTCCACTCAGCACGACCTTTAAAAGGTGGTAGATCCGGCCCGATGGGCACGACCTCTAATAGGTAGTAATTCACGGCCCCATTTAGGCGCAACATTTATCAAGTGGCTAATCACGGCCTTACGGGGCACAACCTTTAATAGGTGGTCAATCACGGCCTAACCGAGCACAACCTTTAATAGGTAGTCAATCACGGCCTCACCGAGCACGACCTTAATAGGTGGTCAATCACGGCCAATCTCCCATAAATTTCCACACTTTGGACTTATAAAAGAAATCCCTATTTATCGCAATCACACTCCATTTGCCACAATCAATCATCAAATTCAAATTCTAAATACACAGCAGAAATCAGCACGAATTTCTAAGAGAATGATGTCCTAAGAAATTTTTGAAATTTAATAAATAATTAAATTTATTCCGAAAATTAATTAAATAATAATATCCATATTTTTCGCAATCCACACTCAATTTATAATATCCGATCATCAATTTCAAAATCTGAATACACAGCTGATCAGCACGAAATTCTGAGCAAATAAGGTCCCGAGATCATTTCAAATTTATTAAATAATTAATTTTATTCCGAAATTTATTTAAATAATAATATTTTAATAATTTTGAATGAATATATATTATTTAATTATTTAATAATTTCGGCATACTTAAATAAATCAAAAATAAATTCATTTAAGTCACATCAAAGCTTATATATTACTTAACTTTAAACTAAACACACTTTAACTTAATTAAACACCCTAATCTAATCATCAACCACTAAACTAACCACCTCAACTTACTTAACTTAGATTAAGCACACTTAGGGCATCATTAACACTCTAATCAAGGTTGGCCGAGCATCCGAGCTCGAGAAGGCGGCCAAAACGGGCCAAAACCGAGCTGCCATACCCATTTTTGCAGCTACTAATTTGGGGCCGAGAAGGGTTGCATGGCGGCGATTCGGGCATGAAACCGGCGGGGATGGGTGGCAGCAGCTCAGGTGGTGGCTGGCGGCAACGAACGGCGGCGATGGAGGCTCTGCCAGACGGCTACAAGCAGTGAACGGAGGGCTAGAAACTTGGGCTGGCGCGGATGAGGGTGATGTTGAGCGGGCGGAGGGGTGTGCATGCAACGCATGCTCGGTCAGGTGGCAACAGCGACGGCTTCGGCAACGTGCGGTGACGACCATGGTTGCTCGGTTCTTTCCTCCATTTTCTGGTCTTCGCAAAGCAGAGATGGAGGGGAAAACGGAGGGGAAAACCAACGGGAAAAGGGAGAGGAAGAAGAGAGAAGAAGGAGAGAGAGAGAGAGATGAGACCATTTCCTTTTCTTTTTCTTTTTCTTTAATCCCACAAAAATGGCCCACCATGACATCATCAAGTGATGTCATACTCCACTATCTCCAAACCTCCCACAACATTTTCCAATGGTTGCAATTTACTTTTCTGCTGGAGCATAAAATCTTGTACATTAATTCCTTCCATTCCATTCAATTCTCTTCAAACTGAGTCCAATTGAAGACCATAAAATTAATCTGATGTCACCACACTTCAATTCACATCTTCATTTATCCATAGAACCAACTTAAGTCCCAAAAGCATGACCAAGGGCAGGCCTATTAATTTCTCAAACCAAATTAGCCATTCTCTGATTAATTTGCCGGAAAAACAAAAAAAAAAACTCAGCTTGCATGAAAAATCTTCCAAAGATGAAACAATATTCCTAAAATGATTTGTGAGACACCTCGACTTCCAATTTCTGAATTTGATCTCAATTCACAGCTTAATTTCACTTTAGCACAATACTAACGCGGTCCAACCTCTTTGGGTAGCCTTTAAAAAATTTCATGCATTTAACATGTGGTTGATCAATTCAAGCCACAATATACATCTTTGACACATTAGCGACTTTCAGTTGTCAGGGTAATCTCAAGATTTCAAATACGGACATAGGGTACCCAATCGATAGAGACGTCGATCCAGTGTCGATCGACCAAAATTGTGCGATCTGGTGGAATCACCCACACTCGATCACATGCCTCTGTCGAGTCGACCTATCTCCGGTCTTTAATCGATTCTTAATTGTATCGTAATGACCCTTGCAGATTAGCTCGGTCGAAATGTCGCTTCCTGTTCAAATTCTCAAGTTTGGTGCATTAAAAATTCTTAACAGCTTCACCCGATAGACTAGTTTTCACATGAGTGGCCGACTCAAGGAAAGGAACTATATGCGTGCCAACGAAATGCCCGTCTCAATTTATTGAAAATAGAATTGGAAAATTGGGATGTCACACTAACCACCTAACATACATCGGTAGATAATTAAATTAACTAATCTAATCTAATATATCCACCTAAACCATGCTTAATTAATCTAATCAACCCCTAAGCATCATTAGCCTACTAAGCGAAGATTAATGAATTAAACTCATTTGTAAATAAAACAAGTTCAATTCAACGAGGATGCGACGAGGACCAACTTTCTCCAAAGCAAGCCCAACTTTCGAGGCCCGGAACCACCTCAAAATGGGCCACAAAGCTACTAGAAAACCCATTATTTTCCTCTCTATTCTTGGCTGTTCGATGGTTGCAAAGGCAAGAGGATGGCTCGGTTTAGATGGAAATGGACTAAGGAAGGTTAAAAGGGCTAACCCAGGCCTTAGGGGGCACTCATGGCGGTCAAACGGGCTTCGGCTTGGCTCGACTAGTGGCTGCAATGCATGGGCAGAGGGCTAGAAGTAGCAGGGGACGTTGGGCTAGGTGGTGGTGTGGCAGGGTAGTGGTGGTGCACTCGTGCGGCCAGCGAGGCGTGCAAACGACGGACGACGTTCTGGCGGCATGTGACGTGGATGGACGACTCAGCTGCTTCTCCTACTGGTTGCTGGGTTTCGAACAAGGGAAGGAGGGAGAGGAAATGGGGCTAGTCACTGGCCTTTATGAAGGAGAGAGAGGGATGAGGGATAAAAGGTCCACCTCAGCCAATTCTTCTTTTCAAATGTCCTCTTGACTCAATCCTCCACCACCAGCATCTCCCTTGACCTCTACTCAGCCACCAATGCCCTTTGTACAACCCTTGAGATGGTCCATAATGGCTAAGCAAGGGAGCATGCGAATTTCCTACATTTCTCCCTTAATTAGACACTTGTTGGTCCTCAAATCAACTCAATTTGGCCTCAATAAATTATGTTAATAAGTAAATAGTCAAATTAGTATTTTTCATCACCAATTGAACCATCTTGCATCATAATTGCACGATCAAAAACGGTCCCTAGCTTTTTCTGGACAAAAACAACTCTAAGATGACTTTTTATCAAAAAGTCTCAAGTCACATAAAAATATTATGAGATTGAATCGACACTCCTAGAATTAGTTATGACATGATAAAACTTTCAATTTCTAAAATCGTACTCAAACTCGCGGTTAATTTCAATCTGGCGCGGTTTTAGCGTAACTTAGGCTATCAGGTAGATTTTAGAAATTTTTAGTGTAAATGACCTGTGGTTGATTTTCTTCAAGCCACAATGAACCCACTCGACACATTAGCGACTCTTGGTTGTCGTAAAAATCTCGAGGATTCAAATACGGACACAAAGTACCAAAACGATAGAAAAATCAATCTAGTGTCGGTCGACGAGAATTTTCCAATTTAATGGTATTACCCACGATTATCCACACATCTCAGTCGAACCAATCTATCTTTGATCTCAAATCGATTTTATACTATGCCGTAATAGCCTCTAAAGATAAGCATGGTCGAGAAGCCGATTCCTGGTTGAATTCTTAGGTCTATCGTATTAAATTTTCTTAATGACTTCCCTAGATAGTCTAGTTATCTCGAGAGTGATTAACTCTAAGAACAACTATAT
Source organism: Eucalyptus victrix (assembly GCA_016097545.1). Lineage (NCBI taxonomy): Eukaryota > Viridiplantae > Streptophyta > Magnoliopsida > Myrtales > Myrtaceae > Eucalyptus > Eucalyptus victrix. Next base: position 42,854,346 of record CM027839.1, on the reverse strand, counting down.
AGACGTGTCAATAAAATGCCCAACTCACTTAGTAGACAACATGATTGAAAATCTGGGATATCACAAACGGAGGTTTGGATGGGCCTTGAAACGGGTCTAGAAGCTTCACAGGCCTTGCTGGCCCTCAACCTCTATCGTTGGGCCGAAGCAGTTGGTTAGGGCTGAAACGAGCCAAGTGGGCGGAGGAGGCTGCAGCAAGCGACGGCAGTGCTCGATGGTGGCTGGACGGTGACAGTGGAGCTCCGACGAGGCTACGACAGCGACCAGGGCACACGGATGACGGCGCGAGACCGCGAATGAGCAGGAACGGGTGGACATGCGCGCGGGGAACGAGAGACTCGCTGGCGGCGTGCGATTGGTCCAACTACTTCAACCAATGGTCGACAGCAAGGGGGAGGCTACTGGCTGGTTTCTTCTTTATTTTCTAGGTATCAAAACACATTAAAATGGAGAAAGGAGTTGCTAAAGGAAGAAGATTGCTCCTACAGCTTGAAGGGGGTCACAAAAATATCTAAAATACTTGAGTTATTGACCCTACCATGCATGGCTATCTTCCTCAGCCAAAATGCAGCCCTCAAGCTTCCTTAGCAAGCTTCCCAAGGGTCCAAATGTTGCACACCACCCTTAGCTATGAATTTTGGACCAATTCCCTCCAATTCCATCCAATTCCACTTCAAGACTTCTCCAATTGAGCTTAATTTAGTGTCCATAAATTCAGCCAAGGTGCCATCATCCATCTCATTATTTTTCCTCGTCAATTGAACCGACTTGACGGCTAAAAATACGACAAAAAACAACCCTCTAATTTTCCTAGTCCAAAATAGCCTTACTTTAATTTTTTGCCGAAATCTCGGTTTTGCAAAAAAATCTTCGGAGAATGAATCGACGTTTCTAAAATGAATCGTGACATGATAGAATTTTCAATTTCTGAAATTAGGTTTAAATTCGCGGTTAATTTCAATTTGAAGCGATTTTAGCGTAACCTAACCTACCAGGTAACTTTTAGGAATTTTTAGTACAATTGACCCGTGGTCGATTGTTTTCGAGCCACATTGTACATCTTCGACTCATTGGCGACTCTTGATTATCGTGAAAATCTCGAGATTTCAAATACTGGCACCCACACATTAATCACATGCCTCTGTCGAATCGATCTATCTTCGGTCTCTAATCAATTTTGACGGTGTCGTAATGACCCTTGCAGATTAGTATGGTCGAGCAGTTGATTCCTAGTCAAATTCTCAAGTCTATTACATTTAGATTCCTTAACAGCTTCACAAGATAGGCTAGTTATCTCGTAAGTGACCAACTTAGATAAAAAGAACTATAAGTGCATCGATGAAAAATCCAACTTATTCAATTGAAAACAAAACCTGAAAATCAGGATGTCACAAGTTCAATCTACAATGCAAGTTCAGCCGACGCCCAGCCTGGGTCGTTGCCGGGCTGCGCTTGGGCGAGGGCTCCCCTTGCCAAAGTTCCTCCTCAACCGGCCGGGCTCGCCTGTGGTGAGCGAGGCTAGCTGGCCGGTTGTGGCCGGTGGCCGGCCGTCGCTTGTGGCCGCGTGGCCGGCCACTAGAAAAGGCCAAGGAAAAAGCCAAAAAAAAAATAATAAAGGGAAAAAATGTTCGAAAAAATTCAATATTTTTTTAGAAATATTTAGAAATATTAAAATATTATTAAAAATTATCCACGTCGACGGGCAGTCCTATGTGGCATCGCCAGTGTCCACGTTAGCATTTTCTAGCCAAAATTGACCGAATGGATTGAATTGATAAAAAGTGAAAAGGTTTAAGACTCACTTTGCAAAGTTAAAATGTTTAGAACTGAATTAGCAAAAAAGCAATAGATTTAAGACTTTTTGGACAATTTTCCTTGCTCACTTGAGTATCATAACTTTTTTTTTCTAATCATTTGAGTGCCATAACAAATTTGCTTATCACCCAAGTGTCATATAACTTTTTAATCGATTACTTAAATGTCATAACATTTTTACAACATTTATCATAAGTGCTGTGCCACATTGAATTTTCAGCACTTTGGTGAACATTTTCGAAAGTTATGGCATTTGAGTAAATATCATACGAATGTTATGACTTTTGTGGTGTTTTTATCCCTGTTATGCCACTTCATATATGATATTTCAACTGTAAATGGTCCCCTGAGAATTCATAGAAGGATCATGCTCTGAATATAGACGAAAGAAACACGCATAAACAAGAGTAATTGTGTTAATGAGATTAACAATAATATCGAATAACAATGGAACTTCCTTTTTCTGCATTGCTAAAACAAAATATTTTTATCAACTCAATTAATTGTTTGAGATATTTTGACCTATTTAGTTTGAATTAGTCAAAAAAACACACGAATGCCACCTTTCATAAGTTGTATTTATCTTGATATATTATGTAGAAATTATTTGGAAGAGAATACTAAAATCAAAGCAGTGGACTACTAAAAATGAAATTAATAGTATTGAAGATTCATGAATGTGACAAGAGAGAGAAAGCTAATCAAATGTGTAGAATTGATTTTTACGACATGAAACTGAAGAAAAATGAAAAGAATGGTAATTGTTTTTGACTTGACGGATTCATTTTCCTTAACGAAGATGAATGTCAGTCCTCGATCAATTCTGTGTGGCCTAATACCATAAAAAAATTAAAAAATAAAAATAAAACTTTCATTTTAGGTTGAATCCTAATTTTAACCTAAACTTTTTTTTCTGTCTCATATAATATCCTTAAATTTTGGTCCATTGCCAATTCTACTCTAATCTTTCTTTTGTCTTATAAAAATCCACCAACTTTCAGTCCGATCTCAATTCTACCCTATGCTTTTTTTTTTTTTATCTCATAAAATTACCAACTTAACTTGGGTCCCATATATGCCCCCATTAATACTTCATCCAAAATTGCCCTCATTAATTGCCATTTTCATGTCATTGCTCTAAGTTTTTCCCAAATTTCAAATCTAAGAAGAGTCTTGTGGAGATGAATTTTCACGTCAACCCAAATGACATCTTCTTGGATCTAAAATTTGGGTAAAAATTAAAGTAATTAAGGTTGACCTTCTATTTGCTCTTCTTTTTAGAGAATCTTTCTTCCATCTCACTTGAGGATCTTCGATTTTGTGCTCAGTATTTAATTTGTGTGCTTGAGAGTCTTTCATCTTTCATGATTGGAGAGCTCGTGCTCAAATACTTTTTATCTCTTCATTGTCAAGAGAAATTGGAGGGAAGGTTAATATAAACATATTTGAAACTCAAGCAAAAGTTGGTGGTTTTTTAGGAGGAAAAAAAATATCTAGGTTAAAATTGGGACTGAACCAAAAGTTGAGGGTTTTTTAAAGGACAAAAAAAAAGTTTAGAGTAAAATTGGGACTAGAGGCAAAGTTAGAGGTTTTTTTTGGAAGAAAACAAGAATTGGGGTAAAATTGGAACTAAACTTAGTTGGAGGCTTTTAGGGTATTAGGCGCTACTGTGTTGTTATATCCTTCCATAATGCTGTGTAGTCATTTGTCATGTCTATCTTGCCATGGAAGAGGTACCCTCTTTTCTTAACACTCGGATATCTGCTCATTGTATCCCATTTTGTTTTGTTCAAAACAATCTAACAGTTATTTAAATCGAGATATGATCATTTATATAGACTATATAATTTTATTCAGTAGTTCTAGCAATATTTTTGGAATTACCGATCCAGCCTCAGAATAGCAAATGATAACATGATTATAAAATACATGTGTGTGCGCGCAATTGACACAAATATTAGATAATCATTTTCTTTCGCATTTTTGCTCGACGTCATGATATCGCTAAGCGCTGGACGTAGAAGCAGTCGTAGGTTGGTAGAGTGGCTCACTGGCGGCTTCATGACGTCAAGGAAGCTGGGGCATCTAGTGGGAAAAAGAAACGAACAAAGAAGATGAACAAAAGAAAGGAGGAAAAAAAAAGGAAAAAAAAAATGCCCTACATGAAAAGGTTCCTGGCCATTGCTTGAAAAATCTTATATTAAGTTAAATTGGTCACTACGAACCTTATCAGAGAAAATGTCCTTTTCAACTCACTTTTAACTAAGATTCATACCTTGCTATGTATTTGCGAAAGAATTCTATATGAATTCCATTCCTTAAAAATATAACTTAAACAATAATCATGCAAGCGACGAAAAAAGAAAAAGGCAAATCATGCTGTTCCTTCAGTTATTGTTCTCGCCACTGATTCTAGTTATTTCATCCCTATTAGAAACAATACTACCACTTCTCTTTGCTCAATAAGATTCTCTCGCACTGTGAAAAGTTGAAAACAGGGTAGAGACAGAGGAGATAAGTTTAGAAGAAAAATACATGCATAAATTGGGAAAGAACCAAGTGTTTAAGAGGGAGAAGAGGGGTATCTTCATGTCCACCATTGGTCGTAGCTACATTAGATGGTTATTTAAAAAGAAAATCTCTGTTACGATGAATTGCTAAATCACCTTCCAAATTTATCATGTCTACCTTAACAGAAGGTCTTAAAAGAAGGGTGTACTTCCGAACTTTGGCACAAAAGTTCATAACATAAGATGTCAATGAGTAATACCAATTAAAAGTAGAGATACGCACAAGATAACTGAGTTCTTGAGTTCAATGTGTTCAGTTTTACTATAAATCATTATGATGTGTTAGAGTTCGCCATTATACAAATAGTTCAAGTAAAGGAATGACCTCAACAGACAAAAACCTCCAATATAACTATAAATCATTAAAAAAAATTGGTCCTATTGTCACGTTGAGGTGATCGTAACTGTTCAATTTCATGTCAATAGTTCAACACCATAGAAAGTGAAAACTATTCAATTAAAGACAAAGGAATTACATCTTTACAAGTGAAAACTATTTACAGCTCTCCACCACAGAAAAGATGCTGAAGAAACTCCAAATGATAACAACATGACTCAGACAACACCTGGCAATCAGAGTTCTCTACTCTTCTCTGTTCACCTTCTAAACTCCTGCCAAAATTCTGCACAAATGCTTTTGAAATGTTCAACTCCTCTAATACAGTACATAAACATAGTGCTTACCCAGAGACCTTCATAGCAAAACTGGTTCCAAAGGCAAGTCCTGCACGATGTTCCGGAGATCATGGCCATGATCAGATGATGAGTAATATTGAGAAGTGAGATCCTTCAAAATTTGGACCAGGCCTTTCAAGTCATTACTTCCCAATTCCAGACAATCCCTCAAGAAATCTCCATCCACCACTTCCTTTCGCAAGGTCTCTACCATCTCCCTCGGGGGACCCTGCAAATATCCCAAATATCATCATCGGGAGAACAAAGGAACAAATTTGCATTAAGCCTGCAATCACAAATGTATTTGCACTTATCTTGACAAAGTACTTTTAGCCCTTTTTTTCACCCATTTGGAATAGCACCTCTGGTCTCTGTTTCTCATGACCAACACGACCAGATACATGAGATGTTTTTTCTGTTCAACCAATGTAGTTTCATCTATCTATTAATATTTTTATTTCAAATTAGTTCAACAATCAACTGATATAGAAACTAACATGCTCATTTTAATAGTCAATAATGATCAGTTGAATTCATGTTCAATGTATTTCACCGAGGAAATGTTTCTATCTTCAACAAGTTACAAAGAAAGATAACAGGCATGATTTTCATCTTATCCCTTCCAAACCAAGTCGTACAGCCCCAGTATTGAACTTGGAAGTTGTAAGAAGATGCTTCAGCTAAGCAGAGTCGAGGGTGGGCGACTCCCTATGGGTCTCATATCTGGTACAGTAAAAGATTCAACATTTTAGGTGTCACTAGTTTTGGCATTTGGAATGTTAATTGCACAGTTCACCCACGGAATGCGACACCTCAAGTTGGGTCTCTATGTACAGTATTATTAATGGCCATCTCTCTCTAGAGTAGATAAATCATTCAGTCCGTGGTCAATCTCTAGTCCTGACGATTTTACTCCCGTGAAGAAAATCCCAAGAATTCTTTCCTTCACCTTCATTTTTCCTCACCCACCTTAAAACCTTTCCAAGCATAGGAAAAAAGTATGAAATTAGATCAGACCTCGTACAGAATTCTTTTTCCATCCCCCTCTGGGATCTTGCTAAACAAATTACCCACCACCAGCGATCATGATTCAGAACGAAATGCAACTGCACTATGTCTCTAATACTACGAATGACAACATTCGTCCGCTATGAATTTGAACAAATTTACAGCAAATTTGAACAAGGAAAGAAATTACACCGTACCGATTTGCTGAACACTCGGAGAAGCCTCGCGAAGACCGACTTCAAGACCCGCACGGCGTTCTCGTAGTACCTCCCAATCCAGCTCGCCCTCTCCGCATTCGATTCCGCCCTCGCGAAATCCTCCACCAGGCCCAGCAGCTCGCTCAGCTCCACGATGGCCCGGGCGCGCTCGGCCCCGGCGAGGTCGCCGCGGGCGGCGCGGAGGCTGGGGACGCGGGTGGCGAGGGAGTGGGCGAGGGAGAAGAGCGCTTTGTACTGGGAGTGGGGGAGCACCAGGCCCAGCAGCTCGCTCAGCTCCGCGATGGCCCGGGCGCGCTCGGCCCCGGCGTGGTCGCCGCGGGCGGCGCGGAGGCTGGCGACGTGGGTGGCGAGGGAGTGGGCGAGGAAGAAGAGGGCTTCGTACTGGGAGTAGGGGAGCACCAGGCCCAGCAGCTCGCTCAGCTCCGCGATGGCCCGGGCGCGCTCGGCCCCGGCGAGGTCGCCGCGGGCGGCACGGAGGCTGGCGACGCGGGTGGCGAGGGAGTGGGCGAGGGAGAAGAGGGCTTTGTACTGGGAGTAGGGGAGGGAGTGGGCGAGGGAGAAGAAGAGGGTTTTGTACTGGGAGTCGGGGAGGGAGTGGGCGAAGGAGAAGAGGGTTTTGTACTGGGAGTCGGGGAGGAGGGAGTGGGCGAGGGAGAAGAAGAGGGTTTTGTACTGGGAGTCGGGGAGGGAGTGGGCGAGGGAGAAGAAGAGGGTTTTGTACTGGGAGTAGGGGAGGGAGTGGGCCGGCGGAGGCGCGGCGGCGAGGAAGAGGAGGAGGAGAAGGAGGACGGCGGCGGAGGATGGGAGTCGCCGGCTTGCGAAACGGGCGGTCCCCATTTCGGGGCCGAAAGAGAGGGTGCCGAATTGAAGCCGTTCACGAGCTATAACGGTGAGTTTTGGGCTCCCTTAAGGTTTAGAGATTTTTGGACTCTATTAGTACAAGAGGAATGAAGAAGAAGGAGAAGAAGAGAAGAAGGAGGGGGGAGAGAGAGAGAGAGAAGAAAAAGAAAAAGTAGGGGAAGGGGGCGGGAAGTGACTGTGAGGAGGAAAAAGCGAAGAAAAGAAAAAGAGAGAGAAAAAGAAAGGGGAAGGGGGAGAAGAAAAGAAAAAGAGAGGGAGAAAAAAGAAAGGGGAAGGGGGAGAGGAATCGGGGGAAAATCACCTGGGGGAGGGGGGTTTAAGGGGTTTTTTTTTTTAACCTAAAAATAAAAGAGAAATGGGATTTGGAATCGGTCTCTTTAGAATTGGGAACCAAACCGGATCCCCCGGTCCGGTTTTTCGATTCCCAATTTTATCCGGAAACCATGCTCACCCCTATATAAGCGATCTATTTACTTATTAGTTAGTTTGGATGAGTCTAATACGTATCATTATACATTCATCACACCAATGCGTTCTTTAAAAGCTATGTTACCTTTGAATCTTAACAAAATGATGTTGGGTTTTGAATTAATAGTCTAATGTTCTTTTATGGACATAGAAGCTTTGGTTTGTCTATTTTCTTTTTCATTATAGTTCAAATTTAAAAATGAAAAAAAAATATTGAAACTTGGAATTGACCCTAGAACCCGACATGATAGGTTCTAGATTCTTGGTTCTGATGGATAAAAGTCGATTCCAAAAAAAGATAAACCCGTACCCGATAGTAGGTTCCAAATTCTAGACGGAACCGAACCGAAATCAAGAACTGCTCACTCCTATTTATTACTCCTATGTAAAATATAAATTCTAAGGAACATTCTAAATAAAAAGTTTGAAATTAAATTATTTTCTCAAAAAAAAAACTATTCAAATGAGTTTTGTTGCAAAGGGTGGCCAGTTAGCAAGACTAACTGGCCAAATAGTACAAATTTATATTCTTTTGTTTCGAGAGCAGTTTTGGAACATAATTAATAGTCTAATTTTCAGCTAAGAGAGGAGAGAGAGGAGAGAGAGAGAGAGAGAGAAAGAGAGAGAGAGAAGAAAAGAAAAAAAAAGTAGGGGGAAGAGGGGGGAGAGAGAGAAAAAGAAAGGGAAAGGGGGAGAAGAATCGGGGGGAAATCACTTGGGGGAGGGGGTTTAGGGTTTCTTTTTTATGAACCCCAAAAAAAGAGAATCGGGATTCGAAATCGGTCTCTTTAGAACCGGGAACCAAATTAGATCCTTTAGTCCAATTCTTTAATTCTTGATTTTATTCGAGAACTATGCTCACTCCTATATAAGCGACCTTTTTACTTTGAATGAGTCTAGTTCGTGTCACTACACATTCATCACACCAATGCGTTTTTTGAAAGCTATGTTACCTAGGGGTGAGCGGTTCCAAGTTTCGGTTCGGTTCCGTCTGGATCCTGGAACCTACCCTCGGGTACAGGTTCCTCAAAATGAGGAACCTGGAACCTACCCGTGGGAATCGAGAACCTGGAACCTACCCTGTCACAGGTTCCAGGGTCGGTTCCAAGTTCCAACAGTTCTTTTTTTTTTTTTTTTTTGTTATTTTCAGATTTGAACTATAACATATGCGCACGTTACCGTTACCTAAAAAAGCTATAACGTACGCGCACGTTACCAAAAAAACTATAACGTACGTGTACGTTACCAAAAAAAAAAAACTATAACATATGCGCACATTACCAAAAAAAATATAACGTATGCGTACGTTACTAAAAAAAACTATAACGTGCATGCATGTTACTAAAAAAAAAAATATAACGTATGTACACATTACCAAAAAAAAACTATAATGTACGTGTATACTACACGGTAACTTCCCATTAACATGTTATCTTGATACATTAACTTCGCACTGCACAAGAAATTTCAAAACAAATAGCAAACTAGAAAGTAGAAATAAAACACCACTAGAACAAGAATGTCTAGAGGTACAAGTTTTGAAAACAATTTCGATTAAACCCTTAAATGAACTCAGAAAATTCTGAAATTTGGACACGTTGTATTTAAGACCTAGAGGTACAAGTTTCATGAAGAAATTGTAGTCCAATTCGTTCTTGATTAAAAGATAAAATCGATTTACTTTTCCTATTCTCTACTTGCACAGTTTTTGAAAAAATTTTGGTTAAATAGGCAAATGAACTAAAAAAAATTACGATATTTAAATATTTTGTAGGGAAGAAATGAAGAGAGATATTTCATGCAGAACACATTTCCAAAAGAACCTCATACAAAATGATATAATCCACGCATTGCAACTTACAAGATCCGAACACATCAGATTGCACAGTTTTAGAAACATTTCCGATTAAATACCCAAATTACCTTTAAAAATTATGAAATTCGACTATGTGATAGCCAAGACCATAAGTTAGATACTTCATGAAAACATCGAAGTCAAATTAGTCCTAGATAATTAAATATGGACGGTTAAAGTCCCTGTGCGTAGTACCGTAATTCCAGATCTAACCATCTCCAAAGGACCACGATTTCACCTACCTATTCTTGTTTTTTTTCTCTAAATTTTTGATATGTGGTACCTCAGGATTTCCTTTACAACTTTTGTTGAGAAACCGAAGTGAAATTTTGACAAAAAGGTTGCCTTACAGTCCATGCATTCATCAAGGGTCGGTCCCAAAATCTCCAGATCCAGTCTTTCCAAAGAATAACGATTTCACCCACTTATACTTATTTGTTTTGTCCCAAATTTGAGTATGTTATACTCCAAGAAGTTATTTACAACTTTCATTTAGAGGCCGAAGCCAAACTTCAACTAGAACATCACATACAAGTCACTAGAACATCCAAGGTCGAGTTTTTTCTACCCTAAGTAACCGGTTCCGGTTCCGGTTCCAAAACAAGTTCCGGTTCCGAAACAGGTTCCGGTTCCGAAATCAGTTCCGGTTCCGGTTCCAGGACCAGTTCCGGTTCCTAGAAAAAAAGGAACCGGAACCGGAACCGGTCCCCCTTGGAACCGGGAACCGAACCGGACCCTCCTCCGGTTTGGTTCCGGTTCCCGGGTAACCCGGGAACCGCGCTCAGCCCTAATCTTACCTTTGAATCTCAACAAAATGCTATTGGGTTTTGAATTAATAGTCTAATGTTCTTTTATGGACATAGAAGTTTTGGTTTGTCTTTTTCTTTCTTCGTTATAGTTCAAATTTGAAAATGAAAAAAAAAAAAAAATTGGAACTTGGAACCAACCTTAGAACCTGTGACATGATAAGTTCTAGGGTAGGTTCCAAGTTCTTAATTCCGACGGATAGGTTCCAGATTCCAAACAATGAGGAACCTGTACCCGAGAGTAAGTTCTAGGTTCCAGACGGAACCGAACCGGAACCGTGAACCACTCACTTCTATCTATTACTTCTATGTAAAATATAAATTCTAGGGAACATTCTAAATAAAAAGTTTGAAATTAAATTATTTTCTCAAAAAAAAATTATTCAAACGAGTTTTATCGCAAAGGGTGGCCAGTTAACCCTATTTGGTAACTAGCCAAATAGTAAAAATTTATATTCTTTTGTTTCTAGGAGCAGTTTTGAAACAGAATCGTGTTTGGTAAAATTTTTGTTCCCGAGAAAAAATTTCTATTTTTTTGTTCCCGGAAATAGATTTAGAATAGAATAAAAAAATTGATTCTTCTTCCTTTTCTTCTTCTTCATCCATCGCCACGGTTGCTATCTCGCCACACGCCTCCGTCGTCCGCCACCCACTGTCGCTGGTTGTTGGCAACCGGTTCGGCGATCTCGCTGGAGGCTCACTAGCTAGGGCGAGGTCTGACAAGCTCGTTAGAAGCCAGCCATCGCCGAGGCTGGGCGAGCCTCGGTGAGGCTAGGCGAGCCTTAGTGGGGCTAGGCAAGGCCGCTCACCCAGCCATGGCTCGATCGATTCTTGCCTAGCTGTTGGTGAGGCTCAGCCGACAAGGGCCGGCCTCACCGAGAGCCCGCGATGCTTTGATGAGGTCGCCAACCCTTGTTTGGCTGGTCGCTGGTCATCCCAAGGTTGGCAACTAGCGACTTAAAGAAGAAGAAGAAGGGAAAGAAAGGAAAAAAAAAAAAGAAGAAGAAAAAAGTAATAAAACTAATTTAAAAATTAAAAGAAAATAATTTGAAATAGAAATTTTAAGTACTGTAACTAACGCAATTCTATTTTAGAATTAGAAATTTTGTCCAATTATAAAACGCGGAAACAAAGTGTTACCAAACACACTATTAATATCAAATGAGGGTTTGGTCGAAAGGGGGGAAAGAGGAGAGAGAGAGAGAGAGAGAGAGAGAGAGAGAAGAAAAGAAAAAAAAGTAGGGGGAAGGGGGCAGGAAGTGACGTGAGGAGGAAAAAGCGAAGAAAAGAAAAAGAGAGAGAGAAAAAAGAAAGGGGAAGGGGGAGAAGAAAAGAAAAAGAGAAAGAGAAAAAGAAAGGGGAAGGGGGAGAAGAATCGGGGAAAATCACCTGGGGGAGGGGGGTTTAAGGGTTTTTTTTTTTAACCCCAAAAAAAAAAAGAGAAATGGGATTTGGAATAAGTCTCTTTAGAATTGGGAACCAAACTGGATCCCCCGGTCCGGTTCTTCGATTCCCAATTTTATCCAGAAACCACACTCACCCCTATATAAGCAATATGTTTACTTTTTAGTTAGTTTGGATGAGTCTACTACGTGTCATTACATATTCATCACACCAATGCGTTCTTTGAAAGCTATGTTACCTTTGAATCTTAACAAAATGGTGTTGGGTTTTGAATTAATAGTCTAATGTTCTTTTATGGACATAGAAGCTTTGGTTTGTCTATTTCCTTCTTCATTATAGTTCACATTTAAAAATGAAAAAAAATATTGAAACTTGGAATCGATCCTAGAACCTGACATGATAGGTTCCAGATTCTTGGTTCTGATGGATAAAGTTCAGATTCCAAAAAATGATAAACCTGTACCCGAGAGTAGGTTCCAAATTCCAGACGGAACCGAACCGGAATCAAGAACTGCTCACTTCTATTTATTACTCCTATGTAAAATATAAATTCTAGGGAACATTCTAAATAAAAAGTTTGAAATTAAATTATTTTCTCAAAAAAAAAAAAACTATTCAAATGAGTTTTGTCGCAAAGGGTGGCCAGTTAGCAAGGCTAACTGGCCAAATAGTACAAATTTATATTCTTTTGTTTTTTGAGAGCAGTTTTGGAACATAATTAATAGTCTAATTTTCAGCTGAGAGAGGAGAGAGAGGAGAGAGAGAGAGAGAGAGAGAAGAAAAGAAAAAAAAGTAGGGGGAAGAGGGGGGCAGAGAGAGAAAAAGAAAGGGGAAGGGGGAGAAGAATCGAGGGGAAATCACTTGGGGGAGGGGGGTTTAGGGTTTCTTTTTTATGAACCCCAAAAAAAGAGAATCGGGATTCGAAATCGGCCTCTTTAGAACCGGGAACCAAATTAGATCCTTTAGTCCAATTCTTTAATTCTTGATTTTATCCGAGAACTATGCTCACTCCTATATAAGCGACCTGTTTACTTTGAATGAGTCTAGTTCGTGTCACTACACATTCATCACACCAATGCGTTCTTTGAAAGCTATGTTACCTTTGAACCTCAACAAAATGCTGTTGGGTTTTGAATTAATAGTCTAATGTTCTTTTATGGACATAGAAGTTTTGGTTTGTCTTTTTCTTTCTTCGTTATAGTTCAAATTTGAAAATGAAAAAAAAAAAAAACTATTGGAACTTGGAACCAACCTTAGAACCTGTGACATGATAGGTTCTAGGGTAGGTTCCAAGTTCTTAATTCCGACGGATAGGTTCCAGATTCCAAACAATGAGGAACCTGTACCCAAGAGTAAGTTCTAGGTTCCAGACGGAACCGAACTGGAACCGTGAACTACTCACTTCTATCTATTACTCCTATGTAAAATATAAATTCTAGGGAACATTCTAAATAAAAAGTTTGAAATTAAATTATTTTCTCAAAAAAAAAATATTCAAATGAGTTTTGTTGCAAAGGGTGGCTAGTTAACCCTATTTGGTAACTAGCCAACTAGTAAAAATTTATATTCTTTTGTTTCTAGGAGCAGTTTTGAAACAGAATCGTGTTTGGTAAAATTTTTGTTCCCGAGAAAAAATTTCTATTTTTTTGTTCCCGGAAATAGATTTAGAATAGAATAAAAAAAATTGATTCTTCTTCCTTTTCTTCTTCTTCATCCATCGCCACGGTTGCTATCTGCCACCGTCTGTCGTCCGCCACCCACTGTCGCTGGTTGTTGGCAACCGGTTCGGCAATCTCGCTGGAGGCTCACTAGCTAGGGCGAGCTCTGACAAGCTCGTTAGAAGCCAGCCATCGCCGAGGCTGGGCGAGCCTCGGTGAGGCTAGGCGAGCCTTAGTGGGGCTAGGCAAGGCCTCTCACCCAGCCATGGCTCGATCGATTCTTGCCTAGCTGCTGGTGAGGCTCAGCCGACAAGGGCCGGCCTCACCGAGAGCCCGCGATGCTTTGATGAGGTCGCCAGCCCTTGTTTGGCTGGTCGCTGGTCATCCCAAGGTTGGCAACTAGCGACTTAAAGAAGAAGAAGAAGGGAAAGAAAGGAAAAAAAAGAAGAAGAAAAAAAGTAATAAAACTAATTTAAAAATTAAAAGAAAATAATTCGAAATAGAAATTTTAAGTATCTGTAACTAACGCAATTCTATTTTAGAATTAGAAATTTTGTCCAATTATAAAACGCGGAAACAGAAGTGTTACCAAACACACTATTAATATCAAATGAGGGTTTAAGCTGGCCGGTCAAATGTTTGTTAGTAAATATTTTTTAGTAATTGAAATGACAGGTAATTTTGTTTGAAATTTACAATTGAGTAGAAAATGAGAAAATTCCCAAGTTAAGTTAGAATTAGGGATCTTATTTCAATATTTTAGGTTTTCTTCTTCCTCTCCCGCCCCTCCTTGCCCGGTCCTTGCCCGATCCTCATTGCTCATCGCAAGCTCCAGTCCATCATCCGCCGTCATCTCTTCTTTCCTAAGTTCCGTCGTCAATGAGTTTCAAGTTTGGTGTCCTCGAGCTTCAAGTCCTTCCATGCCGCTTTCAACAATTCAAATTTGCTCCTAAAAACCACAACAAAAAGCTGATAATTCAAGTTTTTAATTGGGTGTACCGTTGGAGCCAAACCAAGCAGAGGGAAATTCCTACCATATCATGAGATTGTTAAGCAGAAGCTGGGAGCCACTTATACAGCAAGTCAAAGACCCATCACTAAAACAGTAGACATGCAGTAGAAATGCATTTGAAATGGAGTAAAACAATATATATGATCACAAATCAAAATCTCCACTCATGTACCATAAGATCTAGATAGACAAACATAAATATTAAAAAAAAGGTGCATATAAAATTCTATAATTTATCATAAAAGTGCAATTGAGTTTTAAAACTATTAAAAAATATAATACAATTTGCATGAAATTACAATAAAGTTCTAAAACTTAAAAAAAAATGAAATTAAGTTCTAAAAATTACAAAAGTGCAATTAACGGAAGAACTTGTTTACAATAATTCGATAAGTTTTAGGACATGATTATACTTTTCGAAATTTTTAGAATTCGATTGTACTTTCTCTATAAGTTTCAGGACTTCCAAAGGACTAATCCCTAAGTAATAATCAACAAAGCATGTGCAGTCATTTCACCTTCCCACAGCTTGAGCGGCGAGTCTTGCAGCGACGCTGCAAACTTCATCAGATGGAACGGTCTCTTTCCCATCGGAGGATATAGAAAGCCCATTGACGAATATATGCACCTCCTGCAGATTACCATGAAAGCATCATTTAGAGAAGCTGATGATGGCCAAGTCGAATTACTAAGTCAAGGATGCCATAAAAATCGACAAAGAAGAAGAACTTCGACCTCCTTTTTCTGCAATGTCCAACAGCCGCAGCTCAAGTTCCTGTCCTCGCAGCTCCAAAACGTCAAAAGTCACTAATCTCGCTGTCAAATTCACCAATGAGCACATCCGGCGAATGTGCAAATCATTCAGAAATCACAGCGAGAAAGGCCAGAATTGGAGATTACCGACAGAGGGCGAAAACAGAAGCCTTTGCTACAGCAACGCCGGTGCAAGGCAATCTCAAATTTACGTCGAAGGAGAACGCTCCTTGCCAGCTTGAATCGATCTCACTGCGAATGGTGTTAGTGGGGAATGGACAACAGGGGATACGGAACTCGAGTCTTTCACAAGAATTGCTCGTGCAAGAGGAGCAGGCCTTGTGACTGTAATTGGAACAGCCATTCAGGTTTGGGAAGAGAGCTTCGCTGCCATCGGTGTGATATTCCACGATATGCTCACAACTTGACGAGGTGTTAGCTTCAACAAGCTGCAACCGCTCCCTCTTGGATGAACTGCGCCGAAATGAATGACACGCATATCGGTTGAACACGAGCGAAGCTTGCCGACAACGGACTTGAAGCTCACGAAGGACCTAAAGCTTGTGGACTACGGAAACTGGGAAAGAAGGGACGACAGCGAATAAGGGACCGAAGCTCGCGAGGAGTGGACGGGGAGCAATGAGGATCGGGAGAGCAGCAAGGACCGAGCACGGCGTGGCCGAGGATTGGGCGAGAGGGATTTGCTTAAGCTGCGGAAGAGGGAGGAAGAAAACTTGAAAATTTGAAAAATCCTAATTTAATTTGGTGACTTTCTTCAACTTTTACCCAATTACAAATTTTGGACCAAATTAGTTCGATCCTAGTCGCCACAATATGTGCACTGGCAAATATTTAGCTAGCTAGTGAGTTTAGACCCTTATTTGAAATTGACTTCACCACTTCGAACTCGAAAAATAATCTGCGCTAGGCCTTTTTCTTCTTCTTTTTTTTTTTTTTGGAGAACATGACTTTATTTCAGGTCATTATTTGAAATTTTTTTCTATACTTTATATGAAAAATTATGGTTTCTTCCGCTGAGAGAGTCGACTCTATTCAGAATCGATCACAAAGCAAAATAAAGTGTTTATTTGAACGTTTCTCAGCTGACATTAAAAACTATGTCTCATGTGCATCGAGTAAAATTTCATTTCAAAGGTGGAAACTAGACTTTGACTCTTTCAAGAAATTATTTCTCTTTTTATGCTAGTGTTGTAAGTTTTCCCTCATAAAAAAAAATGAAAATTAAGAAAAAAATGAAAGAAGAAAAAACGGTTTGGTTTGACATCAAACCAATACCACAAGAATGGTTTGGTTTGGTTTGGTTCAATTCATAATTGAACTACGGTGGGGTTTAATTTCACTTTTCTTCGAACTGTATTTATGTTGGTTGGTTTGATTTGATGCCCAAATCGCACCGTGCCTACCACTAGGTTTTTGGCACTTGCTAACATCTTGCTGGAAAAAACACCCGATGAGGTTTTAAGAATGATAAAATAATCTGTCTACTAATGCTTACATTCTTGTTTGAAAGATGTACAGATGTTATGCAGATTACGTCTTAATCGAGTTCATCAAAACAGGGAGTGCTTTCCCACTATCGAAGGTGAACAAGATATTATGCTCAAGAGCATCTAAAGGCTGGATGGACTTCAATAAAAAGTCCACGAATTTAATAGAACAAGAAGTTCGTGGATACTTGGATGAACCGTGGAAAAGCGAACAGCTACGTAGAGCTAGAGTTGCAAATATGCTCGAAAGGATCGGAGGATAGTAGGTGAATAACCATGTTTCAATGTATGATGTGGAAAGACTGGATGTAACAGCCGGTAGAGATAGCTCCTAACATCAATAGTGGGTGTGTTTGGGAACTGCTTTGGGGAAAAGCCTTTAAGGAAATGCAAAGGCTTTTGGTCTAAAGGCTTTGGGTGAAATGCAAAAACGGTTTGATAAACTATAATTGAAAAGCACATTCAAAAGCAACTTTTGAAAAATGCCATTTGGTAAACACATATTTGTTGGAAGTCCTTTAGCACAATTAATTTAAGCTTTCTTTTTTTATTTTTTAAAATTGAAAACAAAAATAGTGATTTTTTTTTAAATGTATTTTTGCACTAAGATGTATATATAAAAGAGATACATTAACAAATTTAATGACTATTTTTTTTATATATTTGCACTGAGATGTATATATAAAAGAGATACATTAACAAATTTAATGACTATTTTTTTATATATATTTGCACTGAGATGTTTATATAAAAGAGATATATTAACAAATTTAATGATTTTTTATATATATTTTGCACTGATATATATATATATATATATATATTAACAAATTCAATGACTTTTTTTTATTTTTTTATTTTTGCACTGAGATGTATATATAAAAGAGATATATTAACAAAAAGAAATAGTAAGTTCATTATAATAAACATGATTACATATGCATCAAAGAAATAAATAGGTCTTCATTGAAAATTACAAACATCCTCCTCAAGTATTTACTAAACTCATTGCTATTTGATCACGTAAACGCATCATGTCAAAAAATAAATTGTCATTTGAGGTACCGGCCTTCTCATTTGTATTATGAAGGTCAACTGAATATCCATAATTGGGATCCAAATTTGCTCTTGCAAAATGTCTATCATTGGCGGCATTTCGTCGTATGTAATTATGCAAAGTCATTGCTGCTATAACAACTTTTACTTGCTTTTCAAAGGGGAAATTTGGCATATACTTTAGGATCTTCCACTTCTTCTTCAACACACCAAAAGCTCACTCAATTTCCGATCGCAGCGATGAATGAGCACGGTTGAATACCTCTTGATAGCCTGTAGGGATGGGACCTTGTTGAAATTCTGGCAAATGATATCTAACTTCTTTGTATGGTCCCAAATAACCCATCGAATTTGGATATCTAGCATCTACTAAATAATATTTACCTGCAAAAATATAATATAAATTTGATCAACATGTACCATATTTATACATATTAATGTACAAAAACCATTAATTAACAAACCTGGAAGAGGATGAGGAAATTGCATATCACGTCTCCCTAAAGCTTCATAGAAAATATGAGTATCATGGGCTTGGCCCTCCCAACCAGCCCAAACATAAGTGAATTCCATATTAAAATTACACACCGCTAGGACATTTTGAGTCGTTGTACATTTTCGACCAATAAAACGAATTTGATCTTTTACAGTAACACCGCTGGGATATGAGTGCCATCAATAGCTCCAATACAATCCTTAAAAAAAATGCAAATATTATTATATAATCAAAATTTGCATTTAGTTCTTTCTTTCTATTGAATAATCAAAACATACCTTAAAATATGGATAAAACCTTCCATTATTTTTTTATCTTCTCTGGAACATCCCTAAATTGTCGATCAGCTGGTTGAATCAAATTTTTTCCCATTTCACATACTTTGTCTAATACTAAGCCAAAGTACCTACTTATAGTTTTCCCAGAGCGTTGAAAATGCTCTTGTGTTAACCTGTTACCTATACCATGTCCTAAAATATGAAGAAATATTCCAAGCATTTCTCTAATATCAATATTTCTAGTTCCTTCAAGACCATAATGTGTTACTAAATCATGCATTAAATTATTAAATACAACCTTATTCATCCTAAACATTTGATAGCACCTTATCGGATTAGCATCTTCGCCCATCAACTCTTCTAACCATGCATATCCTGTATATGATGATGTCCTACAAGGTTTTTTCTGACTGTATATTGCTTGATAAGCGATTGTAGTTTGAGTAATTTCCACAAGTTGATTGAATTCCTCTTCCTCTTTCTCATGGATTTCTCTTTCAGGAGAATCGTCCATATATGTTTAAAGTAATAAAACAGTAAGACAAGTGATGAATAATCATCTATCAATGGAACAATTATTTTCCATAATATATATGCAAATTCCACCAAATCAAAATAATATAAACTAAAAACACGTGTCTCACATTAAAACATAATCGAAGAAGAGTTCACAAGTAGTGCAATTTAGCAACCGAAAATAAATCTCTCATTACAACATAGATTAATATAAAATAGCTCAAAGAAATAACTAATATCCTAATGGCGACTATCATGCTCTTCCAACTTATACTTCAGCCACTCAACTTTTTCTTCATCTTAATCCAAGTTCATAAAAATCTGCCTATTATCTTTCTTTTCAGCAAAATGAGAGAGTGCAAAAAGGAACAACTTTCTGTCTTGCTTAATCTCAGGTATGGCTTTCAATGTTTGCACAATTTCTTTGTAAGGATCAAACTCCTTTGCAACCGATGTTGCATTGCTCCTACTCTCAACAGTTGAACAAAGTCTGTCGATTTGTGATGCTAACTTATCAGGTCCGGTCAATTTTTTTCTTCTCTTTCCTCGAGCTTGCTTTGTTGAACTTTCTACCATCCTTTTATTGCTCTTACTTTGACTTGGTTGAGCATTTGTTTCACCTACATCACCCTCTAAAGTATCATTAGTAGATCCTGCACAATCACCAATATCAACTTGTGTGGTCTCAACATTCTCATTATTGCATAAACCTTGTGCAGGATTCCAGGTAACACTTCCAGTAGCAACTATAACCTGGAACATTTGATCCAACAAAGCTTCAATATCTGGATGTATGCCTTTCGTTCGAAATGCTCTAAGCTTAGGATTGGCCTGTTATAATAAAATATTTTTAAAAGTTATATTATAAAAGTTAAACTTACAAAACAAAAAGTAACAAAAGATTAGATAAACACTTGAATTTTTCTCTCCCACTATTCATCACTCGCGTCAATGGTTTTCTTCCTCGGATCCCATCCTAATCCCGTTTCCTTTTGAACCAATTGCTTCCATTTTTTCCACTCTTCCTTTAAATTATCCCACTTGCTCTTCATTTTATTTCTGTCATACCTTTTTCCCCTCAGCTCCTCAAACTTGTTAATTATATCTGTCCATCCATCTCTTTTGTTGCTCGCAGGACGATTGCCTTTTTCAATTTGTTCAATGCATAATCGACAAAAAGTTTCTATATCTTCAGGACTCCAATATGCTTTTTCCTTTGATGAACTTGCCATCTTTCAATAAAATGAATACAAATATATTTAAAAAATGAAAAGAGATGATGTTAACTATAATCACAAAGTAAGGGACACTACAAATAAATTAAAATGCAATTCATATAAACCCATGAAAGAGCACACCAAGCTGGATATGTAAGTGGGGAAAATGAACAAAAACATAAGAAATAGAAATAAAATAACCTGAATTCAAAGTAGGACAATTGACACCTTTTGAGCGAAGAAAGAGGGGAGCACTTCGGTGAAAGAATATGAACAAGGACCGCAGCCTTCTTCCTCGGTAAACTGAGGACCTCTAGAAACTTGCACACTTCTGTCTCTCCTTGGGATGAAGAAATTACACTAAAGGGGAAAAGTCTGCACATCAAAGGAGAAAAACAGAATAAGAGTCAACCAATTCTTCTTCAAGAGAAAGTCCAATCAAAGGAGACATTTTCATAGTGTACTCAGATGAGAACTTACAGGTTATAGCACAGAACTATGACTGCACATAGAGAGTCAATATCACTATATTATACTAATTTTCAACCCTATTTGTCTCTAACGTAATTTTGTTCAAATATTTAACATCTGAAGTTGACAGTATGGCATCATACTAAAAAATATGTAGCAGCATGTAGCATGCATCATTAAGTAAACCGATGCCCAGTTTCATAATCTACACATTCAAGCTTCAAATTAAAAGTAACCCGTGCATAACCACAAGCTATATGCAACCACCATGCACCGCCATCCACAGACAAAGCCATTAACCATCTCTTCAACTAGAACCGACTTGCTTTACAATCTTGTTTTAATTAATCAAAGACACTATCGGATACCGAATTTCTACTTCATCTCATGCCAGGTTTCTCATACACTTGTTTGATGCATTCTGTCATCCATTTTAGCGTATCTTTGTGTTTCATTGATTCTAAAGCACCTCAAACTAGAAACTACTTCAACATATCATTGTACTGTTCAAGAGCAGGAAGCTGTTGATTTCGGCAAAAGATGGATTCGAGCTTACGATTTGCGCAGCTATTTCCCCCCAGATCAATCCTAGTCAAAGCATGACCCTGGATCTGGAAAATAGAGGAACCATACCGCAATCTCTCAATGTTCACCCTTTGAAAATCAACACTCATCTGACCCAACCAACCATCAGAACGCAACCCCTGTGCACTACTTTGTTCAGCAGAAGCCGATTCTGATCAAAATCTTTTTAAGCTATCGGTAACCCAAATCAGCTGAATCTACACATAATTCAGGTACCCAACATGCTTATGAACCCTCTTTCCTCAACGACCACCAGTGACAGAGATCCCCAAACAAATCCCCTCGATTCACCAGTACAATTTCTCTCATAGCTTGAGAGAAGAAGAAGTTTAGAAGGCAGAACATCATCGCCACGTTGATTCCAACAAGAAGCACATAACGAAGAAAGAGAAAAGAAATTGATAAAGAAACAGAGAAACTGAACCGAAAACCCTAAACCCAACTTCAATGTCGACGCCAGAAACCTAAAACCGGAACTCAAATAGGCACGAAAGAAAATGGAATCGAGAACTCATCGAAGCAAAAAAGATATTCCGGTGTTGGGTGGCTAGCGAAAGTGGTGGCCGGGGCTCCGACGGCGATGATGGTGGCTGGGCTTCGACGGAGACGGTGGTGGCTGGTTCCGACATTGATGGTCGGGGTTGGCGGTCGTGGAGGAGCGGTGGAGAAGATCAGGGAGAGAGAATGCCTTCGGATGAGAGAACGTTGCTCCGACGGCAACGATGGTGGTTGGGCTTCGACGGAGATGGTGGTGGCTGGCTCCAACGGCGACGGTTAGGGTTGGCGATCGTGGAGTTGAGAAGGAGCGGTGGAGAAGATTGGGGCGAGAGAACTTGGCTTTCGGACGAGAGAAGCGAGAAGGCAAGTGGCGACGAAAAAAATTAGGTTTTCAGAAGGCAAAACAAAAATTTCCTTTAATGAATCTCCAGCATGCCGAAAATGCTGGAAAGCCCAAGGCAGCCCCCCACCTACCTTGGGCTTTCAGCCTTAAAAATGCCAGCATTTAGCTCAAGTCCCTTACAAAGTTTTATCCCAAACACCATTTTTTTTGCCCAAAGGGCTTTGGACCCCCAAGGGGCTTTGGGAAGTGGTTCCCAAACGCACCCAGTGTAGAGGATCTGTCTTGTGCTTCTATTACTTATATAGGAAGACTTGGAGCCCGTTTGAATCAATTTAAAATTCAAATAAGAGGTAAACTTGAGTTTCAAGGACGGGAGTTCAATCACCAAAAGTTCCGAAGTTGAATCAGAGCAGTTTACCATTTTTATGCAAGCAGCTAGAGGGTCGGACTCTGGACAGAGGCAAAACATCCCATTTAGGGAAACCTCACTTTCGTCGGTGAGAAGAGTCTACAAGCCGGCGGTCGTGCTTTCCCGTCTAATGTCTCTTTGACCACCTTGAGAACTATAAAATGGCTACATTGAAGTTTGGAAGTCTACAAAAAGGATTCAAAGCTTGCTGAAGGATGTTAGAGGAATTGCGAAAGTCTTTTGCCCTCTTATTCCTCTCGCATTCACAAAGCGTAACCGCTTGTATTTGTAATTCTCTCTCAAAGTGCTTTATTGCTTGTTGTAATCAATGATCAGAAAGTATGAAGGAAGAGTCCGCTAGAGGTGCTTGCATTTTAGAAGAGCTGCTTATTTATCTAAAGTTAAAGTAACACCTTGTACTTGTAAACTTATGATCCTAGCTTGATTCATGGCTATTTGTCTAGGAAAGTGGATGTATGCTTAATTATATACAAACCCTTATATATTTTTTGCAACATCTTTTCTCTCTCTTTTACTTATCTATATGATAGAAGCATTAGCCCTAGACTAGTCACCATAAATTTCTTAACCTTGTCTCTACTGTGTATTTACTTGTAGACTAAAATTTGTAATCGCATATGCAATATTTCTTCCCTCCCTCACTCCTAAGCCATCAAATGGGCGGGTTGATTGGGGCGAGAGATGTTTGGGTTAGGTCAAAATAGGTCAGACAATTTTGACCCATTTATATGCAATATAAATTTGATAATTCATACTCGACCTATCTCGTATATGATTTGATCCATATTACTAAAATAGATCCATATTCAATCCAACTTATGAAAATCCGTATCCATCTATTTAACCTACTTTAAGCTCTTCATGTGTGTGTGTTACTTGGATTAAAATTTCGTATCAAATAAAAAAGTAAATTAGCACAACAAAGAAATTACCAGAAAATAAAGAGAAAGATGAATAAAATTGAAAGAAAAGGAAAGAGAAAAAATATAGAAAATCTTTAAAAATTGCGATGACTGTGTTAGTCAAATCTTCGATAAAAAAATCGGCGGATCCCTATCCCGAACGTCAAGCTTGGGTTGGGTCTTTATCATCTATCTCCTCTAGCTTTGAGAAGTGCATGACTTCGGTGAAATGTAAAAAACAAATGAAAAATAGGTCTTGGCTAAAATTACCATCAATAGTAAAGTCGATTTACCATATTGCCATCTCTTGTTATCTGCCGTGCATTCGTCCTTTCATCTACATTTTCCAGAGAAAAATGAAATGCAAAATTTGTTCTGAGTGCATTCCAACTCTTTTTTTTCTTCCTTGATTGGAAATATGAAAATGAGATAAGACAAAATCGTATGTGTTAATGAGCAAGAGGGAGAGAGGGAGGGAGTTCAGGTGAATTGGGTCTAGGCAAACTACGAGCCTATCAACGCTCGTGTTCATTTTAAGCTTTATATTTCTCTATCTATTTATAATTCATTTGCTAGATATTCTGATCTGTATAACGACTCAACTCATCATATATGTGTTAAAGAGGGGGTCAATGACCCATTTTGACTGCTTTACTTCCTCCCTCCCTCTCCAATGGCATACTAAATAGTGTTAAAATCATTAACTTCACTTACCCAAACTAAATGCTTTTCTCAATGCAGGTTCTGAGGAACAATAAAAGATTATTGGTCGGGGCAAAGAAGAACCAACAATTTGATCGATTCTAGAACCTCAAATGGAAATGATCGAAAGAGTTCCTCATCGGTTGCAAGAACTTGACCGGCTTCATGGGGAACTAGGCTAGATCCATACCAATTAGGCTGTTCAACTCTTGGGTTGAAAAGTCTCGTTTGCACACCTCGTCCTTTTAGTTATAAAAGGGCAGCGCTATTTTTACTCTCTATATGACTAGGCCAATTACAACTCATCCGATCGGTGCTCCACTCTGTTCAAGTTTATTGGGCTAATATATTCATCCTACCGAGATCAGTCTTGGATAATATCGAGTGTATTTTAAGACAATTCTTATGGAAGGGCCCAGACCTAGGCAAGGGTGGAGTCAAAGTTGCATGGTCTGACGTTTGCCTCCCAAAGTCTGAAGGAGGCGTGGGTATCCGTAGACTAAGGGAAAGCAATACAGCTGCCATGCTAAAGCACATTTGGTTTTTATTCACAAATAAGGAATCCCTTTGGTGCAGATGGATCCATTAAGTCTTTTTGAAGAATGTAAATTTTTGGTTCGCCTCTAAACCTACAACTTGTTCTTGGTCCTGGAAAAAAAATCCTAGACCTCCGTGGCGAATTCCGCAGCTCCTTTTCTTGGCATGTGGGGGATGGATGCTCGATTTCCTTTTGGTTTGACAATTGGCATCCCAAAGGCCCGCTTAATTTATTATTCTCCAATGCATATATATATCAAACTAGGCTTCCCAAAGGAGCTACTGTTGCTGATTTCATGGCTTTTTCAGACCCTTCTTCGGGTGTTTTGGAAGTGATAAACTCTTGGGCTGACCCCATTCCTCATCTTACTGGTGATCCTGATCGCTTCTCCTGGTTTAGCAACCCTTCTGGCAATTTCTCTGTAGCCTTTGCATGGGACGCTATTTGACCAAGAGGCCAACTGAATTAGTGGGCTACTTTCATCTGGAACTCTTTACTAGTTCCGCGCTACCAATTCTTGCTTTGGTTGATCACAAAAAATAGACTACCAACTCAAGTTCTACTACTTACATATGGACGCATCCCGGCTGTGAAATGCGGGTTTTGCTCTTCTCGACCTGATTCGGTTGACCACTTATTTTTTGGTTGCCCTATTCCTGCTGCCTTAATCATGTTTTGGGCTACTAGATTTAATTTCGCTTGGCGGAATAAATCTTGGGTGGATAATCTGCATTGGGTGATAAAGTACTTATCTGGTGTTTCTTTTCGCTCCTCTCTTGCTCGGTTCGGGTTTGCCGCTACTTGCAATATCATATGGATGGAGCGGAATAACATACTTTTCCGGGGTAGACCCCCTTCCCTCCCGGCCATGAAAGGACATCTTGAAAGAGTCTTAAAGGACAAAGCCTTATCCTTCCATCATGTTCCTCCCACTGCTTCAAATAGAAGACTACTACAAAGCTGGGCACTCAATCCTTCCATTTTAGCGGATTAATCTTCTACTTTGGACATTCGGCTTTTGCGTAGGGTGCTTCTCCTACAACCTTTATTGTTCGGAGGTCCCTTTGAATTCCTAGATGTTGCATTGGAAGATTGGAATGAAGGACTTCGCTCCTGACTATGGCTACCATCGCTTTCTTACCTTCTTGTCCTAGATCGGGCTTTTGGGTTTCTCTTTTGTTTTGCTATTCCCTCTCTAGGTCTCGTGGTAGTATAGCTGGTTCTCTTTGGCTGTTGTTGGCCCTTCTTTTCACCGCTTGGGTTGTCTCCTTTTACCTTGGCCTCCTTCCACTCGCTCTGATTGCTATCTTTGTGAGTGTAGGTTTTTGGGTCCAAGTTCTCGCTGTATAGCTCTATATAGCTTTCTGGTTCTATTCAATATATTTCTTACCTTTACTAATATATATATATACCCTATTATACTAAAAAGACAGAATAGTCCTCAATCATTCAATTGCAAAGTGATAGCGTCATTCCTTTTTTTCTTTTTTTTTTCTTTTTCTATTTAGGATCCAATTGCCATAATTAACCATTTCATGTATTTTGTTTTTTAGTGTATTCTTAGATATTTCTATAACATTTTAATTCTTTGTGTAAAAGTCTCTATCCATGAGTAATGAAGAAAGACAAATTCTATGATATAGTGAAAACTCAAATGTCTCTTTTCTTCATAGCTCACTTGATAACTTATGTATCATTTGTTTTTCTTACCTCAAAAGCTCACTTTCTTGATGAATTTTTTATTTTTAATTTCATTGGTCTAAAATATATACCAAGTCCCTTTACTAAATATATTAAAGAATTTTTTTTTATTTACCATAGGCAAGATACTTTTACACAAAGTGAGTAAAACATTATCAAAGAATCTTGGATTACTCTAAAAATATTATGCACGATAAGACATCTCGATGTCTTTTTATGAACACTATGTAGATGATAATTTTTGTTTATCCAAAATAATGAGATGTCATTGGCTTTGTATAAAAATTATTATTTTATGCAATGTTTTGATTGAATTAAATTTCATCTTTAAAGTTTCTTGAAATTTCTTTTTCACCTAACTAATTTTTATGGAAGTAAAATCTAACAATTAAAAAATATAGTGCCATTTAATATAGATGGAAATTTTTTTCTTTTTGGTAACTAAATCCTTCATAAAAACAGAAAAAAAAAACTTTTTGGTAATTAAATCCTACATAGAAACAGCAAAAAAAAAAAACAAAAACAAAAAGGAAAGTAAAAAAATTCTGGGCCATCACTTTAAATTGTAATTGAATGATTAAAAGCAATTTAACTTTTTGGTAAAGATTGAGTGAATTTAGTCAGAAAATGTGTGGAAATAGCGCCGCCCTTACAAAAACACAGATTTCTCATGCTGATTAACATAAAGATGTTTGTAACTTCTAGACATGAACGCCAATTATTTTCTCTAATGCTGGTTTGATTAGTATCTACATAAGTATGAATACCAAAGTTTCATTTGATCTTCTCCTTTGGGAAGCATCCGTGCTCTCAAAGGGGTTTTTTTTAATCCAACCGTCAATGAACAATATCATTCCTTTTTTTTAATCCAACCGTCAATGAACAATATCATTCCTCATGGAATTGGTAGTCATAGGATCCTGAATAAGTGATTCTCAAGCGTTCATTGGAACCTTTTCAATTGTTTAAGTGCCATGCCACTTTGTATAGAAATTGTATTGCAGTGATAGGACAAAATGTACATAGGTGCAATGTTTCGACAGTAAATGATAACCCAAAGAATCCATAGAAGGCCCGATGCTCTCAACATAGAACAAAGCAAATACAAACAAGCAAGGGGGAAATGATGCAATAAATGTTGTAATTTTCGTATGATACTCATTTGAGTGCCATAACTTTTTTTTTTCAATCATTTGAGTGATATTACTTATGTATGACACTCATTTGATTATCATGACTTTTTTCCCAACCACTTAAGCTTAAAAATGTTTACCACAAGTGATATTCCACATCAGATTTCTCTCACTTGGATGGGTGTTTTCAATAAGTTTTGACATTCAAATGATCCATTCAATGTTCTATTACTCAAGTAATCGTTTTTTAGAAGTTATGGCACTTAAGAAGTCGAAGAAGAAGTTAGTACCCAAGTGAGTAACATACGAAAGTGATGACACTTATTGCATCCTTATCCCTGTAAACAAGAGTAATTGTGATAATGACATTAGTAACAAAACCGAACAACAGTGGAACTTCCTTCTCTTGTCATTTTACTAAAGAAAGTTACATCAAGGCATTATGTACCCAAACTAAGCGCAAACAATCCAAGGGATTCATGATGAGACCACTTTTAATTAACAAAAGTCAAATTAGTGTATTAAAGTGTACCAAGACACAACCGTTCCTTATAAGACCAATTTATCGAGATGGTCTCGTTGTTGCATTAAATTTGTCACATGCTCTGGTTGTCTAATTACGAAATAAGCTTTAGCGTCTGAAAATCTTTTAAAGACAAGAAACACCATTTAGTATCTTGTCTATGAGAGATACCGATCAAAATTATAAGCAAGCACATATGGAAAAGAAATTGACATTATCTCTCAAAACTTGCCCATCCTTTTCATTAAATCTCGGGGAAAACTTAGAACAGCACTATAATGACAATTTGTTGCAAGAGATTATTCCTCTAATCGGAACTCTGTCCTTGAATGGATTTGGATGCCATTCCTTGAGTCCGTTGATTGATCGACATCCACAAGCTCCGTCGAAGGTCCTCCATTCGCACCTCCATTTGGTGCAGCTCTTCCAGGTTGAGCTCTTCAATGGGAGCTTCCCACCATGCGTCATTGCCTTTTCCTTCGGTCAATTGCTTCAACACTTTGTTTCGTGCCTCCTCAACTTTGATTTGATTGATGAGCTCATCGTACTGTTGATTGAGCTCATTAATCCGGGCTTGACGATTAGACTCAACCAAGGCATAAGACCCATCAATGGGTGGAGGGTTTCGGTTGAGGAACTGATTGGCGACTGTATCTACGGATGGATGAGCAAAAGAAAATGGATTTCCGGAAGGAGACAGTACTACTACTCCCATCTCTGCTCTACAGAGAGTTACAAGCTCACTTGCTATTTTATAGATACCGGATCTACGCTTTGAAAATGTAATAAGCCTCCTATCCTCATTTTCAATTCGTTTCATCTCAATTCTTTGATGCTCTCTTGTCTGTTTTCCTGCCATAATCAAAGAAAGTAATCTAAGGCAATTGGAAACGAGTAAAGTTGTGATATTGGCAGAGAGAAAATGCACGTATTTATATGCGTATATGAATGTCAAATTGAGTATGATAATCTCTTCTGTCATCTCCTTCCACGAGACAAATTTAAAAATTCTCAAGTTTATCTTATGGCATGTTCGATTTTGTTAATATGTATCAAGACTTTCTTTGTATTTCCTTTTAAATTAATGGTTTTCCAATTAAATCGCTCAATTGTATTGTGTCTCACCATAATTCCCTTTGAAGAATTCTCTAGATTGAGTAAATTATAATGAAATAGACAGACAAAAGTTTGTATTTTGAGTATACCATTCAAATATGATCTCCGCAGGCATCATAAAATTGAGCATAACATTAATTGGGAAAAGTTTTGCAAAATACAAGATTTAATACCAACTATTTTTTTTAAATCATTGTTTGATATTTTTAGAGTTAAATATAAAATTGGGTTTAAAGATACTGAAAATCTGTTAAAGGTAAGATCTGGAAATACTTCAGGTTGGAACGTAGGAATCTGGTCTAACATTTTCAAATGTAAAAATAACAACTTAATTTGACAATAAAAAACGAAACTAAATGGCTAGTTGAAATAAAAATTATGATTTAAAAGCATATTTTTGCATTACTTGGGGACTATGTTTTTTAACAGTAAACTTATTGTCACAGGCTATTACATATAACATGAAATTACTCTCGTGCGAAACTATTGGGACGCCAAGAACAACTAAGCATACAAAACCAGTTTGCATTTGGCAGATCATCTTTCTATTAATGAACAATCGCAAAGTAATGCTTTTCTCTTCCCTCCATCCAAAAAAGGGGGAGCCGTCTTTGAAATACTGATAAGGTAAGCTATATGTATCTTGATATATCATACTTGAGTTTGTTATATTTTCCAGCCATTTAAAGTAAGCTATATGATTCTCTCTTACCGTCGCCCTTCTCTCTCGACATGCAGAGTCCATTGTCTACCGTCATGATAGTTTGCCCTAACTAACCCCAATCTGAAGATGTTCCCACAAAATCCATCGCCCCTTCCTTCATGCCCTCCTTTACTTTGACATTCCCCCTAGTTATCTGCCTTTCACTCCCTCGAAATCCCTTGTAGTTACAATGGATATAGCCTCCACTGTGTGGACGCCTTCGACTTCCAACCGCATCTGCTCGTGACCGATTTCTTCTTCAGGGATCTACAAGCTCCGGTCTGGGGGTTCGTAGCCATTCAATTCCTTTTCTCCTTGCTCCACCTCTCCGGCTCTAATTTCCGCCTCGACACATCTCTCTTATCCTCGCAAACCCTCTCCACCCTTGTTTCATTGCATGCTGCATCTTTTTCAATCTCGCCTAGTCCATATCCTGTCCTGAGCCTCGATTTCATGGATGAGAAGGACTTGGAGGAAGATTCACGCCTTGCTGCACTCTGCAACAGGTTGGGTGACTTTGCTCTGCTCATGAAATTGAAGTTTGGGATGACCTGCTGCCGCTGGAGAAGATCGAGGAATGCAAGCTAATCTTAGTCGGTAAAATTCTCTCAAACCCCTCGATAAACTTCTAGGCATTACAAAATACTCTCAAAAAAGCATGGCGTACAGAACAGGTAGAAATCACACAACGCGACACTGGCCTATACATTGCAAAATTTAAATCTGAAGAGGATAAATAGAGAATCGTAGAGGGAGGTCCGTGGTCATTATCTAGTCACCTAATTATTTTAAAGCCATGGCTACATAATACGCCTTTGCATTGTTTTGATTTGTCCACATGTGCTTTTTGGGTTCAAATATTCGGTCTACCACTACAATGGTGCGCAGACCAAATGTTGAGTAAAGCAATTAAACATGTTGGGAGAGTAATTGAAGTCAAATTAGACACAAAGGAAGGTTCCTACTTCAAAGTAGGTAGAGCTCGGGTGGAAATCAACCTAAGGCAGACTTTAAAAACAGGGCACTTAATTCGCATCGACGGAAAAAACTATATGGCTAGACTTTTGATATGAACGTCTCCCATATTTTTGCTATTCATGTGGTAGGCTAGGCCATTTTGCCATGTATTGTCAGGAAATTCCCTTTACTGAAGCAAAAATGGCAGGCAAGGAAATGATGGCCTTTGGCCAATGGCTACATGCAAAAGTTAAAGAACATAGTCCTTATTGGCTAACCTTTTATGGTGATCAAGAGAGATCTGCAGAGACAGAGGAAGTGATACCATAAACCCCTCCTTCCCTGACAACTAAGGCCCCTGCGCTCCCCTCTACTGAAGATAATACTACAAGAGGTATCAATGATCCCACCATGCCATATGGCCTCAATGGAAAGACAGCAGGGCAATCCTCCATAGGTGCATTGACCCCTGCCATATCTAAACTAAAGGGTATACAAGATTTTTATATGTCTGATAAAGAGCAACGACGGGCGACTATGCAACTATTAGCAATACCTCAGTCAGATCGAAAGGGTGAATAGCGTCCGCAACAACTTCACTTGAGTTCCATGTTTCCAACATCTTCCAAAGAGGCTCTAATTTATGTACCTGCAAAGTTAAAAGGAATTCAAGATCAGCACACGGACGTCCCAACACCCAAAAAAATGAAGCAATCAAGACTACCGACTAGAGCAGGAACTTCCAAGAAGTTAAAGAGATATAACCCATATGAATCTAGAGCTCATATTACAAAGGATTTGGATAAAACCCAACTAATGGACACTTCGATACTCACTGTAGAAGAGAATAGCAAATGGGTTGTGGTGGCTTGTCCTCAAAAGCCACCAATAGAAAAATGAAGTTCGTTAGTTGGAACTGTCAGGATCTGGGTTCTTCCCTAACAGTTCAAGCCCTTAAGGACCTCGTGGCCAAGGAAAGACCCAATTTGGTGTTTTTGATGTAGATCAAGAATAGATCGGAGATGCTCACAAAAACTATAGCGGCGGCTCAAATTCACAAATTCTTATTTGGTTAATCCTATTGGCTCGACAGGGAGTCTGGTCATATTCTAGCAGGCACACATCTCTCTCAATGTGGTTCAATCACAACAGGACTTCATAGATTTGATATGCAATGATTCAAGGAACAACATACCTATACGTGTGACTTACATCCATGCACCAACTGTGTTTTGGCTTTGACAACAGCTTTGGACTGACCTTCGACAAATTGCAAATTCCAACTCTTCACCTTGGATTTGTGCTAGTGATTTTAATGAGATAACCTCTCACTGGGAGAAGGTAGGCACAAGGTTAGCAAATTTTCACCGTATGAACCCCTTTCAAGAGGTACTACATGATTGTTCCTTAATCGACATGGAGAGTAAGGGATGCGCGTTCACCTGGACAAATAATTGTGCGGGTGATGACATTGTTAAGGAATGATTGGATAGGGTTCTCTGTAATCTGGATTGGTGACTCACCTTCCCAGAAGCTGAGGTGTTTGCTTTACCAGTGGTGGGGTCGGACCATAGTCATTTATTATTAAATACTAAAGCCCTTTTGGTCAGAAGACGTAGGCCATTTATCTTGAAGCCTTCTGCTTACAAGATCCAGACTGTAGGATGATTATTGCCAATGCATGGCACATTGCAACTAGCTCTGGTTTTGATTTGCCACATAAATTAAAGTTTGTCAATTCAGCACTTGCCCTGTGGAGTCGCGAAAAGTTCTCCAAGGCCAAAAACATAATATCAGACTTGCAACTTCAGCTACGACAAATTACAAATCAAATTGATACTCAATCTGATAAAATGATAGCAACCAAAATCAAGACAAAGATACATAAACTTTGGCATTAAGAGGAGCAATATTGGGCTATGAGGTCAAGGATTAATTGGCTGAAATGGGGCGACAATAACACAAGATTCTTCCATGCAACTACCATCCATAGGAGACAAAGGAATAGAATAAGAATGCTGCTGGACGCCAACCAAAGATGGGTGAGAGACGAGGAGGCTTTGAAGGAGATGACGCAGGATTTCTACTCTAACCTCTACAAAACAGTGGGCTATCGCGACTACGATCCCGTCCTTGCTCAATGCCCAGGTATAGTTACCAATGACATGAATTCCATTCTAATAGCTAAGGTAACTAAAGAGGAGGTTTGCCTTGCAACATTTTAGTTGGGCACTACAAAAGCCTCGGGCCAGGATGGTTAGAACGGTTTGTTTTACCAATCTAACTAGGACACACTTCAGGATGAGTTATTCCTTTCAATTCAAAATTTCTTTCAATCAGGTGTGCTGCCTTTGGACCTTAATAACACTATTGTAACTCTAATACCAAAGATACCACTACCCGAAAGTCTGGACCATTACCGTCCCATTAGCCTATGCAATTATGCCTATAAAATCATATCCAAAGTCCTCACCAATCGGCTAAAGCCCTTACTTCCTGACCTAATATCTACATAACAAACTGCTTTTGCTTCTATATGACAAATCAAGAACAACATCCTCATGGTCCAAGAGATTCTCCATCAAATAAAGATACAGAAATGACGAAGAAATTTTCCAGTGATCTTAAAAATGGACATGCAAAAGGCATACGATAGAGTGGAATGGGATTTTCTAACGACTTATCTACTCAAGCTAGGCTTCCATCTTACCTAGGGTCAATGGGTTTCGTAATGTATCTCAATAGTGTCTATCAACATAAAATTCAATAACGAGCAGCTGGAGTATTTCAACCCAACGCACGGCCTTCGACAAGGCGACCCTTTGTCCCCTTATCTGTTTATCCTGCTGGCAAATCTCCTATCAACCCTCATCCATCAAGCCATCAATATGGGGGAACCTAAAGGGCATCAAGCTAAATAGGGCGTGCCCTACTCTTTCCCACTTGTTTTTCGCTGATGATGAAATTTTCTTTTTAGATGGCACAATTAGGGAATGTCAAAACCTGGCTAACATATTGAATTAATACTGCCTAGTCACGGGACAAGAAATTAATAGGAATAAGTCAGATATTTTCTTCAGTAAGGACTGCCCTATGTGCCTTAAGGAAAACTTGGCTAGAGAAATTAGAATCCCTGTGCTTGATAGAACAGTTAAATACCTAGGCAATCCTTCTGATTGGGTACGGTCCAAAAGAGATATGTTTGCTTGGTTTTTGGGTAGAGTGAATAACAAGTTGGAAGGATGGAAGGAGAATCTTATTTCCAAGGGTGGAAAGGAAATCTTGATTAAGACCGTTGTGCAAACAATACCTCAGTGTACCATGTCCGTTTTTAAAATTCCTATATCTATTTGCAAATCTATTGAAAAGAAGGTTGCTCAATTCTAGTAGTAGAATGATTGTCGGAAGTCAAGGGTTCATTGGAAACAATGAGATGTTTTAGGAATGGGTTTCCGAGATCTAGTCACCTTCAATAAGGCAATGCTTAGGAAACAAGCATAGTGCTTATTACAACAACCTTCCTCCCCTTGGAGTAAACTGTTTAAGGCTCTTTATTTCCCATCCAAAGACTTCATTTATGTGGATAGAGGAGCCCGCCCTTCCTAGGGATGGCAAAGCCTATTGTTAGGAAGGGAGGCAATCTTACTTAACCTTCAATGGTCGGTTGGCAATGGAACTCAAATCAAGACACATGAAGACCGATGGCTACCACGAGAAAGAATCGACGGCCCAGCAACAAGAGAGGAAACTGTGTTGGTGGCTGAACTATTGGAGAATAACTCAAACAACTGGAATGTGCCTATTCTAAATCAAATTTATGATGCACCAACAATTCAAAAGATACTGAGAATTCTAGTTAGAGCTAATTTTGCAACAGATCGTCTGGTTTGGACAGCCACAACCCAGGGGCAGTACATAGTTAAAAGTGGTTATCTTTCAATCAGAAAAGCAGCACCAAGAGCAACTGATCATCAAGCCTTGTCTTCCTATCAAATACCCCAACTCCTTTGGAATAAAATTTGGCAGCTTAAACTCACACCTAAAGTTTGAATTTTTCTCTAGTCTATTTGCCATAATGCATTACCAACCAAAGACAACCTCTTTCGTCGACGGATCATCATTGATCCGATATGCACATTATGCCATAACCAACTACCCGAGACGATTGAACATCTTCTCCTACTTTGCCCATGGACTTATAGAATCTGGTCTCACCCTTGTATTCGCATTCAGATTGTTGCAACAGACATACATAGAGTGGAAGAGTGGATAGCATATCGTATCATTCATAGAAAGACCTCACCTGATCTGGAGACTATCGTTGTGGTATTCTGGCAGATTTGGAAGGCTCGAAATAGGTCCATTTTTTGTCGACAAAGGCCAGATCCAAACCTTGTTGTCAATACTGCTCTTGCTCAAGTCAAAATAGCTTAGAACCTCACTCATCTCTCAAACGGACCAGGAAGCAACCCCTCTAACCATGGCAACTTTTGGTAGGCCCTTGATCCGGGCACATTGAAGATCAATATTGGTGGGTCTTATAACATAGATAACATAGAAGAATCTATGGC
The DNA here is from genome assembly GCA_016097545.1 of Eucalyptus victrix. Classification (NCBI taxonomy): domain Eukaryota; kingdom Viridiplantae; phylum Streptophyta; class Magnoliopsida; order Myrtales; family Myrtaceae; genus Eucalyptus; species Eucalyptus victrix. The sequence goes on along the minus strand of CM027839.1, from coordinate 42,818,999 downwards.
ATTTATATGCCAAGATCACTCTGGGAGAATGCGAGAAGGCTTTACCAAGACTGTTGCTGCTTCTTCGGCCTTGCAAACCAAAACCCAAGCGCTAATCATCACCCTGCACCACCTTTTACAGCAAGGCAAAATTGAAGCGCCTCTCCAGATTGATTCGGATTGTCTTCTATTGGTTGAGTCCATCCATGGGAGATCCATACCCTGATTGGTGAAGCTACCTCTCTCTTTCGTCGCTTCTCTCATCTTCGAATTAGGTTTTGCAAACGAGAAGCTAATTTTGTGTCACGCCCCAATCCTCGGGGATGTGCCCATCCTTATTGTTGGTCGATTTTTAAAGTGCGATATCCCAGTACTATGTATCGCCGACCCTTTCATTGATAATACGCATGTGGAAGCAGTTATAAATCCCCAGACAATAAAACGATGGGATAGAAAAGTAATGCCATATTTTTCATATTGAAATCCACAACCATACTTTTATACAGAGCATAATTCAAAGAGCTTCACAAAACTAATCATAACTTTTTAGTCTCAGTCTATTCACATATATACATGGTTCACAAAAGAGGACGAGATCTCACTCCTCATCTAGATAGTTGTTGACACCTAAATTTTGGCGACCCGTTTAGTTATTTACTGCATTAAAAAATTAGGGGTTAATTTTATCCCTAAAAAAATAATTAATTGCATAACATATAGATTTAGGTGCATTTGCATTGTTTGCATTTGATCAGCGGCGGACGAGCTTCACCTTTACGAGTTGACAATTCAGCATTTTCAAATTATTCTTCCAATATTCGGTAATTATTTCATATATTCACATTAGGCGATATATTGCAGAAGATTGGAAGTTTAAGCATGAAATATCAAGAAGAATATCACACGTGGGGGTATTTTGAGCGATATATTCTATGTCTCAAGACAAGAAATATTTCATAATCAAAGGAGATTTCATGCGTGAGCTGAGAAAGGAAGTGAAATAATTCACGAAAATCAAAGTTATTCACCTATATAAGAGCCACGTACGGAGAAGATAAAAGAAGGCCACATACGTTGAATATACAGCCACAATAGAGAAATACACTTGAGGAATAGAGAGAAAAAGGGGGAAAAGAGCCCTCTCTGCGAACAATCCTTGGCCGGGACGCTCATCTTGCTATCCTGGATTGTCATCACTCGCTACCCTATTAAGCCACAACGCCCCCATCGCTGTCCGCGGCCTCCGTGCACCGTTGCTGAATTTTCAACGACGACCGCTCGAGAGTCGTTCATCAACGACTTTCACTTCCGGTTTTTTTTTTAACGCCCACGGCATCACTTCAAGAGCAGCCTTCATCCGCGATCTCCATCGACATCTGGCTCATGCGCGACACCAAGCTCGTTAACGGACCGAATCAAATCGTCCAGTGGACTCCAAGAGGTGATTTTGGGGATTATTTAATTGCCTGGTCAAAGTTTTGAAAGTCAGCAATATTGGGAGCGATCCACAAAGAAAGGGAGTCAACGTAGGGAGAATAAGGGAGCATTCTGGAAGACCTTCACTTCCCATCTACTTCTTCACGGGTGCAATAGATCTTGCCACGTCTATTGTCATGCATGCACTCCTTGGTTTTTGATTTCGGTGAACGCAGCAAATTCTCGAACCAATCGAAGCTCATCAATTTTTCGAAGATTTCCTGATGTTTGTCTCCAGTTTTGTCGCCGCCGCTGACCACCGCTTGGAATCCCCTTCGTTGTCGCGACTTCCGTTCGCTGCCGTTACTCCTTTGACGACCAATAGTCTCGTGACAAGCTGCAATTTCCTAAGGACGAGCTGTTCTAATCTGCACCTGTGACACAGCAAGCCGACCCCTACGTCGTTCATTGTTGTCTCCAAGTTTCAGCAAGCCAGCCGATCTGCTCTTCGATCCGACAACCAGACGAGATCCACGCCGCTGCCTTGACGCCGACAAATCTGTTGTACCTCGACGAAATTTCTGTTTTTGCAGGTCTACTGGAGAATCATTGGTATCGTTGTTCACAAACAATCACAAGCAGCCACGTTGTTGTTGTTGTGAGTTGAGACGCTAGTCGAGAACCACGAACTATTGCAAAGTAACCCATCGTGGTTCACCACGAACCATTGCTGCTCGCCATTGCCCTGTCACCGTCGCTCCCCGTTGTCGAGGAGTTGACTGCGATCTTGTCCGATTGCACTTGGTCCGAAATTTGGGAAGAATATCATCAAATTAGGTAAGATGCACATCTAGTATATTTGGATATTTTATTACTTAATATATGTCTATTTATATCTAGTTTCATATCCATGAGTGATGGACATAACTTTCAATTAGGATTTATTTCCTAGTTCGCAACCGCATATCGATTTTTTATTCCATCTATAAGGCTTTAGATGGAATAATTAATTACGCGGGAATAAAATTGATATCTTGATCTTTAAGGCTTAAGATCAATTTATCGATTTTATTAGCAAAATAATCAAGTTTGATTTAGATATTGTTTCCTAATTCGGACGATGTGTGATATCTTTGATAATTCCGAATGATTTTGTGCTTATCTTTTAATTGTTTTATCTATCCCGAAAATACAAAAAAAGATTGCATTTGCATATCATGTAAGATTATATTTGATATCCTATATAGAATTGCATGATAGAATAGTTAGATACATTTTTAATTATATTAGAATGCATGTTTAGATGATATCTAGGTTAGATAATATCTTGGAATTAAATTGCATGTCAAGATAAATTTCTAAGTTAAGATAGGATTCAGATTAGTCTATTTCCTAACTTAAAATAGATAATATCTCACTTTAGTTAGATTTTTATTGTTAGTTATTTTTAATTACGAATAATTATTAAAAAAATACAAAAAATCATGCGCGTATCATATAGAATTAGATTAATGAAATGCACGCCATTTAGTGATTCTTGCTAGGTCAATTTAATTAGAAATTACATGTCACTAGGATTAGGTCATTTAGTTAATATCGCATTGCATATTGCATGATTTTCATTAATTAAGGGAAAACAAAAAAAAGAAATTGTGTGTTAATTAGAAACCATATCGAGGGTTGTTGATGTGGATTTTAATTTAACATTGCAGATGCTTTTGTTGCTTGGAGGTAAGTTTTTGCAATTTATTTATTGTTTATTTGAGTGTTAAATTGGTGGTTTGTGCACGCGCATGATAACCTCACATGTTAGGGAAATAGATTTAAAATAAACCCAAGCTGCTTGCAAAAAAACATTTTTTCAAAATAAAAGAAATGGTACCGAAAGGGCGTTAGAGAAATTTAGCGTAACCAAGTCCCCGTACCCAAATCTCTAGTTCGTAGGAATAAAGTAAATCTCCCGTTACTTTATTTGGGTTTCTAATCGACCCACCAAGAAATAGATTAGTGGCGACTCCTGATTGAAAATCATTTGCATGTTAAGAACTTGAACCTAAGTCGCGAATTGGTATAGGCTTGGGAGAGCCCGAGTTAAGTTTAGGCTTAACAATCCATTAGCCAAAACCCTAGGTGGTTCAACCCCGAAAAAAATTGGTCGCGACAATAGTCAAGATCAAACTGATCCTCCTTCAATTCTTCTCCACTCAGCTCGTTTCTTTTAAACTCTTCATCATCTTCTTTAAGCTCATCCTTGGCTCCAGATGCCGGCTCATCCTCACATGATCTAGGGGCCTGAAATATTATTCCACAGCCGGGATGAGACTATGTCTCAACAAGTTCTACCCTCTAAGACCCGATTAGTAAACTAATACGCTATGTGGGCTGCCTATGCACACACAGGTCAAAGGACTTACTTTGGCCTCAGATTCCACTTGCATATTAGCATAGTTCAATAGGCACCCAAGCAATCACATCACAGATTGATATCTCGATCAATCGACCTAGTCGATTTCATATTCACAAGACCACTTCCGGTCATTTCTACTATTCCAACTCAACTCCCAAATATGAATCACGGTTCTTACGACATAGCTTATTTATAGGTGGTAATCACAGTTCCACCAAGCAACTTTCTTAGATTTAGTGGCTTTACGATCCCACCCGACCCTTTTAAGATTCAATGACTTTATGGTTCCACTCAACCCTTTCAAGATTCAATGGCTTTATGGTCCCACCTGACCCTTTCAAGATTCAATTTAGGAATGAATCTTAAAATCGCTCATAAATTACTTTAGCACCAAATAAAGCTCAATTAAATAAATGGGCTACACCACGACAATCATCAAGAAAATCCGGTCACCGGCCATCCCGGTTGAATTTTTGGAAAAATAAATAATTAAATAAATAATTATTAAAATCCAATTTAGGCCCATAATGCCGAATTGGATGCTGAAACGAGCTCGGAAAATTACCGAGAATCGTTTGATAAATAATAGCACATTTCTACTTGCTAATAACTAAATCTAACCACCTAACATACATCGGTAAGTCACTAATTAATTGCTCTAATCTAATCTAACCACTTAAGTGCACTTAATTAAATCTAACCAACCCTTAAGCATAATTAGCAAACTAGGAAAGCATTAATGAGTAAAACTCACTTGATTAAAAGCGAAAACCGAATCACCGCGACGGCAATGTGACAGTGGCCGAAATTGGGCTTTCGACGACACCAGCGGGCTTGGACCAGGCCGTAACCTCGGGCCCAACAAATCTCAGCCCAATTGAGATTTGTTCCTAATTTTGGGCTGGACTTGCTCTTGGGCTGGTTGCAGTTAGGCCTTCTTCGTGGACTGGGCTTGCAACAAAGCTGAAATGGGCTTATCTCCATTGGACTTGGAGACTGCTGGAGATGGATTAACTTGCTGGGCTCGTGGACTGAATAAGCCAAGCTTCAAGGCTGAGTTGAAATTCTACTAGGCCGAAGAAAATCATAATGGGCTCGCTGCGATCGGTCCACAAGCAAAAGAAAATTGAAGCCGCTGGATCCGTGGTTTCAGTCTTCACGCGAACTAAATGAAAGAAATGGCGAGGGGCGCTGGAATCCACTGAGGCCAAAGGGACACGTGAGCTGCAGATGGTGGTGAGGAGACATGGATGGAGGAGCAACTTCGCTTGGGCCACGAGAGACACACGGCAGCTTCAGTCTTCGAAATTCATGGTTGCTACCCAGTCAACCGAAGGCTCTGCTTGTTGCTGGAGTTCACCGCGAGCTGGCGAGAGAGGCATCGTGAAGATGGGTAGTGGAGCAGACGATCGTGGAGCTGAGGGATGAAGGACGAGTGGCAGATGGGAGACAACGATCGCAGAGACTGCACGCGGGGAAAGGCTTCGCTGGACTGGAATTTGACCAAAAGCAATCGAGCAAAAGTTTAACAAAGAAATTGAAAGTGAAGCCAAAGACTGGGGTTGCCGCACAAAGGGAAAATCGAAGGAAAGAGAGGGGTTATCCGGTAATGATGAGAGAAAGAGAAAGATGGATAGAGATGAGAGGTGAGGCCTCCACCAAGGCTTGATATTTTGCAAAAATATCAATCAAAAATCACTCTTGGCCATGTAAAAATACTTGGCCTTCAATAGACCATCAAAATGATCCTCATAACCTCTCAAGTAGTCCAATAATGCTAGGGTGAGGGGATGTTACGAATTTCTCAAGGTCTTGCTTCAATTGCTCTTCCATTCTCTCTTGATTTATTTTCAATTGGCCACCATAATTTCAATTGGTATATCAATTATCAAATTGATAATTTTTCTCACCCAATCACCCATCTTGCATCTCAATTTTTGCATCCAAAAACCATCTTCGGCAATTTATGCACTAAAACAACCCGGCGACGACTTTTTTCTAAAAAGTGTTAGTTGTCGAAAAAAATCTTCTCGAGACCGAGTCGATACTCTTAAAATTTATTTGACATGACAGAAACTTCAATTTCTGAAATCGGACTTGAATTCGCAGTTAATTTCCATTTGGCGCGTTTTTAGCATAACCTAGACTACCGGATAGTTTTCAGAACTTTTTAAAGCAAATGACCCGTGGTCGATTTTCTTCGAATCACAATGAACCTACTCGACTCAATGACGACTCTCAATTGTTGTGAAAATCTTGAGGATTCAATTATGGACACAGGGTACCAAAACGACAATAAAATCATATTAGTATCGATTGACGAGAATTTTCCAATTTAGTGGAGTCACCCACGATCAGCCGCATATCTCAGTCGAACAGACCTATCTCTGATTTCAAATCGATTTTTAACTGTGCCGTAACGGCCTCTAAAGATAAGCACAATCGAGAAGCCGATTCCTGATCGAATTTTCAAGTCTATTGCCTTAAAATTTCTTAATGGCTTACCCTGATAGTTTAGTTATCTCGAGAGTGATTGGCTCTGAGAATAACCCTATGAACACGTTAATGAAATGCCTGATAAATTCAGTAGAAAACAGGTTGAAAAAATTCAGGATGTCACGTTTTGCAGCAGGCTAGGTCGCAAAAGCCCATAGTAAGGGCTCTCTTTTATCTAATTGGGCTGACCTTCCTTGCCCTCCTCTCTTTGATCTTCTTCTTTCGGACGCTTTAGCAATAGGTTGTAATATTGTTTCCTGTCAATAGCTATTTCCTTTTTTTCCAAAAATACTAAGCTATATGATTCATTAGAAAAATTGCCCCACTAAGGAAACTGATGTAATTGCTACACCAAATGAGTTTAATTTGTTTTATTTGCTATTGTATTTGGTCACAATTTGTGTATATGCTAGTTTTATTCAAGAATATTACTCTTTTCTTTTATAAGGAAGATTCTTTGAGATGGGTTTTTCTTTTGCCATTTCAATCTAAAGATGGATATGTCCATATTATATTTATGTTATGTTTATATGTATTTGTCCAATTTGAAAATGTGACATGACAAATAGAAGTATATATCATTATGGATATAAGTATCTAAATCAAGATTTAGAGAATGATTAACATTACAATGTCTATGAAGATCAAGATGACTAAAATATCTATGCATTAAGATATGAAGTGGAAAACAAGAAAATAGGTTCTTTTTTCCTATTTTTGCATGATTTCTATGCAATGTTCTTGTGAACTCCATGTTGCCCCTTATTTCATCCAATAACTTTCATTAAGCCTAAAACAAAGAAACTTATGCAATTGATTTGCAACTTTGGAAAAATAAATGCCCACCGAACGTATAAGTTTTGTCACCACCCAGATTCCCAAGCACGAGCACATGATAAATTTGCGACGTCCCAGGACACGTCACCAACCCATTCATTTTATTGCACATGCGGAAGCGAATAAACAACCCCTGACAACAAACGACATGAGATAGAAAAGCAGGAGAATCATATCAACCAAAACACTTTTATAAGCGAGCTGAGTTTATATACAAAGGTCTACGAAAGATTGGCTTTCAAAAAAGGAACTGTCCTACGACCTACTAGTCGGACACGTTCACCAATCCTTCGGACCCCATAGGCTTCAGAGGCACTGGGTCCTCCATAGCACCATTGGGAGGATCAGTTGCACCCTTGCCAAAAGCAACATTGACAACCACAACGGGGATCTCAAAACCTTAGAGGGGACCCACTCTGTATTTATTGAGTTCATGGCGAAACCACGCCCTGAATCGATGAGGTACCCTCTCAGATAGGCCCTCATCGATCCAGATGATGGTCACGACCAACTAATAGGCTCAATGACTACCAGGGACAATGACGTCTATACCTTGCTCAGTTATAGCCCGCAGCTGCCCAAAATGTTCTAGAGGAACCGCCATCTAAGGACCTGAAAAGATTGAGCCCACGACGGGGTGAGACAATGTCTCAACAAATTCACTCTCTAAATTCCAACTATGAAGGAAATACACATAGTCACATAATCACACAACCACAAAGACTTACTTCGTCTCAGATCCTTCCTGCATGTCAATACAATTCATATCAGAGACATAAACAATATTCATACTCAATCAATTGGAACACCACAATTCATCTCTCAAACAGCCATAGGGGTCTCAATAATAAGGCCAAATTGTTATGACATGTCACATTCTATGCTACACAATTTTGTCTCATAATCCGGTGCGTCAATTGAACACAACATGCATTACAATTGTTAATTACAGCGACACATGGGCACGGCCTACTCAACGCTCGGCGGTCTTCTAGCGTAACTAGGTATCGTCTCTCCCCCATTGAGCACGACTACATCACTATGTCGGCGGCATTCCACAAAGGAGCATCGGTCCAGCCTCTATTGCGACCGGCATCCATTGATAGGGCATCCCATATAGGGGCACGTCCAGCTTAACAACCCAAGACGGGATCTCATAACTATTCATGCACCCATCCAATTCCCGACCAAGACATCGTGCTTTGCACTCAAATGTCACAATTAAAATAACGTACTTGGCCCATTTTCTTTGTATTAAAAACACACGGTAAAATAATCGTGCGTTGGTACACAGTCGATTTGAATCAGAAAAACTGATATCCTCCCTTTTAAATTCCCACAGTTTGATATAGTCTTTAAAACCATTTTCGGTGACAAAACTCGACACTTGGGATTTTCTAATTAAATATCAAAATTTCACAATTTTAGAATAAATAACCAAAATTTCAATCACCACTCAATTTGCACAATTTAACACTCAATTGCATAAACTAAGCACATCATTGCAATCAACACGAAATTCCCATCACCAGATATTCCGATCTAATTTTCGGAAAATAATAAATAATTAAATAAATACCAAATTTAATTAACTAATGCAAATTAAATACCATAAATACCAACTTATGCCAGAAATACTAATCTAACCACCTAAATGGGCCTAGAAAATTTCCGAACATATCTAGATAAATAATACTGTCTATCCAACCCTTTATCAATCTATTCTAACCACCTAACATGCACAATTGAATAATCAAATCACTAATCTACACTAACTAACCACCTAATCTCTAATTAGCCTAAACTAATTATCCACTAAGGGTCATTAACTCCCTAAGCAGAGTTTAGCAAGTAAACTCACCAGTTTAATGGGCTGGTGAGTCCACGGTGATGGCGACGCAGAGGCGAGCGATGAACAAGCCTGCGGTGACACCAACAGTGTCACGCCCTGATCCTCGAGCATGCACCCATCCCTCAACTAGTCGATTAAAAGTGACGTCCTAGGATGCATCACCGACCCATTCAATTTTTAGTACACATGCGAAAGCAGATATAAATCTCCAGACAATAAAGCAATGGGATCAGAAAGTAGGACCAATTTTTCACAAAAGACCTTTTTTTATAAACATAGGTTTATACACATAAGCCTACAAAAATGAATTGGCTTTCAACAAAAGAGAAATGCCCTAGGACTAACTAGTCGGACATGCTCGCCGATTCTCTAGGCTTCACCTTCTAACTTCGGGCCTCGGGTCCCCCACCGATATCAATTAGGGACCTGAAAATGGTTATATAATAACCAGTGAGAGAATGTCTCAGCAAGTTCAACCCTCTTAAGACCTGATTAGAAAGCAAATACACCCTAAGGGCTGCTTAAGCACACCACGAGTCAAAAGACTCACCTTGGCCTCAATTCCACCCTGCAAATCAGTATCATTTATAGATGTCTCAAATCACATCAATCAATCAATTCATAATATCATATCAAATCATTGATCAATCGATTTAGTCGATTACATGTCATCTCAACCCTTTCTTGGTCAACTCATCTCATACTATCTATAAGTCCATCCATATCAGGACTGCTCACTACTAAGTTGATAGATAGATAATATAGTTCGCTTTTGAGATGATCGGGTATACTGCTCTCTGTTAAGCTGCCATATCGCCCGTAGGCTGATAAGTATATCGACAATGCTTAATCTAAGCTAATAAGGTATACTGTTCTCTACTAAATTGACATATCGCTTGTAGGCTGATATAGTATACCAATATACTGCTCTCTGCTAAGCTGACATATCGTCCGTAGACCAATATAGTATACCATCCCAATCATACAACCAATCAACCTTTTTTTTTATCGTTCCCAATAAAATAGTCGTATGTGGGTACACAGTCGCCTTAGCCAAAATATAATAATTTCGCTTTCAATCTCCCACTTCTTTCAATAGTCCAAAAAAAAAAAAAAAAAAAAAAAAAAAAAAAGGATTTTTGGTGTCAGTAGACCGACACTCGATAATTTTCCCATTAATTACCAAAATTAATTAATTTAGGAATAAAATCATAAAATCACAATTAAATCAATTCAGCACAATTTAGAGCTCAAATAAATAAACAAATTGCACCACAATAACAAACATAAAATTCAAGTTGTTGGCTATCCCAAATTAATTTTCAGAAAATAATTAAATAATTAAATAATTACAAAAAATATTGCATAAATGCAATAAATCCAACTTAGGCTCGTAATGCCTAATTGGACGCCGAAACGAACTCGGAAAATTTCCAAGGTTCGTTTAATAAATATTAAAACATGTCTACTCGCTAATTACGCTAACTAACTGTCACGCCCCAAACCTCGAGATACGCGCACATCCCACTACAGTCAATCAAATATCCGACATCCTAGGATATGTCACCGACACATTCATTTATTTTCGCATGCGGAAGCAAAACAAATTCCCTAACAACATTTAACTTGGGATAGAAAAACAATCAATCAATCACAATACCAAACACTCATTTACAAACACAAAGGGTTTAAATACAACATTAGACTGTCTACAAAATAGACCAACTCGACAAAAGGCGAACTATCCTAAAACCAACTAGTAGGACACGTTCTCCAATCCTTATGACTTCACCTCCGCAACTCCTCAAAACCAACCAAAGCTATCTAGCCGCTCCATCCACCAGGGACCTGAAATTGTAATCCCCAAACTGGGATGAGACAATATCTCAGCAAGTTTAACCCCCTAAACCCCTATTAGAAAGAAAATACGCCTCGGGTGGCCTAGCCACATCACACAAAGACTTACCTCGCATTAGTCTTCATTTGTAGATTAGCACAGTTTATATAATTCAATCACGTGCAATTATGATAACCAAACAACTACGGCACAATCACATCATTAGAACAATTCAACCACTTGGATCATCTCAATGATCAATCGACTCGGCCAATTTCATGTCATTCTAGCAAATCAATCACTGCTTCCAATCACGACCCTATAGGAAGGTTTAACAACCAGTAGCAATCACGGCCCCACTTAATAAAATTAGAATGACATCACGGCCCCACTCGGCACAATCTTTAAAAGGTGGTAGATCCCGGCACGATGGGCACGACCTCTAATAGATGGTAATTCACGGCCCCATTTGGGTGCAACCTTTATCAGGTGGCTAATCATGGCCTTACCAGGCACAACCTTTAATAGGTGGTCAATCACGGCCTCATCGGACACGACCTCTAATAGGTGGTCAATCATGGCCAATCTCCCATAAATTTTCACACTTCGGACTTATAAAAGAAATCCATATTTATCACAATCACACTCCATTTGCCACAATCAATCATCAAATTCAAATTCTAAATACACTTTGTAGTGATCAGCACGAAATTTTGAGAAAATAAGGTCCCGACGAAATTTTTGAAATTTAATAAATAATTAAATTTATTCCGAAAATTAATTAAATAATAATATCCTTATTTTTCGCAATCCACACTCAATTTATAATATCCAATCATCAATTTCAAAATCCGAATACACAGCCGCAATCAACACGAAATTCTGAGCAAGTAAGGTCCCGAGATAATTTTTGGAATTTATTAAATAATTAATTTTATTCCAAAATTTATTTAAATAATAATATTTTAATAATTTCAAATAAATATATATTATTAAATTATTTAATAATTTCGGAATACTTAAATAAATCAAAAACAAATTCCTTTAAGTCACATCAAAGCTTATATTAATATAAACATACTTAACCTTAAACTAAACACACTTTAACTTAATTAAACACCCTAATCTAATCATCAACCAAATAAACTAATCTAACCACCTAAACTTACTTAACTTAGACTAAGCACACTTAGGGCATCATTAACACTCTAATCAAGGTTTAGTGAATTAAACTCACCGAATTAGCGAACCGAGCGGACCAAAACGGGCCAAAACCGGGCTACCATACCCATTTTTGCAACTATTGATTTGGGGCCGAGAAGGGCTACATGGCGGCAGTTCAGGCGCGAAACCAGCGGGGATGGGGGTAGCAGCTCAGGTGGTGGTTGGTGGCAACGAACGGCGGCGATGGAGGCTCTGGCGGACAGCGACAAGTGGCGGACGGAGGGCTGGAAACTCAGGCTAGCGCAGATGAGGGCGACGTTGAGCAAGTGGAGGGGCATGCATGCAACGCGCGCGCGGTCGAGCGGCAACGGCGATGGCTCCGGCGACATGCGGCGACGACCATGGCTGCTCGGTTCCTTCCTCGATTTTCTAGTCTTCGCACAGCAGAGATGGAGGGGAAAACCAACGGGAAAAGGGAGAGGAAGAAGAGAGAAGAAGGAGAGAGAGAGAGAGATGGGACCATTCCCTTTTCTTTTTCTTTTTCTTTTTCTATAATCCCATAAAAATGGCCCACCATGGCATCATTAAGTGATGTCATACTCCACTATCTCCAAACCTCCCACAACATTTTCCAATGGTTGCAGTTTACTTTTCCGCCGGGGCATGAAATCTTGTACATTAATTCCTTCCATTCCGTTTAATTCTATTCCAATTGAGTCCAATTGAAGACCATAAAATTAATTCGATTTCACCACACTTCAATTCACATCTTCACTTGTTCATAGAACCAACTTAAGTCCCAAAAGCACGACCAAGGATGGGCCTATTAATTTCTCGAGCCAAATTAGCCATTCTCTTATTAATTTGCCGGAAAAAAAAAAAAAAACTCGGCTTGCATGAAAAATCTTTCAAAAATGAGTCAATATTCCTAAAATGATTTGTGACACACCCCAACTTCCAATTTCTGAATTCGATCTCAATTCCACGGTTAATTTCACTTTCGCACGATACTAGTGCGGTCCAACCTACCGAGTAGCCTTTAGAAATTTTCATGCATTTGACCCGTGGTTGGTCAATTCAAGCCACAATATACATCTTTGACACATTAGCGACTTTCGGTTGTTGGGGTAATCTCAAGGTTTCAAATACGGACACAGGGTACCCAATCGATAGAGACGTCGGTCCAGTGTCGATCGACCAGAATTGGGCGATCTGGTGGAATCACCCATACTTGATCACATGCCTCTATCGAGTCAACCTATCTCTGGTCTTTAATCGATTCTTAATTGTGTCGTAATGACCCTTGCAGATTAGTTCGGTCAAAATGTCGCTTCTTGTTCAAATTCTCGAGTCTGGTGCATTAGAAATTCTTAACGACTTCACCCGATAGACTAGTTTTCACATGAGTGGCCGACTCAAGGAAATGAACTATATGTGTGCCAACGAAATACCTGTCTCAATTTATTGAAAATAGAATTGGAAAATCAGGATGTCACAACTCTTCCCCTTTTTTAAAAATTTAATCCTCGAAATTTAAACCATCAAAAAATTCTTTTTCAAAATGGTGGGGTATTGTCGTCTTATATAATCTTCTCTTTCTCAGGTTGCTTATTTTGTACCAGTATTGCCAGATCACTGCTCTCTTGCCCAAATCACTTCGGATCCAAAATACTAAACACTTGCCCACTTAAAATTCCAAGGGTCTTCAACACAAAATTTGCGAAGCTAAACTGGCGATTCTGAGTAGTCCCTAAACTGTCTCAGATAATTGCAACTAAATCACTGATTTCTAAACCAACTCTGGACCTGTGATTTTCTGATCTCTGATCTCATCTCAACCGACTAAAGTCCTGTACACTCTACTCTACACTAATTAAAAAGAAACTATCTGACTGATCTACTGAAACTGGGAACCTCTGGTCAAGATCTATTATAACTCTGACGTTGATTTCGGCCTACGATCTTTCTTTCCCTGACTTCATCTCAACAATTGAAATTATGTACTCTCTGCTATGCGCTGCTTAAGAAAGAACCATCTTAAAGCTCTGCCAACTTGGAACATCTTATCTAGATTTGAAATACAATTCATCCCTAGCACTCCATGCAGATAAATTGTATGATAGACACACACTTCGGTATACCTATTCTAATCGAGATCTTTTCGTGCTGCACTAAGGCGAGCTGACTCTGTTCATTTATCAACCATAACCCCAAAAGGAATCAATACTCTTCCCGACTCCTTAATAAGCTGTCATAACATTCCATCATACTATACTTCCATTCCCACACATGACTCTCTCAAGTGCTTAAAAAAGCTTTCCTGGTTTACATTACCAAATTCTCACTTACTAATACATCCAACACTTACAATGTGTTCAGTGATATCTATCTTCATATCGATATACCAATCCCAATGATGTAGATTCTAACTCATCTTCGTACTGTCTGGACAACGCTGAAGTAACTATGATGAGCCTCCCATAAGATCTCTTCTTTAATCTCTGTATCATCAATTACACACAATCGTCCTAAAAAATTTACTGTTTTGTCTTCAGAAATCTGAAACTCAACCTCTCTCTCATCTGTATTCTCTTGTAGAGTCTTCTAAATTTCTAAATCTATCCACTGAAGTGTTTTGATTCTAATATGAACTTTCAACTCAATTTTAAGGGTAGTCATAAGATTCAAAAGGTGGCCTACTTTAGATTTGAAAACTGAATTTCGGACTTTCTCGAGTAAGATCCAATCCTTGAGTACCAACTGTGCAACTATTGACTCTCAACTTAGTGCATCTGTAACTTTGCTCACCTTTCTAAAGTGATACAAAATATCATAGTCATAATCCTTAAGGAATTCCATCCAGCAATACTATCTCATATTCAACTCCTTATGAGAGACTACGTCCTTGAGACTTTGATGGTCAATGAAGATATGGAATATTTCTCTATACCAATAGTGCCTCTAAATTTCCAAAACGAACATAACTATTGCAAGTTCTACAATGTGCATTAGGTAATTCAACTCACAAGATCTCAACTGACGGGACGCGTATGCAATAACCCTATCATGCTGCATCAACAAGCAACCCAATCCTTTAACCGACGCATCACTGTAGATCTCATCACTTCTAAGACCAGATGGAATAGTCAGCACAGGTGCGGTAGTCAGCTCTTACTTAAGCTCTTAAAAACTACACTCGCACTTACCTGTCCATACGAACTTCTCTTCCTTTCTCAATAGTCTTGCCAACAGTAACGCTAACGCTAAAAACCCTTTTACGAACTGTCTAAAATATCCTGTTAATCCTCAGAAATTTCTTATCTCTATCACTGTAGTCAATATCGGCCAACTGATCACTACTTTAATCTCGGATGAGGTCTACGGAGATTCCTTCTCCTAAAATCACATGACCTAGGAATACAACACGAGTCATCCAAAACTCGCATTTGCTAAACTTATTGTAAAATCCAAGAGCACTCAAGATCTAAAGTACCCTCTCCAAATATCTCTCGTGCTCTTCTGCATTCTTTGGACACACTAAGATAACTTCAATGAAAATGATCACAGCTGATTTAAGTACCCTTAAACATTCTGCTCATTAGACTCGAACAAACAGCTAAGGTGTCCATCAAATCACTCGGTATTACAATGAACTCATAATTGCCGTATTGATTGCGAGATGCTAACTTCGGTATGTCTTTCTTCCTGATTCTCAACTAAAGATACCTTGACCTCTAGTCGATCTTAAGGAATATCGGTATACAAACACAATGAACCAACTTTCTTCTTCACAAATAGAACGGGTGTTCCCCAAGGTGATGCACCGGAATGTATGAATCTCCTATCCCACACTTCCTGCATCTGCACTTTCATTTCTTTTAACTCGGTTAACACCATCCGGAAAGGAGCCTTAGGGACTGGCTCTGTTATGGATGCTAACTCAATCACGAACTCTATTCCTCTTTCTGGCAACAAACTTGACAATTCTTCAGAAAATGCCTCCAGAAAGCTTCTGTACCACGGCCATGTTCTCCATATTCGGCTCCTCAACTGACGCATCCATTACAGTTGCCATGTAGATTTGGCAACCAACAACTAGAACCAAGGTCGTCTTTAGTGACGAATAACAAGAATCGAAGGTCTTTTCTGACTTTAAGTAATTCAAAACTTTCGTACACTAACTAAACAAACTGAATTATATCACTACCACGATTCATAACAGCAGAAAGCTCCTCGAGCCAAACCTTTTCATAAATGACTTCCAAGTCATACATAAGCAAAAACCCCTTTAAGTACAACTATAGTTAGAGATTCATATTTCTATCACTTTATTACCACAACGAAAATCCTACAACCTTCACTGAAAATACAGCTGCACTACTCTAATAAAAACATCTCAAAAGCATTCTTCTTTTGATTGATGCATGGTCGATCCCTTCATGCTTCTCTATCCATCCTAGTGGCATCCTATCTGCAGTAACAGTGCTTACGCTCTCCTGAACTTACACGGACAATTCCTAACTCGATGGCCGTGCTGGCCATATTCAAATCATGCTCCCTTTTTACTCTGACACCAAACTGACTCGTGCCTCCTTTCCATAAACTCGACACACAATTAGAGAGTCCTCTACCTCCCATCAAGTGACATCATGCACCCATCTTTGCATTGAGGTCCATTCCAAGTACCCCACTAAATGTCCCGAAGCATGATCCCTCTGTTCTGTCTTATCAAAGGCGGTGACAGAAACAGTTATGACTCCATCTATCTATACGGAAAATCTTTGATCAAGTGATTGTACTGGCAACCCTTGTAACAAATCATTTCTCTTACAACACAGAACAAATCCATGTCTTTTCTTACAGACACGACACACATCGATCGAGTTGGCCACTAACTTTCCCAATTCTACTCTTCCGGTTGGTTGAAATAGGGAACCTTTCTTTTGACATCGACCTTTCTCCCCAATCGATTTCCATCTCTATCTAAACTGAACCTTGACTCAGAAATGGTGGCTTGATATCCTCGATCACAAGTCCAAATCGGTCCTCAACGGGCGTGGCAACAATAACGGTCACAACACTGGCAGCGGTAGAAACAATGGCAACAGCGGCGGCTCGATCCTGAACTTACTGACCCAACAAGCTTCCAAGGAACACTAGTGTCTGAACGATCCCATCAAACCTAGGATCGCTTGGTGCTACTACACTCTTAGTACCTACTTACAGCGGTACTCTCACACTCGCGCCGATCTAGGCCTGCACTCTACCTCAGGTACCAACTCTTGTCAGCATCTTACCCCGAGGTACAGGTCCTATCGACCTCCTCCAAGGAGTTTTCCGCTCCTGGTCACTCATCCTACAGGCTTTTTATAAACATCTATTTTCTGATTCCAACATCAAGTTAGAATTTGAGTGACCCCACAAACATATTACCAAACAGCTATCAACCACATGTATCAGCATATTAAAAGCCTTTCCTACTAACTATCTCATGACTTATCGCACCTTATCACTCCATACACAGACCATGCTCCGATACCACTTAAACGGGGATGTCACGCCCCGAACCCCGAGATACGTGCACATCCCACTACGGTCGATCAAATATGCGACATCTCAGGATATGTCACCGACCCATTCATTTATTTACGCATGCGGAAGCGAAACAAATCCCCTGACAACATTTAACTTGGGATAGAAAAACGGGCAATCAATCACAATACCAAACACTCATTTACAAACACAAAGGGTTTAAATACAACACTAGACTATCTACAAAATAAACCAACTCGACAAAAGGGGAACTATCCTAAAACCAACTAGCAGGACACGTTCTCCAATCCTTATGACTTCACCTCCGCAACTCCTCAAAACCAATCAAAGCTATCTAGCCGTTCCATCCACTAAGGACCTGAAATTGTAATCCCCAAACCAGGATGAGACAATGTCTCAACAAGTTCAACCACCTAAACCCCTATTAAAAAGAAAATATGCCTTGGGTGGCCTAACCACATCACACAAAGACTTACCTCGCATTAGTCTTCATTTGCAGGTTAGCACAGTTTATATAATTCAATCACGTGCAATTATGATAACCAAACAACTGTGGCATAATCACATCATCAGAACAATTCAACCACTTGGATCGTCTCAGCGATCAATCAACTCGGCCGATTTCATGTCATTATAGCAAATCAATCACTGCTTCCAATCACTGCTTCCAATCACGACCCTATAGGAAGGTTTAACAACTAGTAGCAATCACGGCCCCCTCAGCAAAATTAGAATTAGTGGCATCACGGCTCCACTCGGCACAATCTTTAAAAGGTGATAGATTCCGGCCTGATGGGCACGACCTCTAATAGATGGTAATTCATGGCCCCATTTGGGCGCAACCTTTATCAGGTGGCTAATCATGGCCTTACCAAGCACAACCTTTAATAGGTGGTCAATCACAGCCTAACCGGGCACAACCTTTAATAGGTGGTCAATCACAGCCTCACCGAGCACGACCTCTAATAGGTGGTCAATCACGGCCAATCTCCCATAAATTTCCACACTTTGGGCTTATAAAAGAAATCCCTATTTATCGCAATCACACTCCATTTGCCACAATCAATCATCAAATTCAAATTCTAAATACACAACAGCAATCAACACGAAATTCTAAGAGAATAAGGTCCCGACGAAATTTTTGAATTTAATAAATAATTAAATTTATTCCGAAAATTAATTAAATAATAATATCCATATTTTTCGCAATCCACACTCATTTTATAATATCCAATCATCAATTTCAAAATCCGAATACATAGCTGCGATCAAGACGAAATTCTGAGCAAATAAGGTCCCGAGATAATTTTCAGAATTTATTAAATAATTAATTTTATTCTGAAATTTATTTAAATAATAATATTTTAATAATTTTGAATAAATATATATTATTTAATTATTTAATAATTTCGACATACTTAAATAAATCAAAAACAAATTCCTTTAAGTCACATCAAAGCTTATATTAATATAAACATACTTAACTTTAAACTAAACACACTTTAACTTAATTAAACACCCTAATCTAATCATCAACCAGATAAACTAAAATAACCACCCAAACTTACTTAACTTAGACTAAGCACACTTAGGGCATCATTAACACTCTAATCAAGGTTTAGTGAATTAAACTCACCGGATTAGCGAGCTGAGCGGACCAAAACGACGAGGACGTCGAGGGGATCGACTTTCCTCAAGGTGGGCCGAGCATCCGAGCTCGGGAAGGCGGCCAAAACAGGCCAAAATCGAGCTACCATACCCATTTTGGCAGCTACTGATTTGGGGCCGAGAAGGGTTGCACGGCGGCAATTCGGGCGCGAAATTGGCGGGGATGGGTGGCAGCAGCTCAAGTGGTGGCTAGCGGCGACGAACGGCGGCGATGGAAGCTTCGGCGGACGGCTACAAGTGGTGGACAGAGGGTTAGAAACTTGGGCTGGCGCGGATGAGGGCAATGTCGAGCGGGCGGAGGCGTGTGCATGTAACGCATGCGCGGTCGGGCGGCAACAGCAACGGCTTCGGCAACATGCGATGACGACCATGGTTGCTCGGTTCTTTCCTCCATTTTCTGGTCTTCACGCAGCAAAGATGGAGGGGAAAACCAACGGGAAAAGGGAGAGGAAGAAGAGAGAAGAAGGAGAGAGAGAGAGATGGGACCATTTCCTTTTCTTTTTCTTTTTCTTTAATCCCACAAAAATGGCCCACCATGATATCATCAAGTGATGCCATACTCCACTATCTCCAAACCTCCCACAACATTTTCCAATGATTGCAATTTACTTTTCCGCTGGGGCATAAAATCTTGTACATTAATTCTTTCCATTCCATTCAATTCTCTTCCAACTGAGTCCAATTAAAGACCATTAAATTAATCTGATGTCACCACACTTCAATTCACATCTTCATTTGTTCATAAAACCAACTTAAGTCCCAAAAGCACGACCAAGGGCGGGCCTATTAATTTCTTGAACCAAATTAGCCATTCTCTGATTAATTTGCCAAAAAAAAAAAAAACTCGACTTGTATGAAAAATCTTCCAAAAATGAATCAATATTGCTAAAATGATTTGTGACACACCCCGACTTCCAATTTCTGAATTTGATCTCAATTCACAGTTAATTTCACTTTAGCACAATACTAGCACGGTCCAACCTACCGGGTAGCCTTTAGAAATTTTCATACATTTGACATGTGGTTGATCAATTCAAGCCACAATATACATCTTTGACACATTAGCGACTTTTGGTTGTCATGGTAATCTCAAGATTTCAAATACGAACATAAGGTACCCAATCGATAAAGACATCGGTCTAGTGTCGATTGACCAAAATTGTGCGATCTGGTGGAATCACCCACACTCGATCACATGCCCCTGTCGAGTCGACCTATCACCGGTCTTTAATCGATTCTTAATTGTGTCGTAATGACCATTGCAGATTAGCTCGGTCGAAATGTCACTTCCTGTTCAAATTCTCGAGTTTGGTGCATTAAAAATTCTTAACAGCTTCACCCGATAGACTAGTTTTCACAGAAGTAGCCGACTCAAGGAAATGAACTATATGCGTGCCAACAAAATGCCCGTCTCAATTTATTAAAAATAGAATTGAAAAATTGGGATGTCACACTAACCACCTAACATACAACGACAGATAATTAAATTAACTAATCTAATCTAATATATCCACCTAAACCATGCTTAATTAATCTAATCAACCCCTAAGCATCATTAGCCTACTAAGCGAAGATTAATGAGTTAAACTCATTTGTAAATCAAACAAGTTCAATTCAACAAGGATGCGACAAGGACCAACTTTCTCCAAAGCAAGCCCAACTTTCGAGGCCCGGAACCACCTCAAAATGGGCCACAAAGTTACTTGAAAACCCACTATTTTCCTCTCTGTTCTTGGCTGTTTGGTGGTTGCAAAGGCAAAAGGATGGCTCGGCTTAGACGGAAATGGACTAAGGAAGGTTAAAAGGGCTAACCGAGGCCTTGGGGGGCACTCATGGCGGTCAAACGAGCTTCGGCTTGGCTCGACTAGTGGCTGGAACGCATGGACAGAGGGCTAGAAGTAGCAAGGGATGTTGGGCTAGGCGGTGGTGCACGCGTGCGGCCAGCGAGGCATGCAAACGACGGACGGCGTTCTAGCGACATGTGACGTGGATGGACAACTCAGCTGCTTCTCCTACTGGTTGCTAGGTTTCGAACAAGGGAAGGAGGGAGAGGAAATGGGGCTAGTCACTGGCCTTGGTGATGGAGAGAGAGGGATAAGGGATAAGGGTCCACCTCAGCCAATTATTCTTTTCAAATGTCCTCTTGACTCAATCCTCCACCACCAGCATCTCCCTTGGCCACTACTCAAGCCACCAATGCCCTTTGTACAACCCTTGAGATGGTCCATAATGGCTAAGCAAGGGGGCATACGAATTTCCTACATTTCTCTCTTAATTAGACACTTGTTGGTCCTCAAATCAACTCAATTTGGCCTCAATAAATTCTGTTAATAAGTCAATAGTCAAATTAGTATTTTTCATCACCAATTGAACCATCTTGCATCCCAATTGCGCGATCAAAAACGGTCCCTAGCTTTTTCTGGACAAAAACAGCTCTAAGATGACTTTTTATCATAAAGTCTTGAGTCACATAAAAATATTATGAGATCGAGTCGATGCTCCTAGAATTAGTTATGACACGATAAAACTTTCAATTTCTGAAATCGTACTCAAACTCGCGGTTAATTTCAATCGCGCGTTTTTAGCGTAACTTAGGTTACTAGGTAGGTTTCAGAAATTTTTAGTGTAAATGACCTATGGTCAATTTTCTTCGAGCCACAATGAACCCACTCGACACATTAGCGACTCTTGGTTGTCGTGAAAATCTCGAGGATTCAAATACAGACACAAGGTACCAAAACGATAGAAAAATCAGTCTAGTGCCGACAACGAGAATTTTCCAATTTAATGGTATTAGCCACG
Organism: Eucalyptus victrix; assembly: GCA_016097545.1. Lineage (NCBI taxonomy): Eukaryota > Viridiplantae > Streptophyta > Magnoliopsida > Myrtales > Myrtaceae > Eucalyptus > Eucalyptus victrix. The sequence goes on along the minus strand of CM027839.1, from coordinate 42,796,988 downwards.
ATTATCCACACATCTCAGTCAAACCGATCTATCTCTGATCTCAAATCGATTTTATACTATGCCGTAATGGCCTCTAAAGATAAGCATGGTCGAGAAGCCGATTCCTAGTTGAATTATTAGGTCTATCGTATTAAATTTCCTTAATGGCTTCCCCAGATAGTCTAGTTATCTCACGAGTGATTAGCTTTAAGAACAACTATATAGACGCGTCGATAAAATACCCAATTCATTTAGTAGACAACATGATTGAAAATCTGGGATATCACAAACGAAGGTTTAGATGGGCCTTGAAACGGGTCTACAAGCTTCATAGGCCTTGCTGGCCCTCAACCTCTGTCGTTGGGCCGAAGCAATTGGTTAGGGCTAAAACAAGCCAAGTGGGTGGAGGAGGTTGCAGCAAGCGATGGCAGTGCTCGACGGTGGCTGGACGGTGACGGTGGAGCTCCGACGAGGCTACAATAGCGACCAGGGCACACAGATGACGGCGTGAGACTGCAAATGAGCAGGAACGGGTGGACATGCGTGCGGGGAACGAGCGACTCGCGAGCAGTGTGCGATTGGTCCAGCTATTTCAACCAATGGTCGATAGCAAGGGGAGGCTGCTGGCTGGTTTCTTCTTTATTTTCTAGGTATCAAAACACACTAAAATGGAGAAAGGAGTTGCTAAAGGAAGAAGATTGCTCCTACAGCTTGAAGGGGGTCACAAAAATATCTAAAATACTTGAGTTATTGACCCTATCATGCATGGCTGTCTTCCTCAGCCAAAATGCAGCCCTCAAGCTTCCTTAGCAAGCTTCCCAAGGGTCCAAATGTTGCACACCACCCCTAGCTAAGAATTTTGGACCAATTCCCTCCAATTCCATCCAATTCAACTTCAAGACTTCTCCAATTGAGCTTAATTTAGTGTTCATAAATTCAGCCAATGTGCCATCATCCATCTCATTATTTTTCCTTGTCAATTGAACCAACTTGACGGCTAAAAATGCGACAAAAAACAACCCTCTAATTTTCCTAGTCCAAAATAGCCTTACTTTAATTTTTTGCCGAAATCTCGGTTTTGCAGAAAAATCTTCGGAGAATGAATCGACATTCCTAAAATGAATTGTGACATGATAGAATTTTCAATTTCTAAAATTAGGTTTAAATTCGCAATTAATTTCAATCTGACGCGATTTTAGCATAACCTAACCTACTAGGTAACCTTTATGAATTTTTAGTGCAATTGACCCGTGGTCGATTGTTTTCAAGCCACATTGTACATTTTCGACTCATTGGCGACTCTTGATTGTCGTGAAAATCTTGAGGTTTCAAATACGGGCACGGGGTACATAAATGATAGAAAAATCGGTCTAGTGCTGTTCGATGAGAATTTTGCAATTATGTGATTCCACATTAATCACATGCCTCTGTCGAATCGATCTATCTTCCGTCTCTAATCAATTTTGACGGTGTCGTAATGACCCTTGCAGATTAGTGTCGAGCAGTTGATTCCTGGTCAAATTCTCAAATCTATTGCATTTAGATTCCTTAATAGCTTCACATGATAGGCTAGTTATCTCGTAAGTGACCAACTTAGATAAAAAGAACTATAAGTGCATCGATGAAAAGTCCAACTTATTCAATTGAAAACAAAACCTGAAAATCAGGATGTCACAAGTTCAATTTACAATACAAGTTCAGCCGACGCCCAGCCTGGGTCGTTGCTGGGCTGCGCTTGGGCGAGAGCTCCCCTTGCCAGAGTTCCTCCTCGCCCGGTCGGGCTCGCCTAAGGTGTGGCCAGTGGCCGGCCACTAGAAAAGGCCAAGGAAAAAGCCAAAAAAAAAAAAAAAAAAAATAAAGGGAAAAAAATGTTCGAAAAAATTCAATATTTTTTTAGAAATATTTAGAAATATTAAAATATTATTAAAATTTATCCACATCAGTTGCGGTGAATTTATGAATTGTTTGGAGTGTAGACTTAGGTTTTTTTTTTATAAAATTAATGCTCTTTCTAAGCTAATTTAGTACGTTTGACCTCGTGATATTACAAAAGATAAAGAAAAAAAGAAATAAAAAACAGTTTGGTTCGGCAGTCCTATGTGGCATCGCCTTCACTTTAATAAAGAAGTAAACACAACTTTTCTGTTCTAAGAAAATTGTTTCAATTCTCTGTCTTCAAAGTTAGAAAAATAATCTCTTCTCTTCAATTTTCTCTTTGGTGTCCACGTTAGCATTTTCCAGCCAAAATTGACCGAATGGATTGAATTGATAAAAAGTGAAAAGATTTAAGACTCAATTGGCAAAATTAAAATGTTTAGGACTGAATTGGCAAAAGAGTAATAGGTTTAAGACTTTTTGGACAATTTTCCCTGCTCACTTGAGTATCATAACTCTTTTTTTTTCCCAATCATTTGAGTGCCATAACAAATTTGCTTATCACCTAAGTGTCATATAACTTTTTAATCGATTACTTAAATGTCACAACATTTTTACAACGTTTATCATAAGTGCTATGCCACATTGAATTTTCAGCACATTGGTGAACATTTTCAAAAGTTATGGCATTTGAGTAAATATCATACGAATGTTATGACTTTTGTGGTGTTTTTATCCTGTTATGCCACTTCATATATGATATTTCAATTGTAAATGGTCCCCTGAGAATTCATAGAAGGATCATGCTCTGAATATAGACGAAAGAAACACGCATAAACAAGAGTAGTTGTGTTAATGACATTAACAATAATATCAAATAACAATGGGACTTCCTTTTTCTGCATTGCTAAAACAAAATATTTTTGTCAACTCAATTAATTGTTTGAGATATTTTGACCTATTTAGTTTGAATTAGTCAAAAAAACACACGAATGCCACCTTTCATAAGTTGTATTTATCTTGATATATTATGTAGAAATTATTTGGAAGAGAATACTAAAATCAAAGCAGTGGACTACTAAAAATGAAATTAATAGTATTGAAGATTGATAAATGTGACAAGAGAGAGAAAGCTAATCAAATGTGTAGAATTGATCTTTATGACATGAAACTGAAGAAAAATGAAAAGAATGGTAATTGTTTTTGACTTGACGGATTCATTTTCCTTAACGGAGATGAATGTCAGTCCTCGATCAGTTCTGTGTGGCCTAATACCGTAAAAAAATTAAAAAATAAAAATAAAACTTTCATTTCATTTTAGGTTGAATCCTAATTTTAACCTAAACTTTTTTTCTGTCTCATATAATATCCTTAAATTTTGGTCCATTGCCAATTCTACTCTAATCTTTCTTTTGTCTTATAAAAATCCACCAGCTTTCGGTCCGATCTCAATTCTACCCTATGCTTTTTTTTATCTCATAAAATTACCAACTTAACTTGGGTCCCATATATGCCCCCATTAATACTTCATCCAAAATTGGCCTCGCTAATTGCCATTTTCATGTCATTGCTCTAAGTTTTTCCCAAATTTCAAATCTAAGAAGAGTCTTTTGGAGATGAATTTTCACGACAACCCAAATGACATCTTCTTGGATCTAAAATTTGGGTAAAAATTAGAGTAATTAATGTTGACCTTCTATTTGCTCTTCTTTTTAGAGAATCTTTCTTCCATCTCACTCGAGGATCTTTGATTTTGTGCTCAATATTTAATTTTTGTGCTTGAGAGTCTTTCATCTTTCATGATTGGAGAGCTCGTGCTCAAACGCTTTTTATCTCTTCATTGTCAAGAGAAATTGGAGGGAAGGTTAATATAAACATATTTGAAACTCAAGCAAAAGTTGGTGGTTTTTTAGGAGGAAAAAAAATATCTAGGTTAAAATTGGGACTGAACCAAAAGTTGAGGGTTTTTTAAAGGACAAAAAAAAAGTTTATAGTAAAATTGGGACTAGAGACAAAGTTAGAGGTTTTTTTTGGAACAAAACAAGAATTGGGGTAAAATTGGAACTAAACTTAGTTGGAGGCTTTTAGGGTATTAGGCGCTACTGTGTTGTTATATCCTTCCATAATGCTGTGTAGTCATTTGTCATGTCTACCTTGCCGTAGAAGAGATACCCCTTATTCTTAACACTCGGATATCTGCTCATTGTATCCCATTTTGTTTTGTTCAAAACAATTTAACAGTTATTTAAATCGAGATATGATTATTTATATAGACTATTTAATTTTATTCAGTAGTTCTAGCAATATTTTTGGAATTACCGATCCAGCCTCAGAATAGCAAATGATAACATGATTATAAAATACATGTGGGTGCGCGCAATTGACACAAATATTAGATAATCATTTTCTTTCGCATTTTTGCTCGACGTCATGATATCGCTAAGCGCTGGACGGAGAAGCAGTCGTAGGTTGGTAGAGTGGCTCAGAGGCGGCTTCATGACGCCAAGGAAGCTGGGGCATCTAGTGGGAAAAAGAAACGAACAAAGAAGATGAACAAAAGAAAGGAGGAAAAAAAAAATGGAAAAAAAAAATGCCCTACATGAAAAGGTTCCTGGCCATTGCTTGAAAAATCTTATTTTAAATTAAATTGGTCACTACGGACCTTATCAGAGAAAATGTCCTTTTCAACTCACTTTTAACTAAAATTCATACCTTGCTATATATTTGCGAAAGAATTCTATATGAATTCCATTCCTTAAAAATATAACTTAAACAATAATCATGCAAGCGACAAAAAACGAAAAAGGCAAATCATCCTGTTCCTTCAGTTATTGTTCTCGCCACTGATTCTAGTTATTTCATCCCTATTAGAAACAATACCACCACTTCTCTTTGCTCAATAAGATTCTCTCGCACTGTGAAAAGTTGAAAACAGGGTAGAGACAGAGGAGATAAGTTTAGAAATTAGGTTGAGTGCTAGAAGAAAAATACATGCATAAATTGGGAAAGAACCAAGTGTTTAAGAGGGAGAAGAGGGGTATCTTCATGTCCACCGTTTGGTCGTAGCTACATTAGATTGTTATTTAAAATGAAAATCTCTGTTACGATGAATTGCTAAATCACCTTCCAAATTTATCATGTCTACCTCAACAGAAGGTCTTAAAAGAAGGCTGTACTTCCGAACTTTGGCACAAAAGTTCATAACATAAGATGTCAATGAGTAATACCAATTAAAAGTAGAGATACGCACAAGATAACTGAGTTCTTGAGTTCAATGTGTTCAGTTTTACTATAAATCATTACGATGCGTTAGAGTTCATCATTATACAAATAGTTCAAGTAAAGGAATGACCTCAACAGACAAAAACCTCCAATATAACTATAAATCATTAAAAAAATTGGTCCTATTGTCACGTTGAGGTGATCGTAACTGTTCAATTTCATGTCAATAGTGCAACACCATAGACAGTGAAAACTATCCAATTAAAGACAAAGGAATTACATCTTTACAAGTGAGAACTATTTACAGCTCTCCACCACAGAAAAGATGCTGAAGAAACTCCCAATGATAAAAACATGACTCAGACAACACCTGGCAATCAGAGTTCTCTACTCTTCTATGTGCACCTTCTAAACTCCTGCCAAAATTCTGCACAAAATGCTTTTGAAATGTTCAACTCCTCTAATATGGTACATAAACATAGTGCTTACCCAGGGACCTTCATAGCAAAACTGGTTCCGATGACAAGTCCTGCATGATGTTCTGGAGATCATGGCCATGATCAGATGACGAGTAATATTGAGAAGTGAGATCCTTCAAAATTTGGACCAGGCCTTTCAAGTCATTACTTCCCAATTCCAGACAATCCCTCAAGAAATCTCCATCCACCACTTCCTTTCGCAAGGGCTCTACCATCTCCCTCAGGGGACCCTGCAAATATCCCAAATATCATCATTTGGGAGAAGAAAGGAACAAATTTGCATTAAGCCTGCAATCACAAATGTATTTGCATTTATCTTGACAAAGTACTTTTAGCCCTTCTTTCACCCATTTGGAATAGCACCTCTGGTCTCTGTTTCTCATGACCAACACGACCAGATACATGAGATGTTTTTTCTGTTCAACCAATGTAGTTTCATCTTTCTATTAATATTTTTATTTCAAATTAGTTCAACAATCAACTGATATAGAAACTAACATGCTCATTTTAATAGTCAATAATGATCAGTTGAATTCATGTTCAATGTATTTCATTAAGGAAATGTTTCTATCTTCAACAAGTTACAAAGAAAGATAACAGGCATGATCTTCATCTTATCCCTTCCAAACCAAGTTGTACAGCCCCAGTATTGAACTGGGAAGTTGTAAGAAGATGCTTCAGCTAAGCAGAGTCGAGGGTGGGCGACTCGCTATGGGTCTCATATCTGGTACAGTAAAAGATTCAACATTTTGGGTGTCACTAATTTTGGCATTTGGAATGTTAATTGCACAGTTCGCCCACAAAATGCGACACCTCAAGTTGGGTCTCTACGTACAGTATTATTAATGGCCATCTCTCTCTAGAGTAGATAAATCATTCAGTCCATGGTCAATCTCTAGTCCTGACGATTTTACTCCCGTGAAGAAAATCCCAAGAATTCTTTCCTTCACCTTCATTTTTCCTCACCCACCTTAAAATCTTTCCAAGCATAGGCAAAAAGTATGAAATTAGATCAGACCTCGTACAGAATTCTTTTTCCATCCCCCTCTGGGATCTTGCTAAACAAATTACCCACCACCACCGATCATGATTCAGAACGAAATGCAACTGCACTATGTCTCTAATACTACGACTGACAACATTCGTCCGCTATGAATTTGAACAAATTTACAGCAAATTTGAACAAGGAAAGAAATTACACCGTACCGATTTGCTGAACACTCGGAGAAGCCTCGCGAAGACCGACTTCGAGACCCACACGGCGTTCTTGTAGTTCCTCCCAATCCAGCTCGCCCTCTCCGCATTCGATTCCGCCCTCGCGAAATCCACCACCAGGCCCAGCAGCTCGCTCAGCTCCGCGATGGCCCGGGCGCCCTCGGCCCCGGCGAGGTCGCCGCGGGCGGCGCGGAGGCTGGCGAGGCGGGTGGCGAGGGAGTGGGCGAGGGAGAAGAGGGCTTTGTACTGGGAGTGGGGGAGCACCAGGCCCAGCAGCTCGCTCAGCTCCGCGATGGCCCGGGCGCGCTCGGCCCCGGCGAGGTCGCCGCGGGCGGCGCGGAGGCTGGCGACGTGGGTGGCGAGGGAGTGGGCGAGGAAGAAGAGGGCTTTGTACTGGGAGTAGGGGAGGCCCAGCAGCTGCTCAGCTCCGCGATGGCCCGGGCGCGCTCGAAGGCGAGGTTTTGCGGGCGGCACGGAGGGGCGACGTCGGGGGCGAGGGAGTGGGCGAGGGAGAAGAGGGTTTTGTACTGGGAGTCGGGGAGGAGGGAGTGGGCGAGGGAGAAGAAGAGGGTTTTGTACTGGGAGTCAGGGGAGGGAGTGGGCGAGGGAGAAGAAGAGGGTTTTGTACTGGGAGTAGGGGAGGGAGTGGGCCGGCGGAGGCGCGGCGGCGAGGAAGAGGAGGAGGAGAAGGAGGACGGCGGCGGAGGATGGGAGTCGCCGGCGTGCGAAACGGGCGGTCGCCATTTCGGGGCCGAAAGAGAGGGTGCCGAATTGAAGCCGACCGTCTTCACGAGCTATAACGGTGAGTTTTGGACTCCCTTAAGGTTTAGAGATTTTCGGACTCTATTAGTACAAGAGGAAGGAAGAAGAAGAAGGAGAACAAGAAGAAAGGGGGCGGGAAAGAGGAGAGAGAGAGAGAAGAAAAGAAAAAAAAATAGGGGGAAGGGGGGCAGGAAGTGACGTGAGGAGGAAAAAGCGAAAAAAAGAAAAAGAGAGAGAGAAAAAGAAAAGGGTAGGGGAAGGGGGTAAAGAATCGGGGGAAAATCACCGGGGGAGGGGGTTTAAGGGTTTTTTTTTTTTTTTAAACCCCCAAAAAAAAAAGAGAAATGGGATTTGGAATCGGTCTCTTTAAAATTGGGAATCAAATCGGATCCCCCGGTCCGGTTCTTTGATTCCTGATTTTATCCGGAAATCATGCTCACCCCTATATAAGCAATCTGTTTACTTATTAGTTAGTTTGGATGAGTCTAATACATGTCATTACACATTCATCACATCAATGCGTTCTTTGAAAGCTATGTTACCTTTGAATCTTAACAAAATGATGTTGGGTTTTGAATTAATAGTCTAATGTTCTTTTATGGACATAAAGATTTGATTTATCTCTTTCCTTCTTCGTTATAGTTCAAATTTAAAAATGAAAAAAAAATATTGGAACTTGGAATCGACCCTAGAACCTGACATGGTAGGTTCCAGATTCTTGATTCTGATGGATAAATTTCATATTCCAAAAAATGATGAACATGTACTCGAGAGTATGTTCAGGTTCCAGACGGAACCAAACCGGAATCAAGAACCACTCACTCCTATTTATTACTCCTATGTAAAATATAAATTCTAGGAACATTCTAAATAAAAAAGTTTGAAATTAAATTATTTTCTCAAAAAAAAAAAAAAAAACTATTCAAATGAGTTTTGTTGCAAAGGGTGGCCAATTAGCCCTATTTGCTAACTAGCCAAATAGTAAAAATTTATATTCTTTTGTTTCTGAGAGCATTTTTGGAACATAATTAATAGTCTAATTTTTGGCCGAGAGAGGAGAGAGAGAGAGAGAGAGAGAGAGAGAGAGAGAGAAGAAAAGAAAAAAAAAGTAGGGGGAAGAGGGGGGGGGGGGAGAGAGAGAAAAAAAGAAAGGGGAAGGGGGAGAAGAATCGGGGGGGGGGGGGGGAAATCACTTGGGGGAGGGGGGTTTAGGGTTTCCTTTTTATGAACCCCAAAAAAAGAGAATTGGGATTCGAAATCGGTCTCTTTAGAAAGGGAACCAAATCAGATCCTTTAGTTCGGTTCTTTAATTCTTGATTTTATCCGGGAACCACGCTCACCCCTATATAAGCGACCTATTTACTTTGAATGAGTCTAGTACGTGTCACTACACATTCATCACACCAATGCGTTCTTTGAAAGCTATGTTACCTTTGAATCTCAACAAAATGTTGTTGGGTTTTGAATTAATAGTCTAATGTTCTTTTATGGACATAGAAGTTTTGGTTTGTCTTTTTCCTTCTTTGTTATAGTTCAAATTTGAAAAAAAAAAAAAAAAAAACTCTGTTGGAACGTGAAACCAACCTTAAAACCTATGACATGGTAGATTCCAGGTTCTTGATTCTGACAAATAAGTTCCAGATTCCAAACAATGAGGAACATGTACCCGAGAGTAGGTTCTAGGTTCCAAACGGAACCGAACCGGAACCGCGAACCACTCACTTCTATCTATTGCTCCTATGTAAAATATAAATTCTAGGGAACATTCTAAATAAAAAGTTTGAAATTAAATTATTTTCTCAAAAAAAAAATATTCAAATGAGTTTTGTCGCAAATGGTGGCTAGTTAACCCTATTTGGTAACTAGCTAAATAGTAAAAATTTATATTCTTTTGTTTTTAGGAGCGGTTTTGGAACAAAATCGTGTTTGGTAAAATTTTTGTTTCCGAGAACAAATTTCTATTTTTTTTGTTCCCGAAAATAGATTTAGAATAGAATCAAGAATAAAAAAAAAATGATTCTCCTTCCTTTTCTTCTTCTTCATCCATCGCCATGGTTGCTATCTGCCACCGTCTATTGTCCGCTGCCCACTGTCGCTGGTCGTTGGCAACTGGTTCGGCGATCTCGCCGAAGGCTCACTAGCTAGGGCAAGGTCCGACAAGCTCGCTAGAAGCCAGCCATTGTCGAGGCTGGGCGAGCCTCGATGGGGCTAAGCAAGGCCACTCACCCAGCCATGGCTCGATCGATTCTTGCCTAGCTGCTATTGGTGAGGCTCAGCTGATGAGGGCCGGCCTCACCGAGGGCCCGCGATGCTCTAATGAGGTCGCCAGCCCTCGTCTGGCCGGTCGCTGGTCATCCCAAGGTCGGCAACTAGTGACTTAAAGAAGAAGAAGAAGGGAAAGAAATGAAAAAAAAAAGAAAAAAAGTAATAAAACTAATTTAAAAATTAAAAGAAAATAATTTGAAATAGAAATTTTAAGTATCAGTAACTAACGCAATTCTATTTCAGAATTAGAATTTTGTTCAATTATAAAACGCGGAAACAGAATTGTTACCAAACACACCATTAATATCAAATGAGGGTTTAAGCTGGCCGGTCAAATGTTTGTTAGTAAATATTTTTTAGTAATTGAAATGACAGGTAATTTTGTTTGAAATTTACAATTGAGTAGAAAATAAGAAAATTCCCAAGTTGAATTAGAATTAGGGATCTTATTTCAATATTTTAGGTTTTCTTCTTCCTCTCCCGCCCCTCCTTGCCCGGTCCTTACCCGGTCCTCATTGCTCATCGCAAGCTCCAGTCCATTATCCGCCGTCATCTCCTTTCCCAAGTTCCGTCGTCCATGAGTTTCAAGTTTGGTGCCCTCGAGCTTCAAGTCCTTCCATGCCGCTTTCAACAATTCAAATTTGCTCCTAAAAACCACAACAAAAAGCTGATAATTCAAGTTTTTAATTGGGTGTACCGTTGGAGCCAAACCAAGCAGAGGGAAATTCCTACCTTATCATGAGATTGTTAAGCAGAAGCTGGGAGCCACTTATACAGCAAGTCAAAGACCCATCACTAAAACAGAAGACATGCAGTCTAAATGCATTTGAAATGGAGTAAAACAATATATATGATCACAAATCAAAATCTCCACTCATGTACCATAAGATCTAGATAGACAAACATAAATATTAAACAAAAAAAGTGCATATAAAATTCTATAATTTATCATGAAAGTGCAATTGAGTTTTAAAACTATTAAAAAATACAATACAATTTGCACGATATTACAATAAAGTTCTAAAACTTTCAAAAAAATGCAATTAAGTTCTAAAAATTACAAAAGTGCAATTAACGGAAGAACTTGTTTACAATAATTCGATAAATTTTAGGATATGATTATACTTTTCAAAATTTTTAGAATTCAATTGTACGTTTTCTATAAGTTTCAAAACTTTCAAAGGACTAAACCATAAGTAATAATCAACAAAGCATGTGCAGTCATTTCACCTTCCCACAGCTTGAGCCGCGAGTCTTGCAGCGACGCTGCAAACTTCATCAGATGGAACGGTCTCTTTCCCATCGGAGGATATAGAAAGCCCAATGACGAATATATGCACCTCCTGCAGATCACCATAAAAGCATCAGTTAGAGAAGCTGATGATGGCCAAGTCGAATTACTAAGTCAAGGATGCCATAAAAATCGACAAAGAAGAAGAACTTCGACCTCCTTTTTTCTGCAATGTCCAACAGCCGCAACTCAAGCTCCTGTCCTCGCAGCTCCAAAACGTCAAAAGTCACTATTCTCGCTGTCAAATTCATCAATGAGCACATCTGGCGAATGCGCAAATCATTCAGAAATCACAGCGAGAAAAGCCAGAAATTGGAGATTACCGACAGAGGGCGAAACAGAAGCCTTTGTTACAGCAACGCCGGTGCAAGGCAGTCTAATTTACGTCGAGGGAGAACGCTCCTCGCCGGCTTGAATCAATCTCACTGCGAATGGTGTTAGTGGGGAATGGACAACAGAGGATGCGGAACTCGAGTCTTTCACAAGAATTGCTCGTGCAAGAGGAGCAGGCCCTGTGACTGTAATTGGAACAGCCATCCAAGTTTGGGAAGAGAGCTTCGCTGCCATCGGTGTGATATTCCACGACATGCTCACAACTTGACGAGGTGTTGCTTCAACAAGCTGCAACCGCTTCCTCTTGGATGAACTGCGCAGAAAGGAATGACACTCACATCGGTTGAACATGAGCGAAGCTTGCCGACAACGGACTTGAAGCTCACAAAGGACCTAAAGCTTGTCAACGACGGAAACTGGGAAAGAAGGGACGACAGCGAATAAGGGACCGAAGCTCGCGAGGAGTGGACGGGGAGCAATGAGGATCGGGAAAGCAGCAAGGACCGAGCACAGCGTGGCCGAGGATTAGGCGAGAGTGATTTGCTTAAGCTGCGGAAGAGGGAGGAAGAAAACTTGAAAATTTGAAAAATCCTAATTTAATTTGGTGCCCTTCTTCAATTTTTACCCAATTGCAAATTTTGGACCAAATTATCTCGATCCTAGTAGCCGCAAAATGAGCACCGGCAAATATTTAGTTAGCTGGTAAGTTTAGACCCTTATTTGAAATTGACTTCACTACTTCAAACTCGAAACATAATCCACGATAGGCCTTTTTTTTTTTTTTGAGAACATGACTTTATTTCAGGTCATTATTTGAAATTTTTTTCTAAATTTTATATGAAAAATTATGGTTTCTTCCACTAAGAGAGTCGACTATATTCAGAATCGATCACAAAGCAAAATAAAGTGCCTATTTGAACATTTCTCAGCTGACATTGAAAACTATGTCTCATGTGCATCGAGTAAAATTTCATTTCAAAGGTGGAAACTAGACTTTGACTCTTTCAAGAAATTATTTCTCTTTTTATGCTAGTGTTGTAGTTTTCCCTCGTAAAAATTCAAAAAATTAAGAAAAAAATGAAAGAAGAAAAAATGGTTTGGTTTGACATCAAACCGATACCACAAGAATGGTTTGGTTTGGTTTGGTTTCGTTCAATTCATAACTGAAATACGGTGGGGTTTAATTTCACTTTTCTTTGAATTGTATATATGTTGGTTGGTTTGATTTGATGCCCAAATTGCACCGTGCCTACCACTAGGTTTTTGGCACTTGCTAACATCTTGCTGGAAAAAAACGCTCGATGAGGTTTTAAGAATGATAAAATAATCTGTCTACTAATGCTTACATTCTTGTTTGAAAGATGTACAGGTGTTATGCAGATTACGTCCTAATCGAGTTCATCAAAACATGGAGTGCTTTGCCACTATCGAAGGTGAACAAGATATTATGCTCAAGAGCATCTAAAGGCTGGATGGACTTCAATAAAATGTCCAAAAATTTAATAGAACGAGAAGTTCGTGGATACTTGGATGGACCATGGAAATGTGAACAGCTACGTAGAGCTAGAGTTGCAAATATGCTCGAAAGGATCAGAGGATAGTAGGTGAATAACCATGTTTCAATGTTTGACGTGGAAAGACTGGATGTAGAGCCGGTAGAGATAGCTCCTAACATCAACAGAGTAGGAGGATGTGTCTTGTGCTTCTATTACTTATATAAGAAGACTTGGAGCTCATTTGAATCAATTTAAAATTCAAATAAGAGGTAAACTTGAGTTTCAAGGTCTGGAGTTCAATCACCAAAAGTTCCGACGTTGAATCAGAGCAGTTTACCATTTTTGTGCAAGCAGCTAGAGGGTCGAACCCTGGACGGGGGCAAAACATCCCATTTAGGGAAACCTCACTTTCGTCAGTGAGAAGAGTCTACAAGCCGGCGGTCGTACTTTCCCGTCTAATGGCTCTTTGACCACCTTGAGAACTATAGAATGGCTACATTGAAGTTTGGAAGTCTACCAAAAAGGATTCAAAGCTTGCTGAAGGATGTTATTGTGAAGTCTTTTGCTCTCTTTTTGTTCTATTTTCCTCTCGTATTCACAAGGTGTAACCGCTTGTACTTGTAATTCTCTCTCAAAGTGCTTTATTGCTTGTTGTAATCAATGATCAGAAAGTATGAAGAAAGAGTGCGCTAGAGGTGTTTGCATTTTAGAAGAGCTACTTATTTATCTAGAGTTAAAGTAACACCTTATACTTGTAAACTTATGATTCTAGCTTGATTCATGGCTATTTGTCTAGGAAAGTGGATGTATGCTTAGTTATAATACAAACCCTTATATATTTTTCGCAACATCTTCTCTCTCTCTTTTACTTATCTATATGATAGAAGCATTAGACCTTGTCACCATAAATTTCTTAACCTTGTCTCTACTGTGTATTTACTTCTAGACTAAAATTTGTAATCGCATATGCAATATTTCTTCCCTCCTTCACTCCTAAGCCATCAAATGGGCAGGTTGGTTGGGACGAGACAAGTTTGGGTCAGACAACTTTGATCAATTTATATGTATTATAAATCTGATAATTCATACTCAACCTATCTCGTATATGATTTGATACATATTATTAAAACACATCCATATTCAATTTAACTTACGAAAATCCGTACCTATCTATTTAACCCACTTTTTAAGCTCTTCATGTGTATGTGTTACTTGGATTAAAATTTCATATCAAATAAAAAAGTAAATTAGCACAATAAAAAAATTACTAGTAAATAAAGTGAAAGATGAATAAAATTATAAAAATCAGGATAAAAAAGGAAAGGAAAGGAAAGGAAAGGAAAGGAAAAAAATTCAAAAAATCTTTAAAAATTGCAATAACTATATTATTTAAATCTTTGATAAAAAAAAAAAAATTTAATAGATCCCTATCCCGAATGTCAAACTTGGGTTGGGTCTTTGGTTGCATTTGGTTCAGTCTTGGGAATGAGCCTTGGGGAAATGCAAATATCTTTGGCCTAAAGGGCTTTGGGGAAATGCAAATTGCGTTTAGTAAAAAATTCTTTGCAAAGCTATTTTGACATAAAGGGTATTTAGCAAATCTTTTTTTATAAAGGGCTTTTGGATTTCATTTTTCATTTTTATTAAAAATATTAAACTCTTTGTTGACTCTAGTAAAGGTAAAGGTAGTTTTGGAACAATGATAGATAAAACAAAAAAACAAAAAAAAATAGTTTAAAAAAAAACTAAAATTGTTTCAGCATTTGACCAAATACTAAAAACCTATATTGGTCCCTATCAGGTTTTCAGCTTTCTCAATATCAACATTTGACTGAAAACCCCTTGAACAGGCTTACCAAATATCCTAACATTCTTCCAAGAGGCTTTGAAGGCTAAAAGCCCTTTTGAGAAGGTTGAACCAAACGCATCATTTATCATCTATCTCCTCTAGCTATGAGAAGTGCATGACTTCAGTCAAATGTATTAAAAAAATTAAAAATTAAAAATAGGTCTTGGCTAAAATAACCATCAATAGTAAAGTCGATTTACCATATTGCCATTTCTTGTTATTTGCCGTGCATTTGTCCATTCATCTACATTTTCCAGAGAAAAATGAAATATGAAATTTGTTATGTGGCATTCCGACTCTTTTTTTCTTCCTTGATTGGAAATATGAAAATGAGATAAGAAAAAAAATCATATGTGTTAATGAGCAGAGGGAATGAGAGGGAGGGAGTTCATGTGAATTGGGCCTAGGCAAACTACGAGCCTATCAACACTCATGTTTATTTTAAGCTTTATCTTTCTATATCTATTTATAATTCATTTGCTAAATATTATGATCCGTGTAATGACCCAACCCATCATATGTGTGTTAAAGAGGGGGTCAATGACCCATTTTGACCGCTTTACTCCCTCCCTCCCTCCTTCTCCAATGCCATATTAAATAATGTTTAAATCATCCACAGCCCTTACCCAAACTAAATGCTTTTCTCAATGCAGGTTCTGAGGAACAATAAAAGATTATTGGTCGGGGCAAAGTAGAACCAACAATTTGATCGATTCTAGAACCTAGAATGGAAATGATCGAAAGAGTTCCTCATCGGTTGCAAGAACTTGACCGGCTCCATGGGGAACTAGGCTAGATCCATACCAATTAGGCTATTCAACTCTTGGGTTGAAGAGTCTCGTTGGCACACCTCGTCCGTTTAGTTATAAAAGGGCAGCACTATTTTTACTTTCTGTATGACTAAATCTACCCTATTTATACTAAAAAGATAGAATAGCCCTCAATCATTCAATTGCAAAGTGATAGCCTCATTCCTTATTTTTTTTTTCTATTTTTCTTTTTCTATTTAGGATGCAGTTGCCATAATTAACCATTTCATGTATTTCGTTTTTCAGTGTATTCGTAGATATTTCTATAACATTTTATATCTTTGTGTAAAAGTCTCTATCCATGAGTAATGAAGAAAGACAAGTAAAAAGCTCAGATGTCTCTTTTCTTCATAGCTCATATGATAACTTATGTATCATTTGCTTTTCTTACCTCAAAAGCTCACTTTCTTGGTGAATTTTTTATTTTTAATTTCATTGGTCTAAAATATATACCAAGTCCCTTTATTAAATATATTAAATAATTTATTTTTTCTTTACCATAGGCAAGATACTTTTACACAAAGCGTGTAAAACTTTATCAAAGTATCTTGGATTGCACTAAACATATTATGAATGATAAGACATCTCGACATCTTTTTATAAACACTATGTAGATGATATTCATTTTTGTTTATCCAAAATAATGAGATGTCATTGGCATTTTATAAAAATTCTTATTTTATGTAATGTTTTGATTTAATTAAATTTCATCTTTGAAGTTTCTTGAAATTTCTTTTTTTTTTTGACTAAAATAATTTTTATGGAAGTAAAGTCTAACAATTAAAAAATATAGTGCCATTTAATATACATGGAAATTTTTGTCTTTTTGGTAACTAAATCCTACATAAAAACAGGAAAAAAAAAACTTTTTGGTAATTAAATCCACATAGAAACAGAAAAAAAATAATAAAAAGAAAAGTACATAAATTCAGGGCCATCACTTCAAATTGTAATTGAATGATTAAAGGCAATTTTAACTTTTTGATAAAAATTGAGTGAATTAGTCAAAAAATGTGTGGAAATAGCGCTGCCCTTACAAAAACACTGGTTTCTCATGCTGATTAACATAAAGATGTTTGTAACTTCTAGAATTGAATACCAATTTTTTTCTTTAATGCTGGTTTGATTAGTATCTACATAAGTATGTATACCAAAGTTTCATTTGATCTTTCTCCTTTGGGAAGCATCCGTGCTCTCAAAGGGTTTTTTTTTAAGCAAATCCCTCAATGAACAATATCATTCCTCGTGGAATTGGTAGTCATAGGATCCTGAATAACTGATTCTCAAGCGTTCATTAGAACCTTTTCAAATGTTTAAGTGCTATGCCACTTTGTTTACAAATTGTATAGCAATGATAGGACAAAATGTACATAGGTGCAATGTTTCGATAGTAAATGATTACCCAAGAATCCATAGAAGGCCCTATGCTCTCAACATAGAACAAAGCAAACACAAACAAATAAGCGTGAAATGACGCAATAAATGTTATAATTTTCATATGATACTCATTCGAGTGCCATAACTTTTTCAATTATTTGAGTGATATTACTTATGTAAGGCACTCACTTGATTATCATAACTTTTTTCCTGACCATTTGAGTGCTATAACTTTTTAAAAAGTTCACCCCAAATGACATTCCACAACAGATTTCTCTCACTTTGATGGGCACTCAAGAGGTCAAAAAAGAAGTTATGGTACCTAAGTGAGCAACATACAAAAGTTATGATATTTGTTGTGTCATTATCCCTATAAATGAGTAATTGTGATAATGACATTAGTAATAAAACCGAAAAACAGAGGAACTTTCTTCTCGTCATTTTACTAAAGAAAGTTACGTAAAGGCATTATGTACCCAAATTAAGCGCAAACAATCCAAGCGATTCATGATGAGACCACTTTTAATTTACAAAAGTCAAATTAGTGTATTAAAGCGTTCCAAGACACCACCGTTCCTTATAAGACCAATTTATCGAGATGGTCTCGTTGCTGCATTAAATTTGTCACATGCTCTGGGTGTCTAATTACGAAGTAAGCATTAGCGTCTGAAAAATGTTTTAAAGACAAGAAACACCATCCACTATCTCGTCTATGAGACATACCGATAAAAATTATAAGTAAGCACATATGGAAAACAAATTGACATTATCTCTCAAAACTCGGCCATTCATTTCATTATATCTCGGGGGAAAACTTAGAACAGCACAATAATGACAATTTGTTGCAAGAGATTATTCCTCTAATCGAAACTCTGTCCTTGAATGGATTTGGATGCCTTTCCTCGAGTCCGTTGATTGATCGACATCCACAAGCTCCGTCGAAGGTCCTCCATTGGCACCTTCATTTGGTTG
Source organism: Eucalyptus victrix (assembly GCA_016097545.1). Classification (NCBI taxonomy): domain Eukaryota; kingdom Viridiplantae; phylum Streptophyta; class Magnoliopsida; order Myrtales; family Myrtaceae; genus Eucalyptus; species Eucalyptus victrix. The sequence goes on along the minus strand of CM027839.1, from coordinate 42,779,064 downwards.
AGCTCTTCCAGGTTGAGCTCTTCAATGGGAGCTTCCCACCATGCGCCATTGCCTTTTCCTTCGGTCAATTGCTTCAACACTTTGTTTCGTGCCTCCTCAACTTTGATTTGATTGATGAGCTCATCGTACTGTTGATTGAGCTCATTAATCCGGGCTTGACGATTAGACTCAACCAAGGCAGAAGACCCATCAATGGGTGGAGGGTTTCGGTTGAGGAACTGATTGGCGACTGTATCTATGGATGGATGAGCAAAAGAAAATGGTTTTCCGGAAGGAGACAGTACTACTACTCCCACCTCTGCTCTACAGAGGGTTACAAGCTCACTTGCTATTTTATAGATACCGGATCTACGCTTTGAAAACGTAATAAGCCTTCTCTCCTCATTTTCAATTCGTTTCATCTCAATTTTTGGATGCCCTCTTGTCTGTTTTCCTGCCATAATCAAAGAAAGTAATCTAAGGCAATTGGAAACAAGTAAAGTTGTGATATTGGTAGAGAGAAAATGCACGTATTTATATGCACTTATGAATGTCAAATTGAGAATGAAAATCTCTTCTGTCATCTCCTTCCATGAGACAAATTCAAAAATTCCAAGGTTATCTTATGGTATGTTCAATTTTGTTAATATGTATCAAGACTTTCTTTGTATTTCCTTTTAAGTGAATGGTTTTCCAATTAAATTGCTCAATTGTATTGTGTCTCGCCATAATTCCCTTTGAAGAATTCTCTAGATTGAGTAAACTATAATGAAATAGACAGACCAAAGTTTGTATTTTGAGTATGCCATTCAAATATGATCTCCGCAGGCATCATAAAATTGGGCATAACATTAATTGGGAAAAGTTTTGGAAAATACAAGATTTAATACTGACAATTTTGTTTAATTCATTGTTTGATATTTTTAGGGTTAAATATAAAATTGGGTTTAAAGATACTGAATATCTGTTAAAAGTAAGATCTGGAAAGACTTCAGGTTGGAACGTAGGTATTTGGAGTAACATTTTCAAATGTAAAAATAACAACTTAATTTGACAATAAAAACGAAACTAAATGGCTAGTTGAAATAAAAATTATGATTTAAAAGCATACTTTTGCATTACTTGGGGACTATGTTTTTTAACGGTAAACTTAGGGTGCATTTGGTAACGTTTTGGCGAACAATTTTTGAACATAAATAGTTTTTTTTTTTAAGGGAACAATTTCTGAGTATAAGAATGCGTTTGGTAATTATAAAAAAATTTCTATTTTAGGAATAGAAACGCGTTTGGTAAACTTATATAATTTTTTTGTTTCTTTTAATTTTTTAATATTTTTATATAAATGTTATGACATTTGTCATAAGTGCTGTGCCACATTGAATTTTCAGCACTTCGTTGAACATTTTCAAAAAGTTATGGCATTTGAGTAAATATTATATGAATGTTATGACATTTGTGGTGTTTTTATCCCTGCTATGCCACTTCATATACGAGATTTCAACTGTAAATGGTCCCCTGAGAATTCATAGAAGGATCAGGCTCTTATTATAGACGAAAGAAACACACATAAACAAGAGTAATTGTGTTAATGACATTAACAATAATATCAAATAATAATGGAACTTCCTTTTTCTGCATTTCTAAAACAAAATTACATGAGGAATGCGAAAATGGGATTAAAGTTAGCTAAAAAATTCTGAGGGGTTTCACAATGAGACCGCTATCTATAACAAAAGTCATATGAGTGTACTAAAATGTTTCCAAGACACGACCATTCCAAGTCGGTTAAAGACAAATTTATCAAACTGCTCTCACTCTTACGTTAGATCTAAATTCATGCGGGATCTCCGAAATTTTTACCGTGTGCCACAATGGAAAATTCGTTCATAATGATCTAAAGATGAGATTTTATTCTAGAAGGGAGTCCCTACTAGCTTACTAATGCTAGCTGGGAGCTGAATGGAATGTGGGAGGACATTCTACTTCTTATGAACCAATGATTCTAAGTATAGGATTTGATTACTCTAATCATCTAACTAGTGTTATTTCGATACCTAAACTTGATTTATTTGCCTACAAAGTGATTCACGCGATCTTACCAAATTATGGAATCTTAAGGTTCTTTTCACTAAGTGCTCATGCATAAATGTTTGAATTGATCAAGATTATTTCTAAAGTGTGACCTAATCATCAATGAAACTGAAGGAAGTTAAAAACATTAAACACATGTAAAGAAATCATTCACATAAAAGAGATGGAGTGATAAAAAAAGAAAACTATAAAGAAAAGAATGAGAGAGTAAACTCGATATAAGTCAGACAAAGAATATTACGTGGCCTTGTTATTGAGCTCTAGACATGATCCCATGAGCTAAAATTAAAACCTAGAATGGCAAAAAGTAAAGTGTAGAAAAGTAACTTGATACAAGTTGGGCAAAATATATACACAACTGTTGAGCCTGGGACATGAACCTTGTGAGCTAATTACCAAAATTTAAAATGAAGTCTAATTTCGACTAAAATTAATTACCTACCAAAAATCTCAATAAACGACATTAAAGCAAGATCGAATAAGCAACACCAAAAGTAATCCCAATATAAATGCAAGTGAGATTTATTTTCTCTTTCTATTTTACCATTATTATTTTCTTATCTTTCTATTTTTATCTTATTTTCATAGGATCTTTCTTAAATTCATTTACCCTAAATATTATGAAATATGACTTTCTAAATTATGTAATCATGAACTAAAGGAAGTTCAATCAAACCAATTCCTAAAACTTAACTACCTATATATTTTCTTTTTGGTTGAATAACTACCTAATCGAAACTTGCATTTTTCTAGTTCTCTTTTATTCATTCATTCATTTATTATTATTATTATTATTATTATTATTATTATTATTATTATTATTATTATTATTATTATTATTATTATTATTATTATTATTATTATTATTATCCTTTTTGGCCTTTTCCGTTTCCTCTCTTAGAACACACACACACGAGCTCTCTTCTGCAAATTTTATTGTTTCTTCTTTCATTCTTTCACTCTTTCCTTTTGCACAGACCGTTCCACTCATAACACTAACTTTTTTTTACACTCACGGTGGACAACATCTTGAACTCTTATATACAGAGCTCCACGTGCAATGTAATCGAGCAAAGCAGCGCGAAGGATTCACGTGTATCTAAACTGGATTCTACAAACTTCAATCACTCAGTTTCGATTGAACTCGGCACATGCAACATCAAATTCAGCTCGGTTGTATACGGGGAATTCATGACGAGATCCAGCAATACACAGTATATAATTCGTTACTATGAATGCAGACAAGAATCAAAGTGACTACTGGTTCGCTCTTTAAAGGAAGGATGTCGAACTCGAGCGAGAGTTATTTAAGCGCAACAGACAAACAAATCAGAGGAGGACAATAATCTTAGTCAGATCTAGACTAGGACGCTCGTTGATGCGACTCTTCGAACATGCAGCATGCATTTCAATCAAAGCATTCAAGTGCGATTAAACTGAACAAACTCATAACCAAATCATCATAACAATGTCATAGCATTTATTAGATACTCGTAACACGGCCGATTATTATACTAGTGGACTTGAGAGCTCGTCGTTCCACATGTAAAGTGATGAGATATTTAAATATTAAATCATGATTACATCTAAAAATTTAAATTTTTAAAGCAGTTGACAATGATCTCATAAATTACACATAGTATCAAAGCATGAGATCTTGAATTTAAATTTTTCCAGATCCTATTTGCCTTCCTAATTAAAGTGATAGGATATTTAAATATTAAATCATGTTGTCATCCAAAAGTATAAATTTTTAAAATAATTGGCAGTAGTCCCATAAATTTCACATAGTAAAAAAGGGTGAAGATGTCTACCTTGAGGAATCAATTATGCAAGCTACAAACGACCATCTGATTGAAAGGAACTATTGCCGGAGAGGATAACTCCATGAACTAAAGCCGTTGGAAGGAGAGGAATCCCGATTCCAGCGCTTCAACCATGATGTCCAGAAAATAGAGTATAACAAAGTGCTTGGCTCGGTGTGGGGAAGAGGTGAATGGCGACTGGCGACTGGCGACGGCTTGGCGGTGGCTACGTTGTCTGGAGAACGACGGCTGATTAGAATCGTGAACGAACTCCTGGAAATCGATTTTAAAAGGAGATATTTTGGTCAGGTGCTCTCTGTGTTTTTTCCTCCTCTTGTGACCGAGCGTAGAGCAGTGGACTCAGTTGATGGGCTTGGCATGGACTGTCCGATTGAATGGTAGGCCGACATGAACTGGGTTGATGTGTTGAAGTCTATTGGGCCGCTGAAGGTATCCTATTTGGACTCTCCCTCCCTCTCTTTTCTCTTCTCCTTTTTATTTTTTTATTTACTCATTTCATTTATTTCCTTTTATTATTATTACTATTATATATTATTATATATATTTTTATAAAAAATGTATACTTGATTTTGTCGACAAAAATTTGGACAAAGCAATGACACAAAATAGGAATGGAACTTCCTTTTTTTGTTATTTTCAGAAAGAAATTTACATGAGGAACGTGATAGCATAACTAAAGTAACCATAAATAATCTAAGGGGTTTCACCATCAAGGTTGGTCTGGCAAGAAAAGACCATGGACAGTTGATGTGGTGACACAAGATAGAGACCATGGGTGATGCAATCCCAAGTTGGCAATTGATGATGGTTGTTGTGTGTAGTTTCAGGTGCATCATAATGATGTGAAGATCCTTAGACATATTTGGCTTGTCAAATCAATAATAAAAAAAAGTATGTAAGAACAATGTTTTGTACATTTTGTAAATATGGATGATGTATTATGTATTATTGGGAGCGCACATCAAGACCCCGATACCTTCATTCGGTGAATGCCAAGAAGAAATTCAAGATTTAGCACGTCAATATATCTAGTTGGGTCCACATTCCCTTAGAATGTTAGACCAATTACTTATTAATTGCTCCAAATTTCATCAATTCTCCAATGTTTAACTTTTTTCTAACACAACTCATATGTGCATCTTAATAATTTTCCCCTCACATATGAGCTCTGTGTTAGGTCTAACTCTCCTTTAATTTAGGTATCCTTCTGCATCAATTGAATCTTCGACGCCCACTCTAATCATTGGGCACCATTCACCAAATTCACCAAACCCCGAAACAAATTAGGTGTCCACCAATCAATCATTGGCTCTAATACCATTTTATTAGGAGCGCACATTAAAAGCCTAGTATCTTCATTCGTAGATCATCAAGAAGAAGCCCAAATCCAAGTTGTCAATATTTCCATTTGGATCCATCTTTACTAAAAAATTTAAACTATTGAATTATGGGTCAATTAAGATATATTACTTATTCCAAACTACATCAATTTTCTATATGTGCATCTTAACAACTTCTCCATCACATGTGAGCTCCATGTTAGGTTGAATTTTCCTTTAATTCAAGTATCCTTCTCCATCAATTGAATCATTGGAACCCATTTTCATCATTGGGCACCATCCAACAAATATCTTTGCTTGAGATGTTCACCAAACACTGAAACAAATTGGGTGTCCACCAATCAACTATCAGCTCTAATATCATTTTCTTGGAAGCACGCACTAGAAGCCCAATATTTTCATTCCTAGATTGTCAATAAGAAGCTCAAATCCAAGTTATCAATATATTCAGTTGGATCCACCTCTACTAAAACATTTAAATTATTGAGTTATGGATTAATTATGATATATTAATTATTACAAACCACAATGATTTTTCCAATGTGAGACTTTTTTAATTGGATTTGCCATATAATACTTTACCAGAATTAACATATAAGAATGCCATTAATTGCTAAAGCCAGAGAAACGCATCTACAATTCTATTAAAATTATAAATGGTTCAAACATATATGTTATGACACGAAGACTGTGTGGTCTATATATATATTGTCTCTCTTCTATGTATATGTATCGATGCTCATTTGGATTGAACCACAAGTCTGGTACTCTCCGACCCCAACCCCCAATCCTTTTACCAGTGGCTGCGTACGTGTTGGCTAACACTGCCTAGTCTAACATGGAAGAAGCCGGGCAATCTGAGGTTCTCTCTATCTACCCCCTCCCTAGAGATGTTGGATATCGGACCTGATCCGCGGTGTGAGCGCTGTACGTGTTAGATGGGCCGGTGATGCCCATCTAACATTTTCAGATGATAAATAGTTTCCCTCGCTAAAATGACGCAATTAATTTTTCATTTTTTTTTATTTGACAAATGAATAAATATATTGAGATAGTGGAGAATGGCGATTACTGGTAATTTCCATTTGTAACCATATGAATTATGTACATATCAATTGAACTTATTTTCATAATTTGATTTCTAGGTAATTTACTTTAAGAGATTACAAGAGGAATCTCTCCCTTAAATTTTCTTTTAGAAGTATATAGATTGAACTTTCTGAGTCTGGGCAGATCTTTCATACTCGTCCGGCCTATGCCGCCTCCAATCAGGCCAATACATTATACACAGCCATGCCTTGTTAGGTTGTAGGGCACTCCATGGGCCCAATCAATAATCTCGTGTCAGTCGGCCCAAAATTATTCACCTTTCTTACTTATTGCATGGCCATTGAAGACTTGAAGCGACGATTACCAGCATAGAGTCACTAAGCAAAGATAAAATCGTCTATGTATGATATACATTGCGTGGGGGATATTGATTTGGTATCATCGATTCAATCATATAAGTAAAGTATTATCATTTGTCGAGAATTTTTAGATTATTTTCATTGAGATACTTGATTGGATGGATAATATCACGTCAGCATGTCACATGATATAAGCGTTACACATTAGATTTTTTTTTAAGAAAAAGAATGTTTTTATAAATTATAATGAAATTCATTCTTCACTTAGAGCCGTCTTTAGTGAAAATAGGCTAGGCAGAAGGTTTAAACTTTGATGTGTACTTCTCAGGCAGTATTCAGTTTCAAAAGCCAATGGGACTTCCACATTTCACCACCATTCACCAATTATAATTTAAACATTGCACGTTGCACCTATTATTATTTTATGCTCCCTCACCACCCTACATGTATTCTGTTGCTGCAGCAGAAAAGTACACTGTTAGTCATGGCTTGAGACTGAGTGGCACTATTGATATTTGCATCTGTAAAATATTCTTCAGGCTTGTAACATTGAGCTAATAAAGATAAATTGCTGCGAAAATAGTAATTGTGAGGGATTGTGACCCGATTTTTGTGATGATAGAGTAACAATTTGAATGTCACAGGAGGCAGTGTTAGGGTTTCGGACAAACTATAGGTTATTTGGTTGATGATCTTATTACCATCCATCTTGACTGATGTTTCGTTTCCATTTCTCAGACCACTTAAAGGCAAAAAAAAAAGTAAAACAGATAGCACCAAGTCAAATCCTAGCAATCAATCTAATATCATGTCACTAGACCTAGTTTTCAGCTTGGACACATTGTAATTGTTCAATCACCAATGAAGTTATCATTCACCTTGCACAGAGAGGAAAGTCCCGTCGTCCATGACGCACACCCCCTTTGCTTGATAGACCATCGGCTGAGTTTTGTTGTCCAACTAGGGGATTTAGTGCACAAAGCTTCAATCTTTCCCTTTAGAGGGTCGGTGGACTTGGCTACATCCTTGTTCAGGTTCATAAACCTACCAATAATTTACTTGCGGAGCTATCGCAACCGGTGTTACGGCTGCGTTTTACTTACTTTCATGACTTGGTCAATCCATGGGACACTAGCTTGTCCTAGATTCTTTTTCTTTATTTGTAAGAAATATTCCGAGAGTAAGCACTTTTAATAAAAATAAAAAAATGTCAAGTTACTGCACTAAAGTGCTCAAAGATATGACCGTTCCAAATGCGCTCAAGACAAACTTGTCGAACTGCACTAGCTTCAGCGTTAAATTTGTCAAGTGCTTTGTTAGTCTAATTATGAGTTAAACATTAGCGTATGAAAATGTGTTCAAACTTGAAACACCATCCATCATCTCGTGTATGAAAGATATCAGGTAAATTATAAATGAGCACATGTGAAAACAAATTGACATTCTCACTCAGAACTTGTCCATCCTTATTATAATATCTCGGGGGGAAAATTTGGAGCGGTACCATAACGCGAATTTGTCGCAGAGGGAGTATTTCTCTAATTTGAACCTTGATTTTGAACGGATGTGGATGCCTCTCCTCGAATACGTTGATTGATCAACCTTTGCAAGCTCAGCTGAAGGTCCTCCATTCGCACCCCCATCTGGTTGAGGTCTTCCAGGTTGCTCTCTTCAACGGGAGCTTCCCACCATGCCTCATCATTTTTTCGTTCAGTCAATAGCTTCAACACTTCGCCTCGCGCCTTCTCAACTTTGATTTGATTAATAAGCTCATCGTGCTGTTAATTGAGCTCATTAATCCGGACTTAAGACCTATCATTGGGCGGAGGGTTTTGGTTGAGGAACCGATTGGCAACTGCATCCGTGGATGGATGAGCAAAAGGAAAGGGGTTTCCAGCAGGAGAGAGTACTACTACTCTCACCTCTGCACCACAGAGCATCACAAGCTCACTGGCCTTTTTGTAGATACCAGCTTTGAGAATGTAATAAACTTCTTATCCTCATTTTCAACTTGTTCAATCTCTATTCTTTGACACCCTCTTGTCTGTCTTCCTACCATAATCAACAAAAGTAATTTAAGACAATACTAAACACGTAAAGTTGTGACACTAGCTAATGCGGAGGTAATAGGGAGAAAATGAGTGTATTTATGCACGGATATGAACGTTAAATTTAGTATGAGCCATTGTAGGATCTCTTTTGGTTGTTACCTTCCAAGATGGACGAAACAATTGTAGGGTTATTGACACTGTGGATACGAGTTTGTTAATCAGGATTTTAATATTGATGAATATTACAATATTTATGAAAATCAAGATGACTCTGTTGTGTACAAATAAAGATATGTAGCGGAAAATGATAAAATAGATTTTCTTTTTAACTATTTCGGCATGCTTTCAATAAAAATTTTATGTGCATTCAATGTTATCCATTATTTTATCAAGACAGGTACATGGTGTCATAACTTTCGTACGACGCTCACTTGAGTATCATAATTTTTTTTTTTTGCTTACTTAAATACCACAAAATTTAAAATATCGATTACTTAAGTACCATTGGTGATTTGTCTTATGACTTGGACGCTGGCTATTCTATATGGTTTTGCCAGTGCTAACATTTTTTTTTCCTTTTTTTTCGTTTTTTTGGTCGTTGCTGGTGAGGGTCGCCCCCAATGGTGACCCTCAACAGCTATGAAGGCCTCACCTAGATTGGCCTTCGTGGCCTCGCCTGCATCTAGTGAGGTTGCAATGGCCTCGCCCAAGGCCTTCACAACCACATCAACTGAGGGCAAGGCCTCCATAGGCATTGAAAAAAAAATAAAAAATAAAAAGAAAATTAAAACTTAAAAACATTTTTAAAAAATCCACATAAAATGATTTGTTAGAAATGCCACTTAAATGATCAATTCTACTTTGATGTTTCACTTAAGTGAGTGAAATTTTTTTATAGCACTCAAGTAAGCTTCGTACAAAAGTTGTAACATTCCTATTGTACTTATCCCTTATTTCATCCATTAAGCTCTGGAAAATTTTAAAAAAAAAAAATTGAATTATGCAAATGATTTTGGCAACAATTGAAAAATAAAAGCCCTTGTGAAATTATAAGTTCAATTTATATTCGAGTTCTTAGTTAGAAATAGATCTTAAATATAATATAACTAACCCACCAGCTCTACAGAAATGGATATTTGTGGGACTACGTACTCTTTTAAAGTAAAAAAAAAAAAAAAAAATTGGATTATCATAGGCTGGAGATGTTTCAATAAAATAGCACTGTTGCCAAATAAATTTATTTTTCTCAGAGAAGAAGTCATAGTAACATTAAGCACTATAATAATTAAATTATTAAACAGAAGAAAAATGTCGAGAGCAAAGATTTGAATGGTACTTTTCTATGATGCAACATCTTTTAGCGAGAAATTCAAATGGAGTAAATGGTATGATCGGCGTATTAATAAGCATTCTTAAAATAAAATAAATGTTATTTGCTCGATGGAAAAGACATGTCAAGGTAAAATGAAAAGTGTTAAAAAAGTCCTAAATTTTTTGCATTTATGCCAATTTAGTACTAATTTAATCATAAACTTTTTTCACTTGGTGCCAATTCGGTTCTTTTCAGCTAATTTGGCTTAATTTTGTTGACTAGGCACCGTTCGGTTAATGTGGCACGATTGGCGCTGTGTATACAAATTTTAATAATATTTTAATATTTTTGATATTTTGATTTTCTTTTTGATTTTCTTGTTTTCTTTTTTCCTTCTCCTCCATCTTCCTCCGGCCGGTCCACGGACGTCGGCGATCGGCCATAGGCAACAATCGGCGAGGTTGACCTCGACCTCATTAGCCTCTAGGAAGCCTCGCCACTAGCCGCGAGGGCAGCCTTGCATGGAGCCGGCCATGGGCGAGGCTCGACCTCACTAGATCCGATGAGGTTGAGCCTCGCCCAACCTCTGGCAAGGCCTTGGCCACAAGGGCGGCCTCGTGTTGGGCTAATAAGGCTTGACCTTGTTGGATCTAGTGAGGTCAAGCGTCACCCATGGCCGGTGAGGCTTGACCCTCGTCAAATCCAGCGAGGCTTCCTAGAGGCCGGCTGTTGCCTCGCCAATTGCCAAGGTCTAGCAACCAATTGGAGGAAGAAGGAGGAAGAAGGAGGAGAAGGAAAAAGAAAAAGAAAAAGAAAATTAAAAAATTAAAAAATTATTAAAAGTTATACACGTCGGTACCGATCATGTCACGTCGGTTGGCCGGTGGCTAGTAAGCAAAATCTGGCCAAAATTAGCCGGAAAGGACATAATTGGTATCAAATGAAAATGTTTATGACTAAATTGGCACCAAAAAAAGGTTCGTGACTAAATTGGCACAAATGCAAAAATTTTAGGACTTTTTTAACACTTTTCCCGGGTAATATAATAAGTCTAATAATCCTTCTTTTCTAGTCTTTAACTACGAGTAGTGTATTATAATAGCTAGTTGTTGGGGTATCCATGAGATTAGCGATAAAACTGAGTGATAAAATACGATTACCTCGATAAGATATTCCTTTGAAAACCAAAAAGAAGAATTTTTTCGAGGGGGAAATCGAGAGCAATTATCTTCCCTTCTTTCTTCACTCATAGTTCTAGCTTTCTTCGTAAGTAATCACACAATACATGGGAAAAATGTCGTTGTCCTTATGCTTTGGAAAAACTTCACAATTGATTTTATACAGTTCATGAACTGTGAGTTTTTCACTTGATTCGAGGTGGAATATGTTTGGCGCTCTGCTTTTGCATCAATCTGTTTCATTTTTTAATTTTTTAATTTTTTTTTTTTTTTTTTTTTTTTTTTTTTGTGTGTGGAGGTTTTGAGCTCGTGTTGCTTGGGTTCGTGTTGAAAGGGGAATGAGCTCGTGAATGTGGCTTCTCTGGCAATTTCTTGCATCTTTCTCTTTAGCATGTGTTCATCCGTTTTGATTCGTGAATTGCACGAGTCTGCTTTCTTCGGTTCGGTCTCCACGTCGTTCCAGGTTAATCTTACTGGCAGCTATAAGTTTTGTTCTGTTCCTGATTGATGTTTTTGTCGTTTCATTTCATGGCTACTACCGAAATTCTCTCTTCCCTGAAGCCTCATGTGCCGGGGCTTGCATCAATGTCAGATCCCGAAAACATGGAGAGGTTTTATCTGATATTTTTCTCTCTGTGTTTTGTTGAGCAGGGACACTTCAGACTGAAGAAGTGAGATTCTCAATGGTCAGCTTCTAAGTTTAGGTTTGCTTGACAGTTGGTAACAAGAAGACAAGCGAGTTTTAGAGAGAAATCCAACTTGATAATGTTTCTTGATTCGGTGATGAGTGTTCTGCTAGATGGTTGCGAGGGAGAAGCTCCAGCTTTTTTGCAATAAGAATCTGAAGGAATTTCCGAATGGAAATACTTTATGTCCGAGATCGGTTGGATTGCCACCATCATTCACCCTTGGGATGGGTAAGCATCGCCCCCGGGCGAGGCCATAGCGACCTTCACTGGTCTCTTCTAACGATGGGGAGTGGTCGCAGCCACTGGCGAGTTTTATGGCTCTTTATTTTAACTTTGGGTTTTTAAAACTATCCTTTCTTTAGTTTAATTTAAGTAGGATCCGAGAAAGAAAGTAGTACAAAGAATGCCATGTGAATAGAGAAAATAACAAAAAATGCCACGTCGGCATTTTGTGGCATTTTTCGTAAGTCAAATTAACGGAAGTAAACAAACTACTTGATTGTATTAATTTTACAAGTTTTTGGACTTAATTGCACTTTTTGAAAATTTTATGACTTAATTACATTTTAGTAATAAATTTTAAGATTTCTAATGCACTTATCTTGTTTGTTTTAAATTTTAGAAATAAGTGCACTTGAAGTTTTAACACTTTGTCTGAAAAGTGTTATTAAGTCCTAAAATTTTCAATAATTTTATTATTATTTTTTCTTTTTTTTTCCTTTCTTTCTCCCCCTTCTTCTTCTTCAAGGTGGCCAGTCGCCGGCCTTGGGATGACTAGTGACCAGTTAGATGAGTGCCAGTGACCTCACTGGAGCGTCACCGACCCTTAGTAAGATTGTGTCTCATCGGTCAAGCCTTGTCGGCAGTTGGGTGAGGCTTGGCCAAGCCTTGGCTGGGCAAGCGACATTGCCCAGCTTTGGTGAGGCCAAGCTCGCCCAATCACCGGCGAGGCTTGACCTCACTGAGCCACTGTGAGGTCGGCCTCGCCTTGGCTAGGCGACGCCGACCTCGCAGTGCCTTGACAAGGTCAAGCTTTGTCGGCTCTTGGGCAAGAGCAAGGCTCGCCGATGGCCGAGGGAGGCCGAGCCTCATTGGTGGTTAGGTGAGCCTCTGGCAAGCTCGTTGGCAGCAGTAGCAAATGGCAATGGCGGCAACAACACTTAAAGAACAAGGGAGAGGGAAGAAGAATAAGAAGAAAAAAGAGGAAAAAGAAAAAATAGGTTAGACTTGATTCTAGAATTATTCTTGGGAACAAAGAATCAATTTTTTTTTTTTTATTTTCAATTGTGTTCCAAATCTACTTCCATGAACAAAAAAATAGAAATTTTTTCTCGGAACAAAAGTTTTACAAAACGCATTCCTGTTCCAAATCTACTCCCGGGAATAATTTATTTTTATTTTTATTTTTATTTTTTATTTTTTTCAGAAGTAAATTTGGAACAAAAAATAGAAACAAATATTGTTTGGCAATTTGCTAAACATGCCCTTAGTGTTTGTGATCGTATCCTTAGAAAACCATCATTTGGAACAAAACACGAAGCTTTTTTTGTTTTGCTGCTGAATCTTAGGGTCGGTCCACGTCATGGTTGTACTTGCTAATTATTTTGATCTTGGAATAAAACTATATTTTCTCTTTAGTAATAAGGAGAAATGCCAAAATTGGCATAGAGGCAATAAGGAAAGAAATCCCGATGTCAATTGATAAAATACGCCTCATTAAAATTCATCATTTGTAAACTAGCTATGCAGATCATGTTAAATAGTTTTTTATTCAGTTGAACTTCTTTAGCAAAATAGTTTTATATGAAAGAGTATCTTCTTATTATATGCAATAAGTAGTAAATGACAATTTCAGCATAATCCTTATGTTAATTGACCACTTAATTCCTTCAAAAGGTCGATATGCTACTTTGATATTTTGTACCACATGTTTGATATGAGTTCTAGGTATTATCTCTTCGAAGCACACACATAACAAATTTAATGTGACGTATTATAGAGTAAAAACATTAAGTATGTGACCATAAAAAAATTTCTCAAACTATGAATACAAGAAATACTCATTACAATTTGTTGTGATCTTCAAATCTTAAAAATGTCTTAATCAAAATACAAATTTCAAATTGGCTCGTGTGAGCATGGCGGGACTGCTTGTGTGATGATTAGAGTTTCGTGTGCAACGTTAATTGATATATAAGTTCAATACTTTCTTCTTTTTTTTTTCTCTGTCATGAATTAATTCATGCATGCTTAGTTGAACGCATATGATTGCGTGAATAATTTAAATTGACTGATCTCTCAATTCTTATATTACGTTAACTTAATCTGTTTTGCTGGGTTCAGGTCGGAAACTGGGTGGCAACTGGTACATATCAGGCACATTTCATGTTATTGCATATTTTCCTAAGAAATTTCACAACAGAGCAATTTAGCGATAATTATTTTGCATATACTTGGTCGGCATGGGAAGCAATGGATTGGCTCGAGGCACGATTGGCTGTTCCTCCATTACAAGAGTCACCTTCTGTCTTAGGTTTGTCGAAGCGAACTTGAGCCACTTGTCTTGGCCCTGCTCTTCATTGCAAGATTCTACTCTTAGTTTTGCCCATAAATGCCCTAGTCCGAATTGGGGATTGAAGAACGTAAACGGTTTGATTTGCCCAAATTATGCTTTAAATTTGGGGCCAACATGTTGAATAATGTCGTTAAGGGAATTTATTCTGATTTAAAGCACAAGCCTCGTCAGTCCAAAAAGGATGATAAAATATTGTTACTTTGGATTTCTAGAGTCTCAAATCAACGATGACAATTAAACAATCGTCTTTTTTTTTTTTTTTTTTTTTGTGGACAAAAGTGGCATTTAAATGATTTGTTGAAAAGTTATGGAACAAAAGTAAGTACTATATGAAAATTATGGCATGTCTAGTGTCTGTTAAAATTTTTAGAAATGATAATATATTGTTGTATTGGAATTCTAGCATCACCGGTGATAACACTTAAGTGATCATTTTTTTTGACAAAAGTGACATTCGAGTCATCCGGTAAAAAAAAAAATCAACATTAAAATGAGTGTCGTATGAAAATTTTGGTACATCTAGTATATTTTAATAATTTCAAGAACGCTGTATTGTCTTCGTTACTCAAGTAACAACAAATTTATTATTTCAATAATTCGCGATACTAATTTTATATATGATATAGTAATCTTAATAATTTGTGTACATATTATAACATCAGTATTGATAGTCACATCTTTAACTATAACTACTGTTTGTATTACAACATACAATTTATATAGTAAAGATATGTAAGATACATGCGAAAAAGTTATGCTACACATCATTAACTTGAAAACTAAAAGCGATTTCTCTTGAAAATTTTCTTATAAAAAATTTA